>CM037998.1:14227622-14295464 GCA_021234005.1 Nephelium lappaceum | reverse complement strand
CCAAAGATTGTGAAAAAATACTTCGAATTAGCTATGATGGATTTTGAAAAGGATGGAAAAGAAAATGTTCTTAGATATTGCATGTTTCTTAAGGAAAAGGATATAGATCGAATCATGAAAATATTAGATAGTTGTTATTTCAACCCAGTTATTGGAATAAGAGTTCTTGTAGAAAGATCTTGATAACTATTAAAGTAACAAATTGCAAATGCATGATTTGGTACAAGGAATGGGTTGGGAAGTTGTTCGTGAACAACACCCTGATAAGCTTGGCAAATGGAGTAGACTATGGTTGTGTCAAGATGTCCATCGCGTGTTGGCTAGAAATATGGTAAGATATTTTCCAAAGAATATAGTTAATTATACATTAATAGTTCACATATACCTAAATATCATAATTCAAGTAACTTCTTTCTAGTTTCCAAAAAAAAAAAAAAAAAAGCAACTTTTTTTTATTTTATGCACATTGTTCACTATTCTTATCAGGGAACTCCAGCTATTGAAGTTATGATAATTACTGAATATAATGAGGATATTATCCATGAAAATGGTAAATGCTTCTTAACCATTACTGATCTAAGACTCCTCAATATCAATAATGTTCACATTTCTGAAGACCTTGAGTACCTCTCGAATGAGTTACGGTTTCTCAAATGGCGGGGGTACCCTTTGAAGACTTTGCCTTCTAGTTTCTATCCGCAAAAACTTTTTCAACTCAGCTTGTGTTATAGTCGCATTGAGTATTTATGGAATGGCATTAAGGTACACTAGTAACACTAATATAATTTTTTTTTTAAAAACATGATAAAAGTCATGAAAGCTAGTTTTGATTAACTTGGTTTTTGTTTCTATAGCCTTTCAGAGAGCGAAAAAACTATTAAGCTCAATTACTCCCAAAACCTTGTCAGAACCCCAGACTTTACAATGATTCCAAACCTTGAGAGGTTGGATCTTCAATACTGTACAAGATTGCTTGAGGTTCACCAATCCGTTGGATCTCTCAGAATTCTTGTTGCATTAAATTTGAATAACTGTGAAAATCTTGTATAATTTCCAAGCGATAGTCTTGGCTTGAAATCTCAGATTCTTAATCTTCATGATTGCTCAAAACTAGATAGACTGCCTCTCAATTTGGGAAAAGTCGAGCATTTGGAGGAGCTAGATGTCACTGGGACTGCTATAAGACAAGTGTCATCATCCATTGTACAATTAACAAACCTTAGAACATTGTCATTCCGTGGATGTAAAGGAGGACCACCGGAACATGGAGTTCTTTTCTGTTTTCACTGTTGTTCCCAAGTAGAAAGCCTGACTGCATGGGCTTGTTGTTGCCTCCTCTTGCGGGTTTGTCCTCTTTGCAAACATTAGATCTTAGTGACTGCAATCTTTTGGAAGGAGCAATCCCGAGAGATGTCGGCTCCTTACTCCTTAAGAGAGTTGAATATCTGTGGTAACCACTTTGTTAGCCTACCAGACACCATCAGTCAATGTCTAAGCTTGAAATTTTTTTGCTGGAGAGATGCCATAGGCTTCAGTCATTGCCAAAGCTTCCACATGGATTAATATTTGTAGGGGCAGAGATTGTACTTCCTTGGAAACAACATCAAGTGAGTAGAACTCACCTCTCCAGAGATTGCACTACATTTTTTCAACTATCAAGTCCAATCACCTTTGGTTGGACTACTTATCACGCGGGTGAGTTTATCATTTCTGCTTCATTTGAAGGCGTTATTGCTAGCTTTATCATCTCTGGAGAAAAAAGATCTTTGGTAAAGAGGGTGTGGCATTTTTCCACTTTACAAGCAAGATGTAGAGTATATTGGAATTTCTGTGGTCCAAGATCTTTGTGAGATCCGGTATGCCTTGTATATTAGAGTGCAGCAGAATATAGTTCTGGATCGATTTTCTTCTTTAGTCCAAAGTGATGAGGAAAGTATCAACCGACCAAAGCCATGACGATGATAGTGAGAACGGTTAGTGGAGGAAGCGAAGACTTCTGACACCAATTCAGGAGGAACAGCAGCAGGAATATATTCAAGATCGGAGCTGATCAAAGCCACGATGATTGAATAAAATGTATTCAGGAACAACCGGTTTTTTTTTTTTTTTTCCTTGAATTAGATTAACAACTGTTTTCATAAAAAGAATTGCGAACAGTTTATTTCAAAAATTGTTTACATAATTTATTTAATTAAAAATTTATCATAATTTATTTCGATTTTAAGGTTAAAGAGAAAATAGTGCGAGGACTTGGTGGATTTAACATTCTTGGAGGCTTCTATGGTGCTTTGGTTGTTGATTTGGAGTTTGATATTGTATTTAAAATTACATTCTTGAGGAGTGACGATATTTACACCCGTAAAAAAATTGTATGTCCATCCCTTTTTGTGCATGCACTCCATTAAGATTTTCTAAAATATTACATATGCAAGAAACACCCCACATATTACCAATATGTCATTTCATTAGTTTGATTAAATATTATAAAAATAACAATATAGAAATAAATAAAAACATATAAGAAGCATGATGGAGGTATAGCTACTTTCAGAACCCGGAAAACACACCTCCTTACCTTAATTTTAATTTTATTTTACTCTAATTTCATTCTTTAAAAAAAAAAATAAAAAACTAGAGAAACCATTCAATCCCTAATCCCGATGCATACCCATTTGAAAGCTTCAAAGGAAGTCCAACTAAGGCATCTTTCTTTTACCTTCTAACATTAGGTCAAACAATTGCAACTTAATTGAGATAAAACTCTAATGCATAACCCGAAATTGTTGCTCCTAGGAGACGGAAGAGGTCTATCCATATTAAGTGGAAAAATTTCCCCCACTTTATGAGCTATTCACATTAAATGAGAAAATTACTCACACTCTACAAGTTATAATACTCGAACTTCATTCCTCTACTTTTTAGAAAGCTAGGCGGTGCAACTCCCTATGGGGGCGGCGATGCAATTATTATATATTATATTTCATGGACCAAGACAGCACTAGACAACCATCAGTTAGGGCCTTGGGGGTAAGACTGCTCGCTTATGACTCGATATATAGTTGGTTCAGACAAAAATTGAAGGGTTGAATAGATACACTGGATTTATTACTCGCACTCCCGCCCTAATCAATGGTGCTTTTGTGTAAATCGAAATAAGAATTGAGGAGTTTAAAAATAATAATAATAATAAGAATTGACGAAGATATTTGTTTCCATTTTCAAAGCAAGGATTTGGCAAGAAAGAAAGTGATGAGTGCCAAATTTCAACAAAAATTAATGAGGACAAAAAATCGAGGGCTTGAGAAGAACAATCAAAGGACTGATTATGACGTGGTACAAATCTTGACACATAATTTCTTGTTTGTCTGTCATTGTCTTGGAGTCTTTCCTCAAGCCGCGTGTCCTGAATTAGAGGTGGACATTTTCAGGTTTGGATTGGATTGGATAGGATTTTTCAACCCAACTTAACCCAATCAATTCTTAAACTCAACCCAACCCAACCTAACCCAATAATAATTGGTTAGGTTGGGTTGGATTAAGTTGATCCCGGTAGCGATCCACTGAAATACAAAACACTCTTGTTGATTACGATTGACATGTCTAATTTAAAGAACCTGAATTGTTCTCCATTGTAGCCTTCCTCTTGTCGGTAACCCAACAAACACTTGAATGGTAACCTAACCTATAATAGCAACAAGAATAAACCAATTAACAAAACAACAACAACAACAAAAACAGAGTTCTTTTATATAGTTATTTCTAACTGGTAATATGAGGCTTGCAATACTGGTTTAATATTCACTTGTCTATGCATCACATAAATTAAAATGTTCTTCAGCCTATGTTCAACTCATCATCTCTTAAGGAAGCCTACTGTAATCAATGTTCATTGATTTATTTATTGCAAAATGAAAACTGCAAGTTATAGATATGGAATAGGGCACAAAATTTTTTAGCCAGGACAAGTCTGTGTACTACTTCATTACACTAAGAATATAAAGATCATGGACTCAAAACCACCTGTGCAGAACCTTGGAGAAAACTAACTATTCATTCTCCACTAGGATTTAAAGCACATTTAACCTCTGCTTGGGTCAAATCGGTTTGTGATATAGTAAAATCCATACCTTCTCAAAAACCATCTACTGATATAAATCAAAAGACTTAGGGATGAGGGATTCCCTGAATAATATTGATGTCGATAACTATACAAAATCAAACAAGGACCAACCAAAATCAACCAACAACAGAGTTCTTACTTTGTTTGAGAAGCACGGCACCGCAAGCAGCTAACCACCAGCGAGGAGAAGAATGCCGATGGGAGAGTGACAGAGAGAGTGTGTGTTCGAGTGAGGGATCGACGATTGAAGAAGCACGGCGACTGGAAACAGAGGGTTGGCAGCCGAGGAGGAAATGGAAGGTCGAGGAGATGGAAGGTAATTGATTCGGAGTGGATGGTGGATGCCTGGGTCTGAATGCTTGGATGGAGGAAACATGGAGAGAAATTGGAAAAATGGTTAGCCATGAGAGAAATGGAAGAGATTGCGGCTAGGGCGAAAATTATTTTGTATATATTGTGTTGGGTTCGGGTTGGGTTATCGGTTTAACTGCATAACCCTACTCAACCTGAAAATAATTCGGGTTCTTTTAATACAACCCGAGTTTTCGAGTTCTTTTTATGCAACACGAATCAGGTTTTTTGAATGCTGTAACCCGACCCAACCCGACCAAAAGTAGTCGGTTTGGGTCGGGTTACTCGGGTTGGGTTCAAAATGCCCACCCATTCCCAATTTTGAGGGTAAATTTATAAGAGAAAGATAACAGACATTTGACAAGAAGAAGAAAGGTATTTATGATTGTAATATAATATAATCTTATTATTATGAAAAAACATAATAATAACTAATTTTGTAATTTGTGAAATTAGTTATCTTGCTTTTTAACATTCACATTGCGTAGTACTCCACCAACCTAATGTCTTGCCAAACAAATGACGTTTCATATGATCGGATTCAATTGTTATTGCAATAATTTTTACTTGCATTTTAGTCAATTCCAAATATTTCTTTTTATTCCAGATTATGGATTCGGCTCTATCCTGCCTACTCGAAGGACGCCATATATCTGAGACATTTGCAGGATCTTTCTCAAAGGACTACCCAGAGCTGAATGCCAAATATTGGAAGCAGGTGCAAATGCTTTTGAAAAACATGTTGTTCATGGCACTTTCAATTGAATAATCTTCTCCAGTTGGTCAGCCATTGCATCGGTCTAGGGATGCCGGAAAGCTGAGGGAGCTTTACAAAATGTCATTGAAGTCCTCCAGTTAAGTGATTTACCTGCCATGCATTGTTTATGGACGACATCATATAGATAATCGCATCACCATGCGAAGCTACCCAAAAAATAATTATATTCATCTTGCTATTTTGTTTGATATGTAGACTATTATTTTACGTTCTTAACATTTTCTCTTGAAGGTAATTCAACTGCCAACACAAATTTTTTTTTCTAAAAATTTTTCGAATTGGATTTGGAAAATTTATTTAAATTAAATGTTCAAAACACAATGAAAATGACAAAAAGAACACTGGAATAAAAAGAACTTAATGATCTGACAAAGGAAAATATATTTGGAACAAAAAAGATATTTCTCAAATAAAAATATCTTTAAGAAAACAACTCTTGAAAGAGGAGATATCTTTCAAAAAGAAAATAACACGTGTAAAAATCAAATATGGTGTAAACGTATTTTTGTTCATATATGTATTTTTTTGACATTAAAATTCAAATTATTAATTATATGATGGTATGTACACAAAACATGATTGAAAAAGTGATTAAAAAAAAAAAAAATAAGGATCCAAGAATTATTAATTGATGATGGAACATTATAGAAACAGTGCAAGATAAGTTTGTGGTGGGATCTTATACGTTAGAAATAATATTGTCATAAGTATAGTCACAATCATTTGTGGGAAAGGAAAAGCCAGGGGAAGTAAAGAAAGTCGGCAGCAGAAGAATTAGGATGGACTGGACGTACAAGATACGTTCGAATTGGAGTGAAGGAGGGACTAACTCGTATTTGACGCGCATGCACCTTGCATTAGAGGAATTCATCCGCTACCTTACCACAATTCGACAAGGACTGGTTAAAGGAAATCCACCTAGAATGCGGTTTTCAACCCATCTAGGGCGGTATGACCTAGATGATGGATGATGGAACATTATAGAAGCAGTACAAGATAAGTTTGTGGAGGGGTCTTATAGGCTAGAAATAATACTGTCGTAAGTAAAGAAAGTCAGCAGTGGAAGAATTAGAATGGACTAGACGTACAAGATACAATCGAACAGGAGTGAAGGAGGGACTAACTCGCATTAATTTGACACGCATGCACCTTGCATTAGAGGAATTCATCCACTACCAATCCACAATTCGACAAAGACTGGTTAAAGCAAATCCACCACAACGCCATATATCTGAGACATTTGCAGGATCTTTCTCAAAGAACTACCCAGAGCTGAATGCCAAGTATTGGAAGCAGGTGCAAATGCTTTTGAAAAACATGTTGTTCATGGCACCTTCAATTGAATAATCTTCTCCAGTTGGTCAGCCATTGCATCGAAGCTACCCAAAAAATAATTATATTCATCTTGCTAATTTGTTTGATATGGAGACTATTATTTTACATTCTTACAATTTTCTCTTGAAGAGAATTCAAATGCCAACACCAACTTCTTTTTTTCTAATTTTTCGAGTTGGATTTAGAAGATTATTTAAATTAAATGTTGAAAACACAATGAAAATGACTAAAAGAAAGCTGGAATAAAAAGAACTTAATGATCTAAGAAAAGGAAATATGTCTCGAACGAAATAAATATTTCTCAAATAAAAATATCTCTTAAAGGAAGAAAGTAACTTTTGAAAGAGGAGATATCTCTTACAAAGAAAATAACACAAGTGTGAAAATCAAATTTGGTGTAAATGTATTTTTGTTCATATATGTATTTGATTGACATTAAAATTCAAATTATTAATTACATGATGATATGGACACAAAACAAGATTAAAAAAGTGAAAAAAAAAAATCCAAGAATTATTAATTGACGATGGAACATTATAGAAGCAGTACAAGATGAGTTTGTGGCTAGAAATAATACTGTCGTAAGTAAAGAAAGTCGGCAGTTGAAGAATTAGGATGGCCTAGACGTACAAGATACATTCGAATTAATTTGAATTGGAGTGAAGGAGGGACTAACTCGTATTAATTTGACACGCATGCACCTTGCATTAATTAGAGGAATTCATCCACTACCAATCCACAATTCGACAAAGACTGGTTAAAGGAAATCCACCTACAACGCGGTTTTCAACCAATCTTGACTTTGATCATGACTTCATTCAACCAAGCATTCATTAATTTTTTTTTTTTAAAAAAAAAAACAGGGTTTCATTATTCCTTATTTGTTAAAAATTATTTATTTTATTTATGACCACATAATTCCACTTTTGAGTTCTTAAAAAATAATAAAAAATTCGACTCTGAGAGTATGTTTTATTTAATTAAAATTTTCTTGATTTTTCAATTTTTATTTATTAATATTTAATTGTTTTGTTTATAAATAACCAGCACTTATTGGTTGGTTAATTTTTTCTATACGCACAACATAATAAAATTTTTTTTTGGACAATGCAGCCTTTGAAAAGTTGTTGGAAAATTTGAGGTTGACTCTCGTTGTTATGCTTTTAAAATCTTTGAAGGGCTGTGTTTGCTACTATAAGGCTTGCACTTCCAAGTCCTCTGTTTCCGAAAACAAACAAGCTATCAACCCTTCAATGGCAGCTTCCAACTCTGAGAAAAATCAGGCCACTGATGATGATTCTTCATTATCGACTTCTACGAGACAGAAATCCTCTCCAGCTTCTTCTTCTGGTGGCAATAGTCAATGGACATACGAGGTGTTCTTGAGTTTTAAAGGTGAAGATACACGCAACAACTTCACTGATCATCTGTATGCTGCTTTGGATCATAAAGGAATCTACACATTTAGAGATAATGAAAGACTTGAGAGAGGAAAAGAGATTTCATCTGAACTCTTGGATGCAATTGAAAGATCAAAGGTTTCAATCATTATCTTATCCAAAAACTATGCTTCTTCTACATGGTGTTTGGAAGAACTTGCAAAGATTGTTGAGAGCATGAAGGCAAATGATCAGATTGTTTTGCCAATTTTTTACAAGGTACTTCCATCAGACGTGAGAAAACAGAGAGGAGCATTCAAGAAAGCCTTTGAGAAACATGAACAAGATTTCAGGGATAACCTGGAGCAGGTGAAGAGGTGGAGATCAGCTCTCACACAGGTTGCCAATCTCTCTGGATGGCATTTACATGACAGGTAACTTTGTATCTTTAAACTTTAAAGCGTTGAAATTCTATGACTTTTGTTACTGGTTAGGCTACACAGAAAAATTTCACTAATGCTTCTTTTTGACATAATTTTAACACCTTTACGAGCTTTTCCAAGTTGGGAGACTTGAACAGATCATACTCTCAAAATATAATGCAAAACATAAATTATTATTTCCTATGAGGGTTTAAATAGTTAGCATTCTTCTTCACCGCAGGTCTGAAGCTAAGTTGATCACTGATATTGTCGACAAGATTTGGAAAAGATTGAATCAAATTCAATATTTTCCAAGCTTTGATGGGGGACTCGTTGGAATAGATTCTCGTGTGGAGAAGATTTATGAGCTTTTAAAACCTGATGTTTTTGATGAAATTCGCTTTGTTGGTGTTTGTGGGATGGGAGGAATAGGTAAAACTACAATTGCTAGAGTTGTATATGAAAGGCTTTCATACAAATATGAAGGTAGTTGCTTTCTTGCCAATGTTAGAGAAGTCTATGAAAAAAAGGGTCCTGAAAGTTTACAGGAAATGCTTCTTTATGAGGTCTTAAAGGAAAAGGATATGAATATATGTGACTATCATAAAGGGATTAGTTTGATTAGAAAGCGACTATGTAGGAAGAAGATTTTTCTTGTTCTTGATGATGTGGATCAATTAGAACAATTAGAAAGGTTGGCTGGAAGGAAAGACTGGTTTGGCTCTGGAAGTAGAATCATCATCACAACTAGAGATGAACATGTGCTGACAAGCCATGAAATCAATAATATTTATAAGGTCAAAGGATTAAATTACGATGAAGCTCATGTACTCTTTTGTTTGAAGGCTTTCAAACGCATAGGACCAACAAACAATCATGTTGAGCTCATAAAGCATGTTGTGCATTATGCAAATGGACTTCCATTAGCTCTTGAAGTTTTGGGATCATTTTTGTGTGGTAGAGATGTCAATGAATGGAAAAGTGCGTTGGAAAGACTGGAAGCAATTCCTAATCAAAAAATTATGAAAATACTTCGAATTAGTTATGATGGATTGGAAAGGATTGAAAAGAAAATATTCTTAGATATCGCATGTTTCTTCAAAGGAGAGGATGTAGGTCAAATCAAGGAAATATTAGATAGTTGTAACTTTTACCCAGATATTGGAATAAGCGTTCTTGTTGAAAGATCTTTGATAACTATTCAAGATAACAAATTGCAAATGCATGATCTAGTACAAGGAATGGGCTGGGACATTGTTCGTGAACGACACCCTGATGAGCCTGGCAAATGGAGCAGACTATGGCTGTGTCATGATGTCCATAGCGTGTTGGCTAGAAATATGGTAAGATTTTTTTCCAAAGAATATAGCTAATTATGTATTCATATTTTACATAATGCCTAAATATCACAGTTCAAATAATTTCTTTCTATTAATTATGCACATTTTTTCATCTTCTCATCAGGGAACTCCAGTTGTTGAAGCTATGATAATTATCAAATATAACAAGGATATTACCCATGCAAATGCTAAATGCTTCTCAACCATGAGTAATCTAAGACTCCTCGATATCAGTAATGTTCACATTTCTAAAGAACTTGAGTATCTATCAAATGAGCTACGGTTTCTCAAATGGCAGGGGTACCCTTTGAAGACTTTGCCTTCCAGTTTTCATCCACAAAAACTTTTGGAATTGAGCTTGTGTTATAGCAACATTGAGTATCTATGGAATGATATTAAGGTACACTAGTAATACTATTGTAATTGTTTTGAAAAACATTATAAAGTCATGAAAGCTAGTTTTTTTATTAACTTTGGTTTTCGTTTCTACAGCCTTTCAGAGAGCTAAAAACTATTAAGCTCAGTTACTCCCAAAACCTTGTTAGAACCCCAGACTTTACAATGATACCAAACCTTGAGAGGTTGGATCTTCAATACTGTACAAGATTGCTTAAAGTTCATCAATCCGTTGGATCTCTCAGAAGGCTTATTGTATTAAATTTGAATAACTGTGAAAATCTTGTAGGATTTCCAAGCGACGTTTGTGGCTTGAAATCTCTTCAGATTCTTAATCTTCGTGGCTGCTCAAAACTAGACAGACTGCCCATCAATTTGGGAAAAGTCGAGCATTTGGAGGAACTAGATGTCACTGGGACTGCTATAAGACAAGTACCATCATCCATTGTACAATTAACGAACCTTAGAACAATGTCATTCCGTGGATGTAAAGGAGGACCATCGGAAACATGGAGTTTTTTTCTGTTTTCACTGTTGTTGCCAAGTAGAAAGCCTGACTGCATGGGTTTGTTGTTGCCTCCTCTTGCAGGTTTGTCCTCTTTGCAAAAATTAGATCTCAGTGACTGCAATCTTTTGGAAGGAGCAATCCCCAGAGATGTCGGCTCCTTATACTCCTTAAAAGACTTACGTATCGGTGGGAACAACTTTGTTAGCCTACCAGATACTATCAGTCAATTATCTAAGCTTGAAATTCTTTGCTTGGAGAGATGCCATAGGCTTCAGTCATTGCCAAAGCTTCCACATGGATTATTATTTGTACACTCAGATGATTGTACTTCCTTGAAAACAATATCAAGTGTACTAGAACTCACCTCTCCAGCGCTTGCACTACACTTTCTCAATTGCTTCAACCTGGTTGAGACTCGAGGCAACAACAAAAACAGTTCGGCAATTATGTTGCTGAAACATTGGCTTCAGGTTTCTATTTCCAAAACAAGCTTCTGATATTGTACCTTCAAATTTTCCAACATTTGTCTTGTGTAGTTTAATTAATCATATCAAGTTCTGAGTCCTATTGCTGTGGCCATTTCTGTTTTATTACATTGATAAATTCAGATTTTTTAATACAACATTTCCTATTGCAGATAAGTGTTAGAAGCAATCGCGATCCCTTTTTACCGAAGCTCTCTTTTCATTCTCAATTTCATAGTCGGCTCCCAGGAAGTGAAATTCCAAAAATTTTCAATTGTCAAAATGAAGGGAGTGTAGTAAATGGAAGACTACCTGATGGCTGGTTCAATGATGAATTTATCGGATTTGCTGTGTGTGGAGTGGTTTCACCCAGTGATCATTCAGATGGTTCAATAACAACTGTCGATGATTTTGATGACGATTACTCAACTATGAAGTCCGATCACCTTTGGTTGGCCTACTTACCTCGCGAAGGACTAGGTGATCCACATGAAGGTCATATTGTTCACGTTTCCATCATTGCTGAAAAAGGATATTTGGTGAAGAGGTGTGGCATTCGTCCATTTTACAAGCATGATGTAGAGTATCTTGAGGACTTATCAACAACAGATGTTGGAATTTCTATGATCCAAGAGCTTTATTTTGTTGCTCCTTTTTTGATGGCCAGGAGTCCTAGGCTTGCTACATTAACGTACGACAGAATGTCATATTATCCTGATTATGGATTTCTTTTTGTTCTTGGGTGTGTTGACACCAATTCAAGAGGACCAGCAACAGGAACGTATTCAGTAGCTGATCAAAGCCATGATGATTGAGGAAACAGTTATAGAGATGATGATCATGGGCAGCGCAAAACATTTCACTAGTAATAATAGTTGAGGTGTGAAAGTGAATTTAGAAGTCATGTGTCTCATAATCTTATTATTCTAAACTTGTTGATCACATTCTAGGTTCTATTATTCCAAACTTCATTACTTCTCTTTTTTCCATATATTTTTAGTTTTGAATTTTTTTGCAACCCATTATTTGTTAGTTTTTACATCTGATTTATTTTTTATTTTTTATTTTTTAACCTTAAACGTAGAAGGCTTTGTTTTGTTTTAAACCTAAAACCTCATATACCTTGAGCAAGCCCATACATAACATAACACCATGACTATTACAATAACCTCTATAAAATGAAGTAATTGCACAAGGTTTGTCAAAAATAAGATGAAAACATACTTTTTATTTTATTACACCAAACCCTTATATCGATCATCAATTTCTATCAACTTTAACAGTTGACCAACCCAAAATTTTTGTTCAAATGACCATTTTACCCATGAATAAGCCAATATCTTAAAATATTCCTTAAAAAAAATCCTAAAAATCATCACCAATAACATTTAAAAAATAATTTTTTCTTAAAATCATCAAAATAAAAATAAAAATTGAGAAATAATAAAAATTAAAAGAATAAAAAATAATTTAATTTTTAAAATACAATCACAAACCTTTTAATTAATCCTATTCAACCAAACTAAATCAATCTAAAATTCAATTAAATCAATCCAAAAAATTAAAAGATTTGCCAAACCAACCATAAGATTCATCACCACTCAAATATAATTTTCAGATCGTTTCTTCAACCAGAACTTTACACAACCCAAATCATTTTCACAACAATAATCATCTTGATCTTAGTTTCAAAAAAAAAAAAATGTCAAAAAAAAAACCCCTTTGTTCATCTCTGTTTCAGTCCCAAAGATGATCATTACCAATAGCAATCGAAAACCCAAAAAACTTTTAACTCGAGATTAGTTTAACATGGTAATCCAATTCTTCATCTCTAATTTAATTCCATATCAACATCAATCTAAAAACTCAAAATAAGTTAATCTATCGAACACACCTCCTCTCATTCTCAACCACGTTGAACCAACTTCTCTCATTATCTGAAACCCAAACAGCTCTCCTCATCGGCCTAGCAAAGAAAGAAAAGAGAAAGGCACCGTGATGCCATGTATGAAGCAGCCACCATCGAAGGATAAGATAGCATATATGAAAGAGAGAGTGCGCGCGCAAGAAAGGAAAGAGAGAGCGAAAGAAAGAGAATAAAGATGAAGATGAAGAAAACTGCAGTGGTTGGTGATGAAGAAAAAGAAGACAACAGGGAACAAAAGGGAGATGGATAAGTGGAGATGGGTAGGTGGGTGGAAATGGAGGAGATGAATGAGATGTTGGATGGGTGCGTGATGAGATGAATTAGGTGGAGATCTGTTGGTCTTCGATCTAGAAGGGGTAGCTCATTTTCAAGTTGAAGAAGTTAAAGATACTCAAGTTTAAGCCCAAATCTATCTAATTATAAATATATATATATATATTTGCAATAATTTTTTTTAAAAATTTTATTTTGAGATTAATCCCCACCGTCTAATCCCACCGTCCAATCATGTGATGGATGGTGGGGATATTTTTTTTTAAAGAAATTATTGTTTTTATTTAATTATTAATTTTCACTTTTTAATTTTTAAAATTTTTCATTTTTACAACAATTTTTTTTTTATTTTTTATTTTCAAATTAATCTCCACCGTCCATCATGTGATGGACGATGGATATCTCTTTTTTAAATTAATTATTATTTTTATTATTTATTTATTTTTTATAATTTTAAATTTAAAAAATAAGATTAAAAAATTAAAAGGTGAACTTACCCTTAAATTGACCAATCTTAACAGAATGTGACTAATAAAGTGAGGGTTTGGTGTAATCAAAGAGTAAATGTATTTCTGTTTGTTTTTAAGCAAACCTCGGAAGGGCGTTGTACAATTTATTCCTATAGAATATTAACATAGAAATTAAAAGAAACATGATTCTTTCATTAGAGCACACTGTTTGATATGAAATGCATTTACTATGAATACTTATGATATGATTGTAGAATTTGTTTTTACCGTACAAAATGGGCATCTTTATGCCTCCATGACATTTTGTTATTTCTTGGTGACTAGGATCAGCCCAGGACACAACCAAACCAGTAACAATAGACATTTGAGCACGATTCGGAGATCAACTTACAAGAACGGGAGGAGCGGGGGTGGCGCGCGTGTAAGGCGACACACATACATTGAGGAGAAACCCACATTAAGAGGGGAAGGATGTCGCACCTTTATGACATTACTTACAAAAACATTCTAAATTTTAAACTTAACTGGTTTACTGGTTTGAAAATATGATAAAATAGATATCTTAAAATCATAATAAAACAAGATGATGAAATCATTAATTAGTCACACAAAATTGTACATAAAATGGAATTGTTGCTTGGTCATTCATGGAATCCCTTATAATAAGATATAACTTGCTAAAGCCTAAAGGTTCATAGTTAAACAAATAGATGAGATTCTAATTTTAATAATTAAGAAAAAGGGATAACTTAAATTTAAAAAAAAAAAAAAAACCTATTGTAGTTTGCAAATATCTCCTTTCTAGCATCTATACTAAGTTAACAGAAAAGTTAGGCGAAGTATAAAATGACATTTTCAACTCTGATAAAAAGTTTTTTATTTTAAAAATAAAATAATTATAAAATACCACCTACAATAATTATAAAATAATTAAAACTAATCAGATGAACGGTGGAGATTAACACACCAAATTAAAAATAAAAAAATTGATAAAAATAGAAAAAAAAATCAATAATATCTTCAAATTAAAAATTTGTATACTAATAAAATATTTTTGAAGAATTCATCTCCACTGTTCGTTTAGAAGATGGAGATCATATTAAAAAATAAAATTAAAATAAACTTTTAAAAAATAAAATTAAAAAATCTATAAAAAAATGGAGATCCACTAGATTGGATCTCCACTATCCATCCAAATTTCATTCATATGCAGTTTATCACTCAACCATCATTCATCATCAAACCAACATCTCATCAACACCATCTGCAACTTCTTCTTCATCAATATCATCTGTAATCACTACCATCTACAATCAACACCATATGTAAAATCATCAACCCACACAATCAATCAATCCTACGCACAACAACAATAATCAATCCCTACCAAAACCATGCACTAAAAAACAAAAAAAGTCACAAAAAAAACCTGAAAAAACCCACACAAACAACAATCAATAAAAATATTTTATAATAAAAATTGCATATTAATAAAGAAAATTAAATAATATTTTAAAATTCGAATCTCCAATGGTAGAGATCATTCTGGGTCTCTATGATGGAAACCTGAACTAGGTTTTTGGCAATGGAGACCCAGGTGGTCCCCACCATTAGAGACCAAACTGGGTCTCCAATAGTCTTTACTAAGTTGTTGTCATCGAACTCACCTATAAATCGGGCTGAAGATAGCGATAAAAGAGAAAAAGAGGAGAGAGAGAGACAATTTTAACCCACCTGTCGTCATCGTCAAAGATAGACCCACATGTCGGAAGAGAAACCCATTACAGTGAACCACTTGTTGTAGTCGTCGAACCCACCTACCGGAGATAGAGAGAGAAGAGGAAAATAAGAGATAGAGAGAGCAAGAGAGAGAGAGAGAGAGAGGTAGTTGAGAGGAAAAAAATAGATTTTTATTATATATTTTTATTTATTTATTTTAAATAAAATATCTTGGTTTTTTTAATAATTTTATATTCAATATTATTTATTTTGATTTTTTATATTTTAATTACTTTTTGATTGCATTTCCCTTTTTGTCCTTGAAGTCAAACGGTCAACCAAGTCAATCTAACGGATTCTATGACCGTCAGGGACATTGTCATCCTTTCACACGCCTTCAAACAAGTGTTTTAAGTGTTTTTATTAAAGTCATGTGATATTTTAAATAAAATTAAATGATGGGGCGTAAAAAAGAGATATTTATAAACTATAATAGGTTTTTTAGGATGATCCTTTAAGAAAAATGAAACAATATTAATACCATGGTGCTATTTTGGCTTATATATATTATTAGCCATGGGATTAGTAACATATATAAGGTTGAAGGATTGAACAATGATGAAGCTCTCAAGCTCTTTCAATTGAAAGCATTCAAATATAAGCAACCCACAAATGATCATGTTGTTTTTATAAAAAGTGTCGTGCATTACAAAAATTGACTTACCTTAGCCGTTATAGTTTTGAGTCCTTCTTGTGTGATAGAAGTGCCAATTAATGGAAAAGTGCTTTCGACAGACTATAAGAATATCAAAATAAAAAGATTTTGAATATACTTCGTATAAGTCATGATGATCTAAACCAGAATGAGAAATATATAATCTTAGATATTGCATGTTTTTTTAAAGGAAAAGATAAAGACTGAATCATAAAAATATTGAATGGTTGTGATTTTAACTTAGATTTTGGAATAAGAGCTCTTGTTAAAAGATCATTAATCACTATTTCAAATAATAAAGTGTCGATGCATGATTTGTTGCGAGAAATGGCCTAGGAAATCGTTCATGAACAACACCCTAATAATCCTAGCAAATCGAGCAAATTATGGTTGTCTAATCATGTGCATGATGTGTTAGCAAAGCAAATAGTAATTTCTATTTTAGTTTTTTTTAATTTTAACTAAAACATATTTATATATTCTATATAGGACTTCATCAAAAGCAAAAAGGTTTACAGTAGAATGCAATTAGTTACGCACTAACTGATTAATTAATTTAATTTATTAGGAACACAAGTCATTGAAGGTATCATGGTCAAGATTCCAAAACTCGCCACTCACTGCTCAATCGGCAAGACAGGGAGTAGCAAGTTCTTAGTTACTAGGCGAGTATCGTTCACCAACTGTCAAATTGAGTCAAACTTGTACAAAAAACTTGAAAATTTTCTATATGATCAATATGACTATTGACCAATTAGTTTGATACTTTTAACCATTGACCATTAGGATTTAACATTTACTCTTTAAAGGCAAAAGATATTTCTGTTGAGTTTTTTGGAATCTCAAAAAAGGTTCATGTCATTACGACTAAAACTCTGATATTGGTGTAATTTCATCAAACCTCATGGGGGTTTGTGTAATTTGCCTATATACATATAAACACAAAAACGTATAAGTTTTTTCTCACCCTCCTCTCTCACCTTTCTTTCTCACGCCTCACCCTCCTCTCTTGCTCTCCTCCTCTCTCACATTGCACCCTTCTCTCTCATTGTCACTTGCTAGTGCTGTCGTCGTCGCTCGCTACTTTTAGTAAGTAAAATTTAAGAAAAAAGTGAAATTGTTGTTGTAGGATGTTTGATTTTTGAAAATTTTTGTTGTAGGCTGTTTGATAGTGAGAAAACGAAAGAAAATTTGAAGTATGGTGGTCAATGGTGACTGATAAGGTGTTTTTTTTTTTTTTATTATTATTATTGTCATTTTTTTTTTTACATAATCCGAGTTGGGCCAAGTTGGTTGAGTTGTGACCAAAGTACTTAGCCCAACGCAGTGCATACTTGTCGGAGGAAAACTGTTTTTCCAGTAGATTTTTGATTTTTTTTGTGCTGTTAGAATTGAGAAATGTTATTTGGAAAGGAATTTTCTAAGAACCAGTTTTTGAAAACTAGATAACTAAGAAATTTGAAAAAGTCATTTTCCTAATAGTTTGTTAGGAGCATTGAAAGCTTCAGATTTTTCAACTCCTAATACAATTCTAACATCTTTTAAACTCACAATTTTAATCTCTTTCATTTCCCTTTTGTAAAGTTTCCTTTACAAGATTATAAGTTTTTTTTTCCTCATAATGCAGCTGGTTGCCTGTGGAGTCGAAATTGCTAACGGGGAAAAGTCCAGCATTTTTTCTTCTGAAAACAGCTGGGTTCAAGCAAAAAGAAATTCCAGTTTAACTCAAACAGGCCATCATATTGTCCCCAACATTAACAAAACAGAATTATCTTGGGACTTCATAAAACTTACACATATCTGTATAGAATAAGCTAAGAGAATAAAGCAGCACAGAATAGACAAAATCAACTTGCCTGTAGGCATTTGTTTTCTGATGTAAACTTGGCAGAGCACCCAGGAGAAGATTCAACATTATTTCTACAGATCATTGTATCTCCATGTACCGTGGTGCATGCATGTAGTAGATATGCCAAAACTTTCAGTTCTTGTTTTGTTCATATTTGAATGAGAGATCTCATGTGATAGAATAGTATGACTTCTACTTGAAGAGTCTAATGAGTGTGGAAGAGAAATTATTGGTTCAGCATAAAGAGGTTGGTTCTGAGAATCTGAGTTGATCTCAACAGTAGAGTCACATGCACCACATGAATGTGTAGAACACACTCACCACAGTTACTTAGATGGAGTTGAGCAATGAAATCCTACATTTATGACTTTGTAAGGAATGGAACAGAAACTGCAATCTCATGGTCACAGCAATACCTGTCAAGCAATAGACCTATTGACTCAAGTTGATGCCTATGTTCTTGACAGGCTAAGTAAATAAATTTTAACCGGCGGAGTAATAGAGAGCTTCAAACAAGATAGCAATTCTTCTTTCATCAGTTCAGGAACTATTGTTGTCTTCAGTCTTCACATCATCATTTGACAAGACCTGAGACTCAGTTGTAACACGTACCCCGAATTCATGGATCCCAGATTTTTCATCCAAAATTATGCTACTAAAGGTGCAAGCTTTAATTGCATCATTTAAAGAGCATTAGGAGTGGCATCCTTGGGCACGTTCTGATAATCATGCGATCGTTAACGCTCACATGTCAATCTGTTTAAGATGGTAGAAAATTTGTTACAATAGAATGTTGAGAAATTTGATTTTTGTATTAACTTGCCAGAGTTTATCTGATCATGCAATTCAGTTTCCAAAGCTGGTCCTGCATCAGCATTTACACAATCAGCCTCCTTTTGTCACAAGATGAATAAGTTGAGCAATTCCCGTAAAAAGCAAGAAATAGTAGGTTTGGAGTGTCAATACAATTTTGGAGCATACACTGCTACATTACCAGTGCATCCAGCAAAATGGAAAGAGGATGGCTCTGCCATTTTACAAGTTCCACTATTTATTTTCTAGAACTTCTTTATCATGTAAATATGACAAAGGACTGGAAATATGTTCACTTGCTATGTTACACCTACACTTCACCAGACATTATAGAAGTAATCTACAACATGCAAATTGGTTATTGTCGTACAATTTTAAGTGGCTTTAGCATGTTAAATTCAGAAGTGAGTAACAGCAGATTTTTCGGGTTTGCTACTTACAGACGACTCATTTTTGCCAGTCCTGGTGAATAAATTGTTAAGCAATAATCCAAAAATGTTGATATTTAAGCAATGTTTGTTGCTTACAGACGACTCCTTTTCGCCAGCTCCTTTTCGGGTTCTTCATATGTAAGCAATAATCCAAAGATCTTTCCCTTTAGTTCCATATGTAAGCAATAATTCAATGGTTATAAATTTTATTGCTCATCTTAAGCCCTTCACCTAGATGATAGTCTAACAAGCACCTAACCACCAACATAATAAGTCTTCATTCAAACGTTAATCTGAACCCCACCTATTTTGAAAAGGTTTTAACTTCTTAATACTAACAAGAGAAAAAGAGATATTCAACCATCTTTATATAGTTTCATTATCCTCCTTAAATTCCATGCTAGAAGGCAGCCTCCTAAATCAATAAGACATGGGTCCATATTACAATATTATGATTAACTAGCATAAAAATAATACAAATAACACAATAGTAACATAACAACAACAACCATAATAATTCCACAAAGCTTTACCATCGGACAATATCAGATGGAAAGCAAAACAAAATCTTTATTGTTTTTCATTTGCTTTTTGGAGAAAGTAAAAGAACCAGGAAACCATTTCAAGTATGCATTCCAAGAAGTTTTGCAGCAGAGAAGAAATACATACTTAATCTTGATGGTGACAGTTCGTAATTTTTGTATCCGGATTTTCCCCTGGCAGCTCCAGATCTGTAAAAAGATACGTTGAGCTGTCTTTATGCAATGTTGCTTCACAAGAAGAGGTATTAGAATGTGCAACACCGCTACTCCAGCTAGTAAGCTGTGAACAATCGTTTTCCTCAGTGAAGGATCGTTTTTGGTGCGTCAGTCTGATCTATATCCTTTCTCTTTTTATATTTACGACTGAAAGTAATCAATGGAGTGGTCATTTTGGTTTGCACAGGAATTTCACCACATGAGTTGGTGGACTTATCTTTGGAGACTTCCAAGTTTGAAGTTTTTGACAAGTATGAGCCATCATCAAGTGGCCAGCTACGTTTGTTTCTATCAGCTAAATGTGTGCTAACAATGTCTGAACTCTTTGCAGTTTCCATTGCCACTGACCGAGAAACTAATCTCCTTTTAAAGCAATTTTCATCACTTCCAGAACAAGAGTTTGCATTGGAACCTGAACAAACCTGAATGTGGTTTGTGTTACTTTCCAATGAGGCATCCACAGCAGATCCACCCATGTCCTTACCAGACATATCTTCTCCAGAACTCCTTATAATATGTAACTTCTGAGGCCTAAATGTCACTTCTAGTGCATCCAATCCTTTAATGCGCTTCTTTGCCTTCAATCTGCTATATTTCCGGACAGGATGGGAAGTTGAACCACCATGCTGTTCAATGGAATTGCAGGATAGCTTTTTTTCATGGAGAATATGCTTTGACAGAGGGAGAGAAAGACATAAGCAAGGAACAAAGACAAGCTAAGTCGATAAATAACTACCTCAACTGACTGATTAACACACTGAAGGTGGTTAAGTTCGATGGCAGTTATCACCCCTGGCTCCACATACACACAAGCAAGGCATATCCGTTGAAAACAGGGAAATGAGCAGCGAAGTAGAAACAACAAATATAACCAAAAGAAAGTGAACAGAACAAAAAACAATAATGTAAACCCTTCACCAAAATCCTCATTTCCAATTTATGAATTGATATACTGTAACCTGGGCCAAGCAAGACTAGCATTAGCTGAAGAGATGATATAGAAGGCTGAAACGTTTGAAGTACATACAATCTTCAAACGTTTGATATTGCAACTGAATTCATGAAGTGCTACTGATCAAGTTATTAGGTTCCCTTTATTTTCTTCAATTTGTGGGTTAATTAAGAACTTGGTTATGAAAATAAACAATAACATTGTTTGAGTTCGACTTCATTGAGTTTTAGTAATTTTGTGATGCAATGCGAGTTTGCTTTTGCAACTAACGGAATTTATTTATTTATTTTGAGTTTTAAGGAAAAGAGATTTAAAATGAGAATTTCCACTTAACGGAGAAATGCGGTTACCACCATATTATACTTATAACCACAATAATATACTTTCTTATTGATAACCTTTTTACAAAAACTTTAGTTATTATAGAAATCAAATCTATAAATATAATTGAAATTATTTAAGTCTAGGGTTCAGATTATATTATTTCTGGTCAACATTGTTATCTTGTTTTTTAACATTCACATTGCATAGTACTTGACCAACCTAATGTCTTGCCAAACAAATGAAGTTTCATATGATTGGATTCGATTGTTATTGCAATAATTTTTACTTGCATTTTAGTCAATTCCAAATATTTCTTTTTATTCCAGATTATGGATTCAGCTCTATCCTGCCTACTCGAAGGACGCCATATATCTGAGACATTTGCAGGATCTTTCTCAAAGGACTACCCAGAGCTGAATGCCAAATATTGGAAGCAGGTGCAAATGCTTTTGAAAAACATGTTGTTCATGGCACTTTCAATTGAATAATCTTCTCCAGTTAGGCAGCCATTGCATCGGTCTAGGGATGCCGGAAAGCTGAGGGAGCTTTACAAAATGTCATTGAAGTCCTCCAGTTAAGTGATTTACCTGCCATGCATTCCTTGTGGACGGCATCATATAGAAAATCACTGCCAACACCGACTTCTTTTTTTCTAATTTTTCGAGTTGGATTTAGAAGATTATTTAAATTAAACGTTGAAAACACAATGAAAATGACAAAAAGAAAGCTGGAATAAAAAGAACTTAATGATCTAAGAAAAGGAAATATGTTTCGAACGAAATAAATATTTCTCAAATAAAAATATCTCTTAAAGGAAGAAAGTAACTTTTGAAAGAGGAGATATCTCTCACAAAGAAAATAACACAAGTGTGAAAATCAAATTTGGTGTAAATGTATTTTTGTTCATATATGTATTTGATTGACATTAAAATTCAAATTATTAATTACATGATGATATGGACACAAAACAAGATTAAAAAAGTGAAAAAAAAAAATCGAAGAATTATTAATTGACGATGGAACATTATAGAAGCAGTACAAGATGAGTTTGTGGTGGGGTCTTATAGGCTAGAAATAATACTGTCGTAAGTAAAGAAAGTCGGCAGTGAAGAATGAGGATGGCCTAGACGTACAAGATACATTCGAATTGGAGTGAAGGAGGGACTAACTCGTATTAATTTGACACGCATGCACCTTGCATTAGAGGAATTCATCCACTACCAGTCCACAATTCGACAAAGACTGGTTAAAGGAAATCCACCGACAACGCACAACATAATAAAGGAAATCCACAATTTAAATTTTATTTATTAATATTTAATTGTTTTGTTTATAAATAACCAGCAATTATTGGTTGGTTAATCTTTTCTATACGCACAACATAATAAAAAAATTTTCTGGACGATGCAGCCTTTGAAAAGTTGTTGGACTCTCGTTGTTATGCAAGTCCTCTGTTTCTGAAGGACCTTGCATTAAAATCTTTGAAGGATTGTGTTTGCTACTGTAAGGCTTACACTTCCATTGCACTTCCAAGTCCTCTGTTTCTGAAAACAAACAAGCTATCAACCCTTCAATGGCAGCTTCCAACTCTCAGAAAAAACAAGCCACTGATGATCATTCTTCATTATCGACTTCTACGAGACAGAAATCCTCTCCAGCTTCTTCTTCTGGTGGCAATAGTCAATGGACATACGAGGTGTTCTTGAGTTTTAGAGGTGAAGACACACGCAACAACTTCATTGATCATCTGTATGCTGCTTTGGATCATAAAGGAATTTACACATTTAGAGATAATGAAAGACTTGAGAGAGGAAAAGAGATTTCATCTGAACTCTCGGAAGCAATTGAAAGATCAAAGGTTTCAATCATTATCTTATCCAAAAACTATGCTTCTTCTACATGGTGTTTGGAAGAACTTGCAAAGATTGTTGAGAGCATGAAGGCAAAGGATCATATTGTTTTGCCGATTTTTTACAAGGTACTTCCATCAGACGTGAGAAAACAGAGAGGAGCATTCAAGAAAGCCTTTGAGAAACATGAACAAGATTTTAGGGATAACCTGGAGCAGGTGAAGAGATGGAGATCAGCTCTCACACAGGTTGCCAATCTCTCTAGATGGCATTTACATGACAGGTAACTTTGTATCTTTAAACTTTAAAGCGTTGAAATTCTATGACTTTTGTTACTGGTTAGGCTACACAGAAAAATTTCAGTAATGCTTCTTTTTGACATAATTTTAACACCTAACAAGCTTTTCCAATTTGGGAGGCTTGAACAGATCATGCTCTCAAATTATAATGCAAAAAATAAATTATTATTTCCTATTAGGGTTTAAGCAGTTAGAATCCTTCTACGCCGCAGGTCTGAAGCTAGGTTGATCACTGATATTGTCGACAAGATTTGGAAAAGATTGAATCAAATTCAATATTTTCCAAGCTTCGATGGGGGACTCATTGGAATAGATTCTCGTGTGGAGAAAATTTATGAGCTTTTAAAACCTGATATTTTTGATAAAATTCGCTTTGTTGGCATTTGTGGGATGGGAGCAATAGGTAAAACTACAATTGCTAGAGTTGTATATGAAAGGCTTTCGTACCAGTATGAAGGTGTTTTCTTGCCAATATTAGAGAAGGCTCTGAAAAAAAGGGTCTTGAAAGTTTACAGGAAATGCTTCTTTATGAGGTCTTAAAGGAAAAGGATATGAATATATGTGACTATCATAAAGGGATTAGTTTGATTAGAAAGCGGCTATGTAGGAAGAAGATTTTTCTTGTTCTTGATGTTGTGGATCAATTAGAGCAATTAGAAAGGTTGGCTAGAAGGAAGGATTGGTTTGGTTTGGGAAGCAGAATCATCATCACAACCAGAGACGAACATGTGCTGACAAGCCATGAAGTCAACAATATTTATAAGGTCAAAGGATTAAATTACGATGAAGCTCATGGACTCTTTTGTTTGAAAGCCTTCAAACGCATAGGACCAACAAACAATCATCTTGAGCTCATAAAGCATGTTGTGCATTATGCAAATGGACTTCCATTAGCTCTTGAAGTTTTGGGATCATTTTTGTGTGGTAGAAATGTCAATGAATGGAAAAGTGCGTTGGAAAGACTGGAAGCAATTCCTAATCAAAAAATTATGAAAATACTTCGAATTAGTTATGATGGATTGGAAAGGATTGAAAAGAAAATATTCTTAGATATTGCATGTTTCTTCAAAGGAGAGGATGTAGGTCAAATCAAGGAAGTATTAGATAGTTGTAACTTTTACCAAGATATTGGAATAAAAGTTCTTGTTGAAAGATCTTTGATAACTATTCAAGATAACAAATTGCAAATGCATGATCTGGTACAAGGAATGAGCTGGGACATTGTTCGCGAACGACACCCTGATGAGCCTGGCAAATGGAGCAGACTATGGCTATGTCAAGATGTCCATAGCGTGTTGGCTAGAAATATAGTAAGATATTTTCCAAAGAATATAGCTAATTATGTATTAATATTCTACATAATGCCTAAATATCACAATTTAAATCATTTCTTTCTATTAATTATGCACATTGTTCAATCTTCTCATCAGGGAACTCTAGTTGTTGAAGCTATGATAATTGTCAAACATAATAAGGATATTACCCATGTAAATGCTAAATGCTTCTCAACCATGAGTAATCTTAGACTCCTCGATATCAGTAATGTTCACATTTCTAAAGAACTTGAGTATCTATCAAATGAGCTACGGTTTCTCAAATGGAAGGGATACCCTTTGAAGACTTTGCCTTCTAGTTTCCATCCACAAAAACTTTTTGAACTGAGCTTGTGTTATAGCAACATTGAGTATCTATGGAGTGATAATAAGGTACACTAGTAACACTATTGTAATTGTTTTTATAAACATGATAAAAGTCATGAAAGCTAGTTTTTTATTAACTTTGGTTTTTGTTTCTACAACCTTTCAAAGAGCTAAAAACTATTAAGCTCAGTTACTCTCAAAACCTTGTCAGAACCCTAGACTTTACAATGATACCAAACCTTGAAAGGTTGGATCTTCAATACTGTACAAGATTGCTTAAAGTTCACCAATCCGTTGGATCTCTCAGAAGGCTTTTTGTATTAAATTTGAATAACTGTGAAAATCTTGTACAATTTCCAAGCGATGTTTGTGGCTTGAAATCTCTTCAGATTCTCAATCTTCATGGCTGCTCAAAACTAGACAAACTGCCCATTAATTTGAGAAAAGTCGAACATTTGGAGGAGCTAGATGTCACTGGGACTGCTATAAGACAAGTACCACCATCCATTGTACAATTAACGAACCTTAGAACAATGTCATTCTGTGGATGTAAAGGAGGACCACCAGAAACATGGAGTTCTTTTCTGTTTTCACTGTTGTTGTCAACTAGAAAGCCTGACTGCATGGGTTTGTTGTTGCCTCCTCTTGCAGGTTTGTCCTCTTTGCAAAAATTAGATCTCAGTGACTGCAATCTTTTGGAAGGAGCAATCCCCAGAGATGTTGGCTCCTTATACTCCTTAAGAGACTTATATATAAGTGGGAACAATTTTGTTAGCCTACCAGATACCATCAGTCAATTATCTAAGCTTGAAATTCTTTGCTTGAAGAAATGCCATAGGCTTCAGTCATTGCCAAAGCTTCCACCTGGATTAATGATTGTAGGGACAGATGATTGTACTTCCTTGAAAACAATATCAAGTGTACTAGAACTCACCTCTCCAGCGATGGCACTAGACTTTCTCAATTGCTTCAACCTGGTTGAGACTCGAGGCAGCAACAAAAATAGATCGGCAATTATGTTGTTGAAACATTGGCTTCAGGTTTCTCTTTCCAAAACAAGCTTATGATATCGTACATTCAAATTTTCCAACATTTGTCTTCTATAGTTTCACTAATCATATCAAGTTCTGAGTCCTGTTGCTGTGGCCATTTCTGTTTTATTAGATTGATAAATTCAGATTTTTTAATACAACATTTCCTATTGCAGATAAGTGTTAGAAGCAATCGCGATCCCTTTTTACGGAAGTTCCCTTTTCATTTTCAATTCCATAGTCGTCTCCCAGGAAGTGAAATTCCAAAAATTTTCAGTTGTCAGAATGAAGGGAGTGTAGTAAATGGAAGACTACGTGATGGTTGGTTCAATGATCAATTTATCGGATTTGCTGTGTGTGGAGTGGTTTCACCCATTGATCATTCAAATGGTTCAATGACAACTGTCGATGATTTTGATGATGCTTTATCAACTATAAAGTCTGATCACCTTTGGTTGGCCTATTTACCTCGCGAAGGACTAGGTGATCCACATGAAGGTCATATTGCTCACTTTTCCATCATTACTAAAGACGGACATTTGGTGAAGAGGTGTGGTATTCGTCCATTTTACAGGCATGATGTGGAGAATCTTGAGGACTTATCAACAACAGATGTTGGAATTTCTATGGTCCAAGAGCTTTATTTTGTTGCTCGTTTTTTGATGGCCAGGACTGCCAGGCTTTCTACATTAATGGGCGACAGAATGTCATATTATCCTGATTATGGATTTCTTTTTGTTCTTGGGTGTGTTGACACCAATTCAAGAGGAACAACAGCAGGAACGTATTCAGTAGCTGATCGAAGCCATGATGATTGAGGAAACAGTTATGGAGATGATGATCATGGGCAGCCCAAAACATTTCACTAGTAATAATAGTTGAGGTGTGAAAGTGAATTTAGAAGTCATGTGTCTCATAATCTTATTATTCTAAACTTGTTGATCACATTCTAGGTTCTATTATTCTAAACTTCATTGCTTCTCTTTTTTCCATATATTTTAGTTTTGAATTTTTTTACAACCCATTATTTGTTAGTTTTTACATCTTATTTTTTTTTATTATTTTTTATTTTTTAACCGTAAACATAGAAGGTTTTGTTTTGTTTTAAAACTAAAACCTCATATACCTTGAGCAAGCCCATACATAACATAACACCATAACTATTACAATAACCTTTATAAAATGAAGTAATTGCACAAGGTTTGTCAAAAATAAGATGAAAACATACTTATTATTTTATTACAAACCCTCATATCGTTAGTCAATTTCTATCAACTTTAACAGTTGACCAAACCAAAATTTTTGTTCAAATGACCATTTTACACATGAATAAGACAAAATCTTAAAATATTGCGTTAAAAAAAATCCTAAAAATCCTCACCAATAACATTTAAAAAATAATTTTTTCTTAAAATTATCAAAATAAAAATAAAAAATGAGAAATAATAAAAACTAAAAGAAGAAAAAATAATTTAATTTTTAAAATACAATCACAATCCTTTTAATTAATCCTATTCAACAAAACTAAATCAATCTAAAATTCAATTAAATCAATCCAAAAAATTAAACGATTTGCCAAACTAACCATAAGATTCATCACCAAACACCAAACTCAAATATAATTTTCGGATCGGTTCTTCAAGCAGAACTTTGCACAACCCAAATCATTTTCACAACAATAATAATCTTGATCTTAGTTTCAAAAAAAAAAAAAAAGTAAAAAAAAAAACCACTGTTGTTCATCTCTGTTTCAGTCCCAAAGATGATCATTACCAACAGCAATCGAAAACCCAAAAACCTTTTAACTCAAAATTAGTTTAACATCATAATCCAGTTCTTCATCTCTAATTTAATTCCATATCAACATCAATCTGAAAGCTCAAAATAAGTTAATCTATCGAACACACCTCCTCTCGTTCTCAAGCATGATGAACCAACTTCTCTCATTATCTGAAACCCAAATAGCTCTCCTCATCAGCCTAGCAAAGAAAGAAAAGAGAAAGGCACCGTGATGCCGTGTATAAAGCAGCCACCATCGAAGGATAAGATAGCATATATGAAAGAGAGAGTGCGCGCAAGAAAGGAAAGAGAGAGCGAAAGAAAGCGAATGAAGATGAAGAAGAAGAAAACTGTAGTGGTTGATGATGAAGAAAAAGAAGACAGTGGTGAACAGAAGGGAGATGGATAGGTGGAGATGGGTGGGTGGGTGGAAATGGAGGAGATGAAGGAGATGTTAGATGGGTGCGTGATGAGATGAATTAGGTGGAGATCCGCTGTCCTTCGATCTAGAAGGCGTAGCTCATTTTCAAGTTGAAGATACTCAAGTTGAAGCCCAAATCTATCTAATTATATATATATATATATATTTGCAATAAATTTTTTAAAAAATTTATTTTGAGATTAAATCCCACCGTCCAATCATGTGATGAATGGTGGGGATTTTTTTTCAAAAGAAATTATTGTTTTTATTTAATTATTAATTTTAACTTTTTAATTTTTAAAATTTTTCATTTTTACAACATTTTTTCTTAAATTTTTTACTTTCAAATTAATCTCCACCGTCCATCATGTGATGGACGGTGTGGAGATCTCTTTTTTAAATTAGTTATTATTTTTATTATTTATTTATTTTTTATAATTTTAAATTTAAAAAATAAGATTAAAAAATTAAAAGGCAAAATTACCTTTAAATTGATCAATCTTAACAGAATTTGACTAATAAAGTGAGGGTTTGATGTAATAAAAGAGTAAATGTGTTTCTGTTTGTTTTTAAGCAAACCTCAGAAGGGCGTTGTACAATTTATTCCTATAGAATTTTAACATAGAAATTAAAAGAAACATGATTCTTTCATTAGAGTACGATGTTTGATATGAAATGCATTTACTATGAAAACTTATGATATGACTGTAGAATTTGTTTTTACCGTACAAAATAGGCATCTTTATACCTCCATGACATTTTTTTTTTCTTGGTGACTGGGATCAGCCTAGGATACAACCAAACCAGTAACAATAGGCGTTTGGGCACGATTCGGAGATCCACTTCTAAGAATGGGGGGAGCAAGGGTGGCGCGCGTGTAGGGCAACACACATACATTGAGGAGAAACCCACATTAAGAGGGGAAGGATGTCGCACCTTTATGACATTACTTACAAAAACATTTTAAATTTTCCACTTAAATGGTTTACTGGTTTGAAAATATGATAAAATAGATATCTTAAAATCATAATAAAACAAGATGATGAAATCATTAATTAGTCACACAAAATTGTACATAAAATGGAATTGTTGCTTGGTCATTCATGGAATCCCTTATAAAAAGATATAACTTGCTAAAGCCTAAAGGTTCATAGTTAAACAAATAGATGAGATTCTAATTTTAATAATTAAGAAAAAGGGATAATTTAAATTTAAAAAAAAAAAGAAAAAAAAAACCTATTATAGTTTGCAAATATCTCCTTTCTAGCATCTATACTAAGTTAACAGAAAAGTTAGGCAAAGTATGAAATGACATTTTCAACTCTAATAAAAAGATTTTTATTTAAAAAATAAAATAATTATAAAATACCACATACAATAATTATAAAATAATTAAAACTAATCAT
Organism: Nephelium lappaceum; assembly: GCA_021234005.1. Taxonomy (NCBI): domain Eukaryota; kingdom Viridiplantae; phylum Streptophyta; class Magnoliopsida; order Sapindales; family Sapindaceae; genus Nephelium; species Nephelium lappaceum. The sequence continues at coordinate 14,265,714 of CM037998.1, read as the reverse complement.
ATGAATGGTGGAGATCAACACACCAAATTAAAAAATAAAAAATTGATAAAAATAGAAAAAAAAAATCAATAATATCTTCAAATTAAAAATTTGTATATTAATAAAATATTTTTGAAGAATTCATCTCAACCGTTCATTTAGACGATGGAGATCATAGTAAAAAATAAAATTAAAATCAACTTTTAAATAAAATAAAACAAAACTTTCAAAAATAAAATTAAAAAATCTAAAAAAAAAAACGGAGATCCATTAGATTGGATTTCTACTGTCCATCCAAATTTCATTCATATGCAGTTTATCACTCAACCATCATTCATCATCAAACCAACATCTCATCAACACCATCTGCAACTGCTTCTTTATCAATATCATCTGCAATCAATACCATCTACAATCAACACCATCTGCAAAATCATCAACCCACACAATCAATCAATCTTACACACAACAACAACAATCAATCCCTACCAAAACCACACACTAAAAAGAAAAATAAGTCACAAAAAAAACCAGAAAAAACCCACACAAACAACAATCAATAAAAATATTTTATAATAAAAATTGTATATTAATAAAGAAAATTAAAAAATATTTTAAAATTCGAATCTTCAATGGTAGAGACCATTCTGGGTCTCCATGATGGAGACCTGAACTAGGTTTTTGGTAGTGGAGACCCAGGTGGTCCCCACCATCAAAGACCAAACTGGGTCTTCAATAATCTTCACTAAGTTGTTGTCATCGAACCCACCTATAAATCAAGCCGGAGATAGAGATAAAAGAGAAAAAGAGGAGAGAGAGGGGCAATTTTAACCCACTTGTCGTCGTCGTCAAAGATAGACCCACCTGTCATAAGAGAGACCCATTACAGTGAACCACCTGTTGTAGTCGTCGAACCCACCTACCAAAGATAGAGAGAGCAAGAGAGAGAGAGAGAGGTAGTTGAGAGGAAAAAATAGATTTTTATTATATACTTTTATTTTTTTAATTTTTAAATAAAATATCTTGGTTTTTTCTAATAATTTTATATTAAATATTATTTATTTTGATTTTTTATATTTTAATTACTTTTTGATTGTATTTCCATTTTGCCCCTAAGTCAAACGGTCAACCAAGTCAATTTAACGGATTCTATGACCGTTAGGGACATTGTCATCCTTTCACACATCTTCAAACAGGTGTTTTAAGTGTTTTTTTTAAAGTCAGATGGTATTTTAGATAAAAATGAAACAATGGGTGGTAAAAAAGAGATATTTATAAATTACAATAAGTTTTTTAGGATTATCCTTTAAGAAAAATAAAACAACATTAATACATTGGTGCTATCTGTTGGTTAATTTTTCAATAAACCAAATTTATTAGAACATTGCAAATGCACAAATCATTTATCGAGTATAGTAGACAAGCAAGGGTCGATCCCACGAGAAGTTATTATCCTTCTTTAAATTTCAAATTTATTTAAAAAATTAAATTAAATGAAAAAGATTTTCAGAATTGGGTTGAAATCTAATTGCAATAAGAAAACAAAATTTAATAAAGAAAATCAATAAAAGAAAAACTTAGCTAGGACATCTTATCCACCACTAAACAATCATTCAAGCTATAAATAAATAAATGAAGCATAATAATAGTAATGCATGATAAAGACATTCACGACAAGGTATGATTAACTCATGTCATATCGATTCTTCCATAAATAATATGCAAATCGCATGATGTCTACGTAGATGCGTGTATTCCTAATTATAATCTAGCATGATGTCTACTCAGGTTAAATAACAAGAATCCATTAAGCATTAGAAGAATATGAATGTCACACAAATCCTAGAACATGATGTCTATCCCCGATATTTATGAATTAATGTCTCTCAATTGGTTCATAAGCAATTGATTGTTGCAAATTAAGAATATTTTTGTATGATGTGCAGTTTATATTCCTACAACACAATCCTAAAAATATGCTCCTAAGATGGCCAATCAAAGAAACAAAATAAATAGGATACAATTTAAACGGAGACAATTAATTTTATCATGCAAAAATAAAATACTTCATTAAAAATAATAATAGATTGAATTCATGTTTAGGGCTTCAAATTAGCCCTAACTAACAATTAAATTAGCTACACATGGTTCTAAAAGAAAACATAAAAATAAATAAAGAAGAATAAACCAAAGAATAACTGCTGCTGCCCTAAGCCTCTGATCTCTCCTCCTCTGTTGTCTCCCTGATTGAATGGTGAAAACATTTATTTATAGAGTGCTTAGGTCGGCCAAAATTAGGTTTTCTTGGTGGCTAAGAAACTCAAAAACATGCGGATCTGTTTTGCGACCCATGGATGTGCGCGCGGGTCAGAACCCTACCCGGAACGGCGACAGAAGAGAGAGAACATAAAAAACACGCGAATTTGACCCGCCTGACCTGACCCAAGCTCGCGCAACTCGCATCCGAAACGGCGACACTTCAAAACACGTGGATCTTGAGATCCGACCCGGATCCACGTGCTAGACCAATCAGCATCTCCTTCAACCGCGCTTATGTGTACGCAACCGTACCTGATCCGCGCCTCTGTAGACCTACCAAAACGACAGCCTTTATGCGGGTTTTACATGTTATGGACTGGCAAATGACAGTCAGGTCCTCCACTTCTTTCATTTTACATTTATGCCCAAATAACTCTGAATATTTATAATTTAACCCCTATTTTGATTTTTGACTTTCGAAATTCTTTGGTCCAGATTTCTGATTTCTTTGTGCTGCAATTAATTATGAAAAACCACCAATTCCATTCTATTCTTCTCCAAAACTAAGATTACACATAAAAACATGAAACAAATTAAAAACACCAATTTTACTCAAAAACACAATATGAATAATAGATAAAATAGGTATAAAATAATGATAATTAATGACCTAACAAATACCCCCAAACCTATATTTTGCTAGTCCTTGAGCAAAACTAGAACTTTAAAACAACCTAATCTAAAAATACAGAAAATAAAACACAATTCATTTTCGTAGGTAAACACGATGACATTGAGCGTATGCCACAAGCCTTTAAACCTCTAGGTGTCCCTAGTAGGAGGAGTTATGTCTCCTGAGGGTTTGCCAATAACGATACCCACAAATGTTAAAACATTCTAGCCATAACTCATCAACATATTACTAAATGCAAATCAACAGAAATCTCATACATGTATGATCTTTTATCAGGACTAAAGATAAGTCACTAATAATCTAAGACATAATCATCAACAATCTCATGCCACATTCAAAGCAATATCATTTCAAAACATCATATTCACATGTCATGGACTTATTTCACCTCGACTCTAATCCTCACAAGATATCACTCATAACTCTCTCAAGAGTCCTAGGGCGAACACTCATGCAATCATATGTGACAGAGGTTATGTAAAGGCATAGCAAGTGTCTCTTACATCACATATGAATATAGACATTAAAAAGAACCACAATTTTAAGTGGATAGATCTCATGATTGGAATTAAATACTAAGAACGTAGATAGAGTATGATGACATACTTCAACTCTCAAATTGGACTTCCCTCTTTCAAAGATCAATAGGTCATATTAAAGGTTGTATTTGAACTTAGGTAGATTAATGGTAAGCAATAAAAGGTCTAGGTTCAAAAAGAACTTACGATCACACCAAAGCACTTCATTGAATTTTGTTTTCAACCCTTCACAACCTCCTTTTTTCTTTTCTCCTTCACTATCATCTCATTTATTTTTCTTTCAATTCTTCTTCCTCTATTCACTTCCTCTTTCCCTCACACTTCTAGACATCATAAAACTTGATTTGTGCTCCTCACATTTTATTCATTTTTTTTTTTATCAAAACAATCATGCATAAAAGCACACTTTTTCAATACATATGCTCATGTACACATCATATCAATACTAACACTTTAATTCTCTTCTCCCTTGCACCACTTGACATGATCCCAAGCTTATAAGGTATGGTTATCTTTAAGGCTCAATAGGGTCATTTAATAAGGGTAGACAAAGAAAAAGGTTAAATATGTTTGGCTTCAAAGGGTCTGATGATGTATTTCAATTCAAAGTGAGGGACTAGGCTTTTACAAGGTGAAAACTTGCCTATATTACTTCTAAGAAGTTCATCCAATTCTTGAATCAAAACAACTCATGTTATCTACAATAACGATTTGTTCTTTAGTGTTCAATGCAAAACCTATAGAGATAATCTATTAAGAACAAAAGCGAAGAGTATTTAAAGAGTAGAAACAATTAAATCCCTAAACAAGAAAAGCTTTAAAAGCTTAATTCCTCACCAAGGGTAGTCTCCACTAATAGTCCACAATTCATACAAACATAGTATCCATCCACTCAATTAACATTGTCCTCAATGTTTCAAATGTAAAGCATAAGTAAGAGAAGAGTGAAAAACAAAAATAAAAGAAAAGAAAAGGAACGAAATTACCCAGATGGGTTGCCTCCCATCAAGCGCCTTAGTTAACGTCTTGGCTAGACGTCTTGACTCTCTATCACTCTCTTGAAAGTTGAAGAGGATCAACCAAAGTAGCACCCTTCTGAGGCATCTCACATGATTGGTGGTAGAGCTTGAGGCGATGGCCATTCACTTTGAATGTTGTTCCATTTCTATAGTTGCGAATCTCAATAGCACCATGTGAAAAAACTTTAGTGACAGTGAAAGGATCATACCATTTTGAGTGAAGCTTCCCAGGAAAAAGACGAAGACGAGAATTATATGGTAGAACTTGTTGTCCAACAACAAATTCCTTGCACTGAATGGCTTTGTCATGAAACACTTTCGTCTTCTCTTTGTAAATTTGTGCACTCTCATAAGCTTCATTCCTTAGCTCTTCAAGTTCCATCAGTTGTAGCTTTCTCTTGTTGCCAGCTTCATCTAGTGCAAAGTTGAACTCCTTGATGGCCCACCAGGCTTTATGTTCTAACTCAACCGGGAGATGACAAGCTTTCCCATACACTAGTCGAAATGGAGACATCCCAATTGGTGTCTTGTATGCAGTCCTATATGCCCAGAGTGCATCATTGAGATGCAGGCTCCAATCCTTCCGTGTTGGGTTAACAGTCTTCTCCAGTATATGCTTAATCTCTCTATTGCTTATCTCCACTTGTCCACTGGTTTGAGGGTGATATGGTGTTGCAATTCTATGCATGACTCCATATTTCTTCAAGAGAGCATCGAAAGATTTATTGCAAAAATGGCTTCCTCCATCACTAATGATTGCTCGTGGTGTTCCAAACCTAGAAAATATGTTATCCTTCACAAGCTTCGAAACAACTTTAGCATAATTAGTACGGGTTGGAATTGCTTCCACCCATTTCGAAACATAATCTACAGCCACAAGTATATAAAGAAAACCAAAAGAAGATGGAAAAGGAACCATCAAATCAATGCCCCGCACATAAAAAATTTCAACAATCAAAATAGAATTTAAGGGCATTTGATTTCTTTTACCTATGTTGCCCATCCTTTGGCATCAGTCACAAGCGGCACAAAAAAGGTATGCATCTCGAAAAAGAGTAGGCCAATAAAATCCACTTTGTAAAATTTTAAGTGCTGTCTTTTTAGCACCGAAGTGACCTTCGCAGGGAGAGGAGTGACAGAAGGTAAGAATAGAGTGAAATTCATTTTCAGGTACGCACCTTCTTATGATCTGATCAAAGCAGAACTTCCAAAGGTAAGGGTCATCCCATATGAACTGTGACAAATCTGATGGCAGCTGTTTTGTCTCCAAGTAGTTGATCATATCAGCAAACCACGACTCCTTGTGTTGTGCACTGAAGAGTTGTTCATCAGGGAAACTCTCTTTCAAGGGCAACAGGTCTTCTTCATCATTTGGGCCATGTGTCAATCGGCTTAGGTGATCAGCAACTACATTCTCACTCCCTTTCTTGTCTCGAATATCCATATCAAATTCTTGAAGTAAAAGGATCCATCGAATGAGTCTCGACTTTGCATCTTTCTTGTGCAAGAGATATCTTAGAGCAGCATGGTTAGAATACACTATCACCTTCGTTCCTATAAGATAAGAACGAAACTTCTCCAATGCGAATACCACTGCTAGCAACTCTTTTTCAGTTGTGGAGTAGTTAAGTTGGGCATCATTGAGAGTTCTCGAAGCATAGTAGATGGCATGAGGTATCTTATTCATCCTTTGCCCAAGAATAGCTCCTACAACATAATCTGAAGCATCACACATCAATTCAAATGGCAATTTTCAGTCAGGTGGTCTCATGATTGGGGCAGTTGTGAGTGCTTCCTTCAAGGTGTTGAATGCTTTCAAACACTCATCATCAAAATCAAACTCCACTTCTTTCTACAGTAATCGACATAGTGGTCTTGAGATCTTGGAGAAATCCTTAATGAATCTTCGGTAGAACCCTGTATGTCCTAGGAATGAACGCACATCTTTCACTGACTTTGGTGGTGGCAAGCTCTTAACTACCTCAATCTTTGCACGATCCACTTCAATCCCCTTACTTGAAATAATGTGACCAAGAACAACACCTTCTTGTACCATGAAGTGACATTTCTCCCAATTAAGAACAAGGTTGCTCTCTTGACACCTTTGTAACACTAAGGATAGATTGTGTAGGCATTGGTTGAAAGAGTCTCCAAAAACTGAAAATCATCCATGAATACCTCTATTATGTCTTCGACCATGTCTGAAAAGATGGACATCATACATCTCTAGAAAGTGGCGGGTGCATTACATAGTCCGAAAGGCATCCTTCTGTAGGCGAATGTACCAAATGGGCAAGTGAAAGTTGTTTTCTCTTGATCTTCTAGTGCTATGGCAATCTGATTATAGCCTGAGTATCCATCAAGAAAACAATAATAACTATGTCCCGCTAAGCGTTCCAACATCTGATCGATGAATGGTAAAGGGAAATGATCCTTTCGAGTTGCATTGTTGAGCTTTCTATAATCGATGTACACACGCCAACTTGTTTGAAGCCTTTGAGGTATGAGCTCATTGTTCTCATTCTTGACCACTGTTATTCCAGATTTCTTTGGTACCACTTGTACTGGACTTACCCATTTACTATCAGAAATAGGGTAGATGATGCCAACATCAAGGAGTTTTATCACTTCTTTCTTAACCACCTCTTTCATCACTAGATTGAGTCTCCTTTGGGCTTCTCTTGTAGGACATGCCTCTTCCTCCAACAGTATTCTATGCATGCATGTAATAGGGCTGATACCTTTAATGTCTGCTATAGTCCACCCTATGGTTGTAACATGGTCCCTCAAAACTCTAAGAAGCTTTTCCTCTTCTTCTTTGCTCAAATTTGCTGCAATAATGACTGGCAGAGTTTCTTCCTTCCCCAAGTGTGCATATCTCAATGTCTCAGGTAGAGGTTTTAACTCCACCTTGGGTGGTTTCACTACAGATGGAACAAGCTCATTAGATGAAACAGGTAAAGGTTCGAAGGATGAAAAGTACTTCCCTTGAAACTTTGGAGTGGATTAGAGTAGATTGATTGTCTCTGTTAGTGGCAAATTGCTCTCTTCAATCAGGCATCTTGATCTTTGCTCCTGATCACTCCACGGGTTATTCCATAAGTCCTTCATCATCTTCCTTGCTTTTTCCTCATCAAGTAGACCGTGAGTAAGTACCCTTTCTAGCATTGTTGTCTCTGACAACGTCATGATAGCTTCATACACCAAATTATCCACAAGTTCCACTACAAAACAAGCACTATCATCAGGAGGATATTTCCATGCATTAAACACATTAAATTTTACCGTCTCCTCATTCATTGACATAGTAAATGTCCCATCGTGAACATTAATCATGGTTTTTACAGTGCGCATGAATGGTCTCCCGAGGATTAAAGGTAGATCCCGTCCTGGTATGGGTGCATCCTCCATCTCTAGCACAAGAAAGTCAGCTGGAAAGATCAACTCATTCACTTTAACTAGCACATCTTCTAGCACTTCTCTTGGGTATCGAATTGATCAATCTGCAAGCTGTATGCTTACTAATGTCTCTTTGAGTTCACCTATCTGTAAAGATTCAAAAACAAAAAAAGGCATTAAATTAACTGAAGCACCTAGATCGAGTAATGCCCTCTCAAACCTTTGAGTTCCTATAACACAAGGAATGGTGAAACTGCTTGGGTCTTTTAGCTTCGGAGGTAACTTCCTTAGAAGGATAGCTAAAACCTCCTCATTCAATGCCACTGTCTCTTGCTCCTTAAATTTTCTCTTATTGGTGCAAAGCTCTTTGAGAAATTTGGCATACTTCGGTACTTATTGAATAGCATCTAGTAGAGGAATGTTGATTGCAACCTTCTTGAATATCTCCATGATGTCTCTGTTGTTGCTTTCTTTTTTATTCTTCAAAAACCTTCTTGGATATGGCATCCGAGCAAGCACTTCAGGACTAATCTCACTTTCTTCCTTCTTATTTCTCTTCTCTTGTCGAGTTGTCTCATGCTTGAGTTTATCACTCACTTTCTCATCTTGTCCTTCCTCAACATCTTCTATGTCTCTTGGTTCATCCTTATCTTGTCCTCCAACCTGTTTACCACTTCGAAGGGTAATCGCCTTAGCATATTCCACTCCTCCTTTCGGATTTGGGACAACTTGACTAGGTAATCTTCCCGGTTCCCTTTGGTTAGATGAGCTTGCAATTTGCCCAATTTGATTCTCGAAGTTTCGTATGCTCTGTCCCATTTGAGTTTCCAAGTTCTTGACGGTTGCAGCCATTTGAGCATTGGCTTATCTTGTTTCTTGCATAAAAGATGCAAACATTTCTTCAAAATTTGAGCCTTGCTTAGGAGGAGCATGTTGAGCTTGTTGCTGAGGTGAGAAGTTCTGATTCTGTTGGAACTGTTGTTGCACTTGTTGCTGCACTTGGTTCTGGTTGTTCTTCCACCCAAAGTTTGGGTGTTGCCTCCATCCTGGATTGTAGGTATTTGAGAATAGATCATTTCTTGGTCTTTGTTATTGTTGCAGGTAGTTAACTTGATCCACTTCCCTATTCACAATAGGACAATCCTCTGAAGAGTGGCTTTGATTTGTGCATACTGCGCACACCTTTGATGAAAGTAATTGTTGCACAAGACGAGTTAAGTTAGCAATTTCAGGACAATAATATTTGGTACTTACCTCGTATATTCCAGCCTTCTTTGGAGTACTCCTGTATTGATAGTACTGCTGTGAATTTTCTGCTAGGCCTTCAAGCAACTGTTTTGCTTCATCGACATTCTTCTTCATTAAGCAACCACCACTTGATGAGTCCACCCTTGTTCAATCTTCATTAAGCAACCCCCCATAAAAATATTGGATAAGTAACCAAATCTCAATTTGATGGAGTGGATAGGAATTGAGTAAGCGTTGGTATCGCTCCCAATACTCATGAAAGGGTTCTCCTTCATTTTGAGATATCCCCACAATCTCCTTGCGGATTCGATTGATCTTCTTAGCTGGGAAGTACTTGGAAAGGAACTTCACCATCTACTCAGTCCATGTATGAATTGAGGCACTTGGCAAAGAATATAACCAGTCTTTTGCCTTGTTCTTCAGAGAAAATGGGAACAACCTTTAGCGAATCTCTTCATCACTCACCCCTCCGGTGTGCATTGTGGCACATACAACAAAGAAATCTTTTATGTGTAGGTGTGGATCTTCTCCTGCTTTGCCATAAAATTGGGGTAAGAGATGGATTGTACCACTCTTGATCTCAAAATTATTGTTGTGAGTTGGGTAGACAATGCAATATGGTTGGTCAGTGGCCATTGGTGTTGCAAAGTCTTGGAGTGGTCTTGTACGATTGTTGACAGCCCCTGGAATTATTGCATCTTGGTGTTGGTCCTCCATGTTTGCCTCTCTAGCTCTTCTAACTAATTGATGGAGAGTTCTTTCAATTTCAGGATCGTATGGTTCACGAGTGACACTTCGTGAGTGAGGACCTTGCATAAACCTAAAAAGAAATAAAAATTCAATTTAAATAACAGAAAATAAAACAAAAATAAACTTAAAATTAAAGCAAGTAATAACTCCCCGACAACGGTGCCAAAAACTTGTTGGTTAATTTTTCAATAAACCAAATTTATTAAAACCTTGCAAGTGCACAAATCGTTTATCGAGTATAGTAGACAAGCAAGGGTCGATCCCACGAGAAGTTATTATCTTTCTTTAAATTTCAAATTTATTTAAAAAATTAAATTAAATGAAAAAGATTTTCAGAATTGGGTTGAAATCTAATTGCAATAAGAAAACAAAATTTAATAAAGAAAATCAATAAAAGAAAAACTTAGCTAGGACATCTTATCCACCACTAAACAATCATTCAATCTATAAATAAATAAATGAAGCATAATAATATTAATGCATGATAAAGACATTCACGACAATGTATGATTAACTCATGTCATATCGATTCTTCCATAAATAATAGGCAAATCGCATGATGTCTACGTAGATGCGTGTATTCCTAATTATAACCTAGCATGATGTCTACTCAGGTTAAAATAACAAGAATCCATTAAGCATTAGAAGAATATGAATGTCACACAAATCCTAGAACATAATGTCTATCCCCGATATTTATGAATTAATGTCTCTCAATTGGTTCGTAAGCAATTGATTGTTGCAAATTAAGAATATTTTTGTATGATGTGTAGTTTATATTCCTACAACACAATCCTAAAAATATGCTCCTAAGATGGTCAATCAAAGAAACAAAATAAATAGGATACAATTTAAACGGAGACAATTAATTTTATCATGCAAAAATAAAATACTTCATTAAAAATAATTATAGATTGAATTCATGTTTAGAGCTTCAAATTAGCCCTAACTAACAATTAAATTAGCTACACATGGTTCTAAAAGAAAACATAAAAATAAATAAAGAAGAATAAACCAAAGAATAGTTGCTACCGCCCTAAGCCTCTGATCTCTCCTCCTCTGCTGTCTCCCTAACTGAATGGTGAAAATATATATTTATAGAGTGCTTAGATCGGCCAAAATTAGGTTTTCTTGGTGGTTAAGAAACTAAAAAACACGCGGATCTGTTTTGCGACCCATGGATGTGCGCACAGGTCAGAACCCTACCTGGAACAGCAACAAAAGAGAGAGAACATAAAAAACACGCGAATCTGACCCGCCTGACCTGACCCAAGCTCACGCAACCCGCATCCGAAACGGCGACACTTCAAAACACGCGGATCTTGAGATTCAACCCGGATCCACGCGCTAGACCAATCAGCATCTCCTTCAACCGCGCTTATGTGTACGCAACCATACCTGATCCGCGCCTCTGTAGACGTGCCAAAGCGACAGTCTCTCTGCACATTTTACATGTTGTTACTGGTAAATTGCAGTCAGGTCCTCCACTTCTTTCATTTTTCATTTATGCCCAAATAACTCTGAATATTTATGATTTAATCCCTGTTTTGATTCTTGACTTTCGAAATTCTTTGGTCCAGATTTCTGATTTCTTTGTGCCGCAATTAACTATGAAAAACCACCAATTCCATTCTATTCTTCTCCAAACCTAAGATTACACATAAAAACACGAAACAAATTAAAAGCACCAATTTTACTCAAAAACACAACATAAATAATAGGTAAAATAGGTATAAAATAATGATAATTAATGACCTAACACTATCCTGGCTTATATATATTATTAGCCATGGGATTAGTAACATATAAAAGGTTGAAGGATTGAACAATGATAAAGCTCTCAAGCTCTTTCATTTGAAAGCCTTCAAACATAAGCAACCCACAAATGATCATGCTGTTTTTATAAAGAGTGTCCTGTATTGCAAAAATTGACTTACCTTCGCCCTTATAGTTTTGAGTCCTTCTTGTGTGATAGAAGTGCCAATGAATGGAAAAGTGCTTTCAACAGACTATAAGAGTATCCAAATAAAAAGATTTTGAATATACTTCGTATAAGTTATGATGATCTAAACTAGAATGAGAAATATATAATCTTAGATATTGCATGTTTTTTTTAAAGGAAAAGATAAAGATCGAATCATAAAAATATTGAATGGTTGTGATTTTAACTTAGATTTTGGAATAAGAGCTCTTGTTGAAAGATCATTAATCACTATTTCAAATAATAAAGTGTCGATGCATGATTTGTTGCGAGAAATGGCCTAGGAAATCGTTCATGAACAACACCCTAGTAATCCTAGCAAATCGAGCAAATTATGGTTGTCTAATCATGTGCATGACGTGTTAGCAAAGCAAACAGTAATTTCTATTTTAGTTTTTTTAATTTTAACTAAAACATATTTATATATTCTATATATGATTTCATCAAAAGCAAAAAGGTTTACAATAGAATGCAATTAGTTAAGCACTAACTGATTAATTAATTTAATTTATTAGGAACACAAGCCATTGAAGGAATCATGGTCAAGATTCCAAAACTCGCCACTCGCTGCTCAATCGGCAAGACAGGGAGTAGCGAGTTCTCAGTGACTAGGCTCGTATTGTTTACCAACTGTCAAACTGAGTCAAACTTATACAAAAAAACTTGAAAATTTTCTATATGATCAATATGACTATTGACCAATTAGTTTGATACTTCTGACCATTGACCATTAGGATTTAACATCTACTCTTTAAAAGCAAAAGGTATTTTTGTTGAGTTTTTTGGAATCTCAAAAAAGGTTCATGTCATTACGACCAAAACTCTAATATTGGTGTAATTTTATCAAACCTCATGGGGTTTGTGTAATTTGCCTATATACATATAAACACAAAAACGTACAAGTTTTTTCTCACCCTCCTCTCTCACCTTTCTCTCTCACTCCTCACCCTCCTCTCTTGCTCTCTTCCTCTCTCACATTGCACCCTCCTCTTTCATTGTCGCTTGCTAGTGCTGTCGTCGTCGCTCGCTACTTTTAGTAATTAAAATTTTAAGAAAAAAGTGAAATTGTTGTTGTAGGATGTTTGATTTTGAAAATTTTTGTTGTAGGATGTTTGATAGTGAGAAAGTGAAAGAAAATTTAAAGTATGACGGTCAGTGGTGATTGATAAGGTGTATTTTTTTTTTTAATTATTATTATCATTTTTTTTTTACATAATCCGAGTTGGGCCAAGTTGGTTGAGTTGTGACCCGAGTTCTCAGCCCAACTCAGTGCATACTTGTCAGAGGAAAATTGTTTTTCCAGTAGATTTTCTGATTTTTTTTGTGCTGTTAGAATTGAGAAATGTTATTTGGAAAGGAATTTTCTAAGAACCAGTCTTTGAAAACCAGATAACTAAGAAATTTGAAAAAGTCATTTTCCTAATAGTTTATTAGGAGCATTGAAAGCTTCAGATTTTTCAACTCCTAGTACAATTCTAACATCTTTTAAACTCACAATTTTAATCTCTTTTAATTTCTCTTTTGTAAAGTTTCCTTTACAAGATTATAAGTTTTGGTATCAAAACCTATCTTTCTGAACATAATGAGTAGTTACAATGGCAGACTTTGTCTTTTATATATTGATTGCAGTCTTACATTTTGAGATAATTTACATCTCATTCATACAATCAGTTAATGCATTCAATACAGCAGCAAAAGAAAGTAATCGAAGTTTGCATTTACATGAGACAAGATTCTAGATTACAATAATATAAACATGTAGTAGAGAAACAGCTACGTACCTTATAATAAAAGTTACATTAGCAAATCTACCTACGGCCTCAAAGTATCATCATCTGATATCGTCTCCTCTGATGACGCATCACTCTCGACAACAACCAAGTCATCTGGTTTGTTCGCATGATACAAAGAAGTCGTGCTTTGTTCATGGGAAATCTCTCGTTGATGATCACTTCCGGATGGTTGGTGGCAACTTGATCTTAAATCACTAAATAAAAGGAGTGGCCCTTGGATAAATCAAAGGTCTCCTGATCTGTTCAGTTGTGAAGTTTAAATGTGGCTTGTCCAAGACACTGCCGTTTCTGCGAGAATAGACATCACCTAGTGAAAGTCGGGTTCTATCCATCGTACTTTCTCTCCATGGTCTTCTTTTGTGATGCAAGAAGGCATCATTACAGCCCAAAGAATTAGCTTCTGCTTCTGCATATTTTACTAGTGAAACACATGCACCATTCAAAAGTTTAGATAGTTCTTCCTGCCACCGCTCAGCAAGATCTCTGGCCAATCTCCATGGCGCGAAGTGCAGTCTGGGATCAGTTAATATGGCATCCCAATTGCCCCTACCATGTCTTTTCATACCTATCCAAAGAAAATCTAATTCCTCTTCAGACCAAAAGTCAGTGTATGGCGTGAATGGATATATAGGACTGCCTCTTCTATTCAAAGCTCTTGTTCGACTCAAGATGATGTCAAGTGACAGTTTGTGTCTCAGCTGTGATCTTTGGCTACAAGAAGATTGCTGCAAAACATCCTGGATGAAGTGTTCATAATGACCAATGGATTCACTAATAGATTTCACCAATGGTGATGTGGTGGATAAAATCTTGGGAGCATATCCTCCGAATTTTGGTTCTGTGGGCAACAATGGATTTAAGAAGAATGAAGATCCGCTAGAAGTTCTCTTCAGCTGATCACTTTCACTTCTTAAAGTATGATTATTATTTTCTCCCAACATAATGCAGGTGGTTGCCTGTGGAGTCGTAATTGCTAACAGGGAAAAGTCTTGCTTTTTTTCTTCTGAAAACAGCTGGGTTCAAGCAAAAAGAAATTCCAGTTTAACTGAAACAGGACATCATATTGTCCCAAACATTAACAAAACAGAATGAATAATCTTGGACTTTATAAAACTTAACACATATCTGTATAGAATAAGATAAGAGAATAAAGCAACACAGAATAGACAAAATCAACTCGCCTGTAGGCATTTGTTTTCTGATGTAAACTTGGCAGAGCACCCAGGAGAAGATTCAACATTATTTCTACAGATCAGTGTATCTCCAAGTACCTCTCTGTGGTGCATGCATGTAGTAGATATACCAAAACTTTCAGTTATTGTTTTGTTTATTTTTGAATGAGATCTCTCATGTGATAGAACAGTACGACTTCTACTTGAAGAGTCTAATGAGTCTAGAAGAGAAATTATTGGTTCAGCATTAAAAGTTTGGTTCTCAGAATCTGAGTTGATATCAACAGTAGAGTCAAATGCACCACATGAAACTGTAAAACACACTCACCACAGTTACTTAGATGGAGTTGAGAAATGGAATCCTATATTTATGACTTTGTAAAGTATGGAACAGAAACTGCAACCTCATGGTCACAGCAAGACCTGTCAAGCAATAGACCTATTGACTCAAGTTGCTGCCTATGTTCTTGACAGGCTAAGTAAATAAATTTTACCCAGGGGAGTAATAGAGTGCTTCAAACAAGGTAGCAATTCTTCTTTCATTAATTCAGGAAATATTATGTCTTCCCATCATCACATGACAAGACCTGAGACTCAGTTGTAGCACATGCCCCAAATTCATGGATCCCAGATTTTTCATCCACAATTATGCTACTAAAGATGCAAGCTTTGATTGCATCATTTAAAGATGCTTTTTGTACATCCATGGCACCTTTGCAACTCTGGCATGGCACTGGTCCAGCATTAGGAGTGGCATCCTTGGATACGTTCTGATAATCATGTGATTGTTTACTCTCACATGTCAATCTGTTTAAGATAATAGAAAATTTGTTACAATAGAACGTCGACAAATTTGATTTATGTATTAGCTTGCCAGAGTGTATCTGATCATACATCTCAGTTTCCAAAGCTGGTCCTGAATCAGCATTTACAGAATCAGCCTCCATCTGTCACAAGATGAACAAAGTGAGCAATTCCCGTAAAAGGCAAGAAATAATGGGTTTGGAGTGTCAATAAAATTTTGGAGCATACACTGCTATATTACTAGTGCATCCAGCAAAATGGAAAGAGGATGGCTCTGCCATTTTACAAGTTTCAATATTTATTTTCTGAAACTTCTTTGTCACATGAATATGAGACAGGACTGGAAATACGTTCACTTGCTACATAACACCTACACTTCACCAGACATTATAGAATTAATCTACAACATGAAATTGGTTCTTTGTCATACAATTTTATGTGGCTTTTGCATGTTAAATTCAGGAGAGAGTAACAGCAGATTTTTCGGGTTTGTTACTTACAGACGACTCCATTTTGCCAGTCCTGATGAATAAATTGTTAAGCAATAATTGTAAAGCAATAATCCAATGATCTTGATATTTAAGCGATGTTTATTAATTTTATTGCTCATCTTCAGCCCTTCACCTAGATGATAGTGTAATAAGCACCTAACCACCAGCATAAGAAGTCTTCATCCAAACGTTTATCTGAACCACACCTATTTTGAAAAGGTTTTACCCTCTGAATACTAACAAGAGAAAAAGAGATATTCAACCATCTTTGTTTAGTTTCATTATCCTCCTTAAGTTCCATTCTAGAGGGGAGCCTCCTAAATCAATAAGACTTAGGTCTATATTACAATATTACGATTAACTTGCATAAAAATGATAAGAGTAACACAATAGTAACATAACAACCACGACCATAATAATTCCACAAAGCTGTACCATCGGACAATATCAGATGGAAAGCCATACAAAATCTTCAGTATTTGTCATTTGTTTTTTGGAAAAAGTAAAAGAACCAGGATACCATTTCAAGTATGCATTCCAAGAAGTTTTGTAACAGAGAAGAAATACATACTTTATCTTGATGGTAACAGTGCGTAATTTTTGCATCCGGATTTTCCCCTGGCAGCTCCAGATCTGTTAAAAGACACGTTGAGCTGTCTTTATGACATGTTGCTTCACAAGAAGAGGAATTAGAATGTGCAACACCGCTACTCCAGCTAGTAAGCTGTCAACAATCTTTTTCCTCAGTGAATGATCTTTTTGGTGCATCAGTCTGATCTATATCCTTTCTCTTTTTATATTTACGACTGAAAGTAATCAATGGAGTGGTCATTTTGCTTTGCACAGGAATTTCACCTCATGAGTTGGTGAACTTATCTTTGGAGATTTCCAAGTTTGAAGTTTTTGACAAGTATGAGCCATCATCAAGTGGCCAGCTACATTAGCTTCTATCAGCTAAATGTGTGCTAACAATGTCTGAACTCTTTGCAGTTTCCATTGCCACTGACCGAGAAACTAATCTCCTTGTAAAACAATTTTCATCACTTCCACAACAAGAGTTTGCATTGGAACCTGAACAAACCTGAATGTGGTTTGTGTTACTTTCCAATGAGGCGTCCACAGAAGATGATCCACCCATGTCCTTACCAGACATATCTTCTCCAGTAGTCCTTATAATATGTAACTTCTGAGGCCTAAATGTCACTTCTAGTGCATCCGATCCTTTAATGCGCTTCTTTGCCTTCAATCTGCTATATTTCCGGACAGGATGGGAAGTTGAACCACCATGCTGTTCAATGGAATTGCAGGATAGCTTTTTTTCATGGAGAATATGCTTTGACAGAGGGAGAGAAAGACATAAGCAAGGAACAAAGACAAGCTAAGTTGATAAATAAGTACCTCAACTGACTGATTAACACACTGAAGGTGGTTAAGTTCGATGGCAGTCATCACACTGCAACATATCACCCCTGGCTCCACATACAGCACAAGCAAGGCATATCCGTTGAAAACAGAGAAATGAGCAGAGAAGTAAAAACAACAAATATAGTCAAAAGAAAGTGAACAGAACAAAAAACAATAATGTAACCCTTCACCAAAATCCTCATTTCCAATTTATGAACTGATATACGATTAGCTGAAGAGATGATATCGAAGCTGAAACGTTTGAAGTACATACAATCTTCAGACTTTTGATATTGCAACTGAATTTTGCTGCAGAAGACTCTCGTCTAGTGCCATACGATTTAAGGATAGAAGATGTACTTACTGAATTTGGTCACATATAATTGAGGCTACGCATGCTTCTGGCAAGAGAACATATACTTCTGGCAACCTTTGAAGATATGCATTTAGAAAGGCAATATCGGCGTATGAATCAATTGGAGATTTATGCATGAAGGAGGAAGCATATGCATATTTTCGACTTGCTTGTTACCAAAGGGATTGCTGTTTGAAGTTATTGGAATCAGATGATAAGAAAATATGTTTTATTAGCCAAGAAGAACTGGCAACAAGCCATGGGCTTTTATGGTCCTCAGACTCACCCCACCTTGTACCTGACTATTCTCTTGGAGATATCAGCTCTACAGTCCAGATTTTCATCCACCATACACTAAAATGCTGTATGTTCTAAACTTCTTTTACAAAATTGATGCATTTTGTTATGGTTGCTATTCATGGATTGCTACTGATCAAGTTATTAGGTTCCCTTTATTTTCTTCAATTTGTGGGTTAATTAAGAACTTGGTTATGAAAATAAACAATAACATTGTTATCTTGTTTTTTAACATTCACGTTGCATAGTACTCGGCCAACCTATTGTCTTGCCAAACAAATGAAGTTTCATATGATTGGATTCGTTTGTTATTGCAATAATTTTTACTTGCATTTTAGTCAATTCCAAATATTGCTTTTTATTCCAGATGATGGATTCGGCTCTATCCTGCCTACTTGAAGGACGCCATATATCTGAGACATTTGCAGGATCTTTCTCAAAGGACTACCCAGAGCTGAATGCCAAGTATTGGAAGCAGGTACAAATGCTTTTGAAAAACATGTTGTTCATGGCACTTTCAATTGAATAATCGTCTCCAGTTGGTCAGCCATTGCATAGGTCTAGGGATGCCGGAAAGCTGAGGGAGCTTTACAAAATGTCATTGAAGTCCTCCAGTTAAGTGATTTACATGCCATGCATTTCTTGTGGACGGCATCATATAGAAAATCATATCTGAACTATGCAAAGCTACCCAAAAAATAATTATATTCATCTTGCTATTTTGTTTTATATGTAGACTATTATTATACATTATTACAATTTTCTCTTGAAGATAATTCAACTGCCAACACCGACTTTCTTTTTTTTTTAATTTTTCGAGTTGGATTTAGAAGATTATTTAAATTAAACGTTGAAAACACAATGAAAATGACAAAAAGAAAGCTGGAATAGAAAGAACTTAATGATCTAAGAAAAGGAAATATGTCTCGAACGAAATAAATATTTCTCAAATAAAAGTGTCTCTTAAAGGAATAAAGTAACTTTTGAAAGAGGAGATATCTCTCACAAAGAAAATAACACAAGTGTGAAAATCAAATTTGGTGTAAATGTATTTTTGTTCATATATGTATTTGATTGACATTAAAATTCAAATTATTAATTACATGATGATATGGACACAAAACAAGATTAAAAAAGTGAAAAAAAAAAATCGAAGAATTATTAATTGATGATGGAACATTATAGAAGCAGTACAAGATAAGTTTGTGGTGGGGTCTTATAGGCTAGAAATAATACTGTCGTAAGTAAAGAAAGTCGGCAGTGAAGAATTAGGATGGCCTAGACGTACAAGATACATTCGAATTGGAGTCAAGGTGGGACTAACTCGTATTAATTTGACACGCATGCACCTTGCATTAGAGGAATTCATCCACTACCAATCCACAATTCGACAAAGACTGGCTAAAGGAAATCCACCTACAACGCGGTTTTCAACCAATCTAGGGCAGTATGATCTTGACTTTGATCATGACTTCATTCAACCAAGCATTCATTATTAAAAAAAAATAATAAATAGAAAAAAAAACAGGGTTTCATTATTCGTTATTTGTTAAAAATTATTTATTTTATTTATGACCACATAATTCCACTTTTGAGTTCTTAAAAAAATAATTAAAAAATTCCACTTCTGAGAGTGTGTTTGATTGAATGAAAATTTTCTTGATTTTTAAATTTTTATTTATTAATATTTAATTGTTTTGTTTATAAATAACCAGCACTTATTGGTTGGTTAATTTTTTCTATACGCACAACATAATAAAAAAATTTTCTGGACAATGCAGCCTTTGAAAAGTTGTTGGAAAATTTGAGGTTGACTCTCGCTGTTATGCTTTTAAAATCTTTGAAGGACTGTGTTTGCTACTGTAAGGCTTGCAGTTCCAAATCCTCTGTTTCTGAAAAGAAACAAGCTATCAACCCTTCCATGGCAGCTTCCAACTCTAAGAAAAAACAAGCCATTGATGATCATTCTTCATTATCGACTTCTACGAGACAGAAATCCTCTCCAGCTTCTTCTTCTGGTGGCAATAGTCAATGGACATACGAGGTGTTCTTGAGTTTTAGAGGTGAAGACACACGCAACAACTTCACTGATCATCTGTATGCTGCTTTGGATCATAAAGGAATTTACACATTTAGAGATAATGAAAGACTTGAGAGAGGAAAAGAGATTTCATCTGAACTCTTGGAAGCAATTGAAAGATCAAAGGTTTCAATCATTATCTTATCCAAAAACTATGCTTCTTCTACATGGTGTTTGGAAGAACTTGCAAAGATTGTTGAGAGCATGAAGGCCAAGGATCAGATTGTTTTGCCAATTTTTTACAAGGCACTTCCATCAGACGTGAGAAAACATAGAGGAGCATTCAAGAAAGCCTTTGAGAAACATGAACAAGATTTCAGGGATAACCTGGAGCAGGTGAAGAGGTGGAGATCAGCTCTCACACAGGTTGCCAATCTCTCTGGATGGCATTTACATGACAGGTAACTTTGTATCTTTAAACTTTAAAGCGTTGAAATTCTATGACTTTTGTCACTGGTTAGGCTACACAGAAAAATTCCACTAATGCTTCTTTTTGACATAGTTTTAACACCTTTACAAGCTTTTCCAAGTTGGGAGGCTTGAACAGATCATGCTCTCAAAATATAATGCAAAACATAAATTATTATTTCCTATTAGGGGTTAAATAGTTAGCATTCTTCTTCACTGCAGGTCTGAAGCTAAGTTGATCACTGATATTGTCGACAAGATTTGGAAAAGATTGAATCAAATTCAATATTTTCCAAGTTTCGATGGGGGACTCGTTGGTATAGATTCTCGTGTGGAGAAGATTTATGAGCTTTTAAAACCTGATATTTTTGATGAAATTCGCTTTGTTGGCATTTGTGGGATGGGAGGAATAGGTAAAACTACAATTGCTAGAGTTGTATATGAAAGGCTTTCGTACCGGTATGAAGGTAGTTGTTTTCTTGCCAATATTAGAGAAGGCTCTGAAAAAAAGGGTCTTGAAAGTTTACAGGAAATGCTTCTTTATGAGGTCTTAAAGGAAAAGGATATGAATATATGTGACTATCATAAAGGGATTAGTTTGATTAGAAAGCGGCTATTTAGGAAGAAGATTTTTCTTGTTCTTGATGATGTGGATCAATTAGAACAATTAGAAAGGTTGGCTGGAAGGAAAGATTGGTTTGGTTTGGGAAGCAGAATCATCATCACAACCAGAGACGAACATGTGCTGACAAGCCATGAAATCAACAATATTTATAAGGTCAAAGGATTAAATTACGATGAAGCTCATGGACTCTTTTGTTTGAAAGCCTTCAAATGCATAGGACCAACAAACAATCATCTTGAGCTCATAAAGCATGTTGTGCATTATGCAAATGGACTTCCATTAGCTCTTGAAGTTTTGGGATCATTTTTGTGTGGTAGAAATGTCAATGAATGGAAAAGTGCGATGGAAAGACTGGAAGCAATTCCTAACCAAAAAATTATGAAAATACTTCGAATTAGTTATGATGGATTGGAAAGGATTGAAAATAAAATATTCTTAGATATTGCATGTTTCTTCAAAGGAGAGGATGTAGATCAAATCAAGGAAGTATTAGATAGTTGTAACTTTTACCCAGATATTGGAATAAAGGTTCTTGTTGAAAGATCTTTGATAACTATTCAAGATAACAAATTGCAAATGCATGATCTAGTACAAGGAATGGGCTGGGACATTGTTCGCGAACGACACCCTGATGAGCCTGGCAAATGGAGCAGACTATGGCTGTGTCAAGATGTCCAAAGCGTGTTGGCTAGAAATATGGTAAGATACTTTCCAAAGAATATAGCTAATTATGTATTGATATTTTACATAATGCCTAAATATCACAGTTCAAATAATTTCTTTTTATTAATTATGCACATTGTTTAATCTTCTCATCAGGGAACTCTAGTTGTTGAAGCTATGATAATTCTCAAATATAATAAGGATATTACCCACGCAAATGCTAAATGCTTCTCAACCATGAGTAATCTAAGACTCCTCGATATCAGTAATGTTCACATTTCTAAAGAACTTGAGTATCTATCAAATGAGCTACGGTTTCTCAAATGGCAGGGGTACCCTTTGAAGACTTTGCCTTCCAGTTTTCATCCACAAAAACTTTTTGAACTGAGCTTATGTTATAGCAACATTGAGTATCTATGGAATGATATTAAGGTACACTAGTAACACTAGTGTAATTGTTTTTAAAAACATTATAAAAGTCATGAAAGCTAGTTTTTTATTAACTTTGGTTTTTGTTTCTACAGCCTTTCAGAGAGCTAAAATCTATTAAGCTCAATTACTCCCAAAACCTTGTCAAAACCCCAGACTTTACAATGATACCAAACCTTGAGAGGTTGGATCTTCAATATTGTACAAGATTGCTCAAAGTTCACCAATCCGTTGGATCTCTCAGAAGGCTTATTGTATTAAATTTGAATAACTGTGAAATCTTGTACAATTTCCAAGCGACGTTTGTGGCTTGAAATCTCTTCAGATTCTTAATCTTCATGGCTGCACAAAACTAGACAGACTGCCCATCAATTTGGGAAAAGTCGAGCATTTGGAGGAGCTAGATATCACTGGGACTGCTATAAGACAAGTACCATCATCCATTGTACAATTAACGAACCTTAGAACAATGTCATTTCGTGGATGTAAAGGAGGACCATCGGAAACATGGAGTTCTTTTCTGTTCTCACTGTTGTTGCCAAGTAGAAAGCCTGACTGCATAGGTTTGTTGTTGCCTCCTCTTGCAGGTTTGTCCTCTTTGCAAAAATTAGATCTCAGTGACTGCAATCTTTTGGAAGGAGCAATCCCCAGAGATGTCGGCTCGTTATACTCCTTAAGAGACTTACATATCGGTGGGAATAACTTTGTTAGCCTACCAGATACCATCAGTCAATTATCTAAGCTTGAAATTCTTTGCTTGAAGAAATGCCATAGGCTTCAGTCATTGCCAAAGCTTCCACCTGGATTAATTTTTGTACAGACAAATGATTGTACTTCCTTGAAAACAATATCAAGTGTACTAGAACTCACCTCTCCAGTGATTGCACTATACTTTCTCAATTGTTTCAACCTGGTTGAGACTCGAGGCAGCAACAAAAACAGTTTGGCAATTATGTTGCTGAAACATTGGCTTCAGGTTTCTCTTTCCAAAACAAGCTTCTGATATCGTATCTTCAAATTTTCCAACATTTGTCTTCTATAGTTTCACTAATCATATCAGGTTCTGAGTCCTGTTGCTGTGGCCATTTCTGTTTTATTACATTGATAAATTCAGATTTTTAATACAACATTTCCTATTGCAGATAATGTTGGGGTTTCTGCCCTAAGAGCTTGTAATATTATAAACGGTTTTATAAATTTTAATAAAATATTCATTTTATTCAATTTATATATTTTGCAAAAATTGTATATATCATGAGAAACATCCTTGATTACTGATGTAATTTCAAACTAAGTGTATAAGTGTTATATACAGGTGGATTTAGTTTGAGATAAGTAATTTAAAGAGTCCGTAGAAAACAAACGAAGCTGGGTACTTCATTTGTGGTAAATCTACAGCTGCGGTCCCTTTCGTATTTGATACGATAGTCTTATCCAAGACTGTTCATGTGTTGACATGGAAATGGAGGCACCTTATATAATAAAGATTATATAGGACTGGGCCACGATAAATATAAGTCTCTAAATAATATCCGTTAATCTTAGAGATTTATATTTATCAAACAGATGATCATATATGAATTGATCTTAATTCTGAGTGTATTATAAACTCCTGCTTGTTAAGTTATTTCCTTTGATTTACATGGGTGAGATCGGTGTAGATACCCGATCAATAACTTCGTACTTTGGGGATATGATTTAGTAAGTAGCTGGGAACATTCTATACAATAGTGAAATCCACTTCTTCTTGTGAGAAGTAGAAAAGTAGTTCCCTTAAGGGTTGATTCAGGTCTTGAACAATAAGAGCGCTCAACTTTCTGTTTATATGTAAACAAAAAGATAAATTCATAAGTTGTTATGAATATATTGTTCATTAGAGAATTAATGGTACTTAAGGATCAAGAAATAATTAGAGAGGTAAAACGGACATTTGACCTTGCTCTAATTATGAACTATTTGTGGAGGGTCAAATCATATGTAGTGATTAAATCAATGGACACTAAAAAATTTCAGATTGTATAAAAAACATCTACAATTTTGAGAGTGCAATCTTAAGTTTTTAGTGGAGTAACTTTAAGATTAATAATAGTGAATTATTTAATTAAAGAGTTTAATTAATAATTCCAATATTATTGGAGCTCAAAACTGTAGGTCCATCGGGTCCCCTTGATAGCTCATTTTACTATAAGAAACGTGTATATAGAATATTGTAATTGGACCGTCCAATTACAGGTGTCACATAAGTAACAAAAATTTGTGTTCACTTAGTATTTGAATAATATTGATTATTCAAATTATTTAATTATTAATTATAAATTAATAATTATTTAATTAATTTTATAAGAGGTCTTGAATCCAATTCTTAGTAACTTTGGTATAAATTAATTATGAATTAATTTATTAAAAGTTACAAGTTCTATTTCAAAATATAATATGAATTAATTTTGAATTAATTATATTATATGGGGCAAAAGTTTAATTATATTAAGATTAGGGTCAATATTAATATTGATTAATTAAAACCCTAATTGTTTGCCTATAAAAAGAAAAAGTTTCTTTTCTACATCTAGGTTTTTGGTTGTTGTTTATGTTTTTGAGAAAAAACAAGAGAAAAGAAAAAGTTTTTTTTTCAACAAATACAAAGAACAAGAATTTGTGTCTTTGTTCTTTGTATAACCAAAAATCAAACACTCACCTCTTATAATCATTGATTTAATTTGATTTTTTTTTAGAAAGAAATCAAAAAGTAAGTGAGCACAATTCTATATAATTGTGCCCACTCGCTTGTTTCTTGGTTTCGAGATATATCAAGGAAGGCAAGGTGGTGAGCAATCCACAGAGATCAATACAGAAGGTAAAAATCTGATTTTTATTTATTTATATTATTTTATTTCATTGTTTTAAAAATCTTGGGTTCTTGAGTTTTCTAAAAACGTTTTTGAAACTCAATGTTCCGCAAAATTCTTATTTTTATAAAAACAAATTGTTGATTTTTGTTTTTTTAGTCCATCAGATAAGTGTTAGAAGCAATCGCAATCCCTTTTCACCGAAACTCTCTTTTCATTCTCAATTTTATAGTCGTCTCCCAGGAAGTGAAATTCCAAAAATTTTCAATTGTCAGAATGAAAGGAGTGTAGTAAATGGAAGACTACCTGATGGTTGGTTCAATGATGGATTTATCGGATTTGCTGTGTGTGCAGTGTTTTCACCTATTGATCATTCAGATGGTTCAATGACAACTGTCAGTGATGTTGATGACCCTTTCTCAACTATCAAGTCCGATCACCTTTGGTTGGCCTACTTACCTCGCGAAAGACTAGGTGATCCACATGAAGGTCATATTGCTCACGTTTCCATCAATGCTGAAGAAGGATATTCGGTGAAGAGGTGTGGCATTCGTCCATTTTACAAGCATGATGTAGAGTATCCTGAGGACTTATCAACAACAGATGTTGGAATTTCTATGGTCCAAGAGCTTTATTTTGTTGCTCGTTTTTTGATGGCCAGGGCTCCTAGGCTTGCTACATTAACAAACGGCAGAACGTCATATTATCCTGATTATGGATTTCTTTTTGTTCTTGGGTGTGTTGACACCAATTCAAGAGGAACAGCGGCAGGAACGTATTTAGTAACTGATCAAAGCCATGATGATTGAGGAAACAGTTATGGAGATGATGATCATGGGCAGCCCAAAACATTTCACTAGTAATAATAGTTGAGGTGTGAAAGTGAATTTAGAAGTCATGTGTCTCATAATCTTATTGTTCTAAACTTGTTGATCACATTCTAGGTTTTGTTATTCTAAACTTCATTACTTCTCTTTTTTCCATAAATTTTTAGTTTTGAATTTTTTTGCAACCCATTATTTGTTAGTTTTTACATCTGATTTTTTTTTTATTTTATTTATTTTATTTTTTTTACCTTAAACATAGAAGGCTTTGTTTTGTTTTAAACCTAAAACCTCATATACCTTGAGCAAGCCCATACATAACATAACACCATGAGTATTACAATAACCTCTATAAAATGAAGTAATTGCACAACACCCACTCGAGGTTTGTCAAAAATAAGATAAAAACATACTTCTTATTTTATTACACCAAACTCTCATATCGTTAGTCAATTTCTATCAACTTTAATAGTTGACCAAACCGAAATTTTTGTTTAAATGACCATTTTACCCATGAATAAGACAAAATCTTAAAATATTCCTTTAAAAAAATCCTAAAAATCATCACTAATAACATTTAAAAAAATAATTTTTTCTTTAAATCATCAAAATAAAAAAAAAAAAAGGAGAAATAATAAAAATTAAAAGAAGAAAAAATATATTGAAAATAAATAATTTAATTTTTAAAATACATTCACAATCCTTTTAATTAATCCTATTCAACCAAAACTAAATCAATCTAAACTTCAATTAAATCAATCCAAAAAATAAACGATTTGCCAAACTAACCATAAGATTCACCACCAAACACCAAACTCAAATATAATTTTCAGATCAGTTTTTCAACCAAAACTTTGCAAAACCTAGATCTTTTCCACAACAATAATAATCTTGATCTTAGTTTCAAAAAAAAATGTCAAAAAAAAAACACATGTTGTTCTTCTCTATTTCAATCCCAAAGTTGATCATTATTGATTACCAACAGCAATCGAAAACCCCAAAAACTTTTAACTCAACATTAGTTTAACATCATAATCCAGTTCTTCATCTCTAATTTAATTCCATTTCAACGTCAATCTGAAAACCCAAAATAAGTTAATCTATCAAACACACCTCCTCTCGTTCTTAACCACATCGAACCAACTTCTCTCATTATCTGAAACCCAAATAGCTCTCCTCATCGGCCTTGCAAAGAAAGAAAAGAGAGAGGCACTGTGATGCCGTTTATGAAGCAGCCACCATCGAAGGATAAGATAGCATATATGAAAGAGAGAGTGCGCGTGAGAAAGGAAAGAGAGAGCGAAAGAAAGAGAATGAAGATGAAGAAGAAGAAAACTACAGTGGTTGATGATGAAGAAAAAGAAGACAGCGATGAACAGAAGGGAGATGGATAGGTGGAGATGGGTGGGTAGGTGGAAATGCAGTAGATGAAGGAGATGTTGGATGGGTGTGTGATGAGATGAATTAGGTGGAGCTTCGTTATCCTTCGATCTAGAAGGGGTAGCTTATTTTCAAGTTGAAGAAGTTGAAGATATTCAAGTTGAAGCCTAGATCTATCTAATTATTTATATATATATATATTTGCAATAATTTTTTTAAAAATTTTATTTTGAGATTAATCCCCACCGTCTAATCCCACCTTCCAATCATGTGATGGATGGTGGGGATATTTTTTTAAAAGAAATTATTGTTTTTATGTAATTACTAATTTTAATTTTTTAATTTTTAAAATTTTTCATTTTTACAACATTTTTTTTTTTACTTTCAAATTAATCTCCTCCATCTATCATGTGATGGACGGTGGAGATCTCTTTTTTAAATTAGTAATTATTTTTATTTTTTATTTTTTATAATTTTAAATTAAAAAAATAAGATTAAAAAATTAAAAGGCGAAATTACCCTTAAATTGACCAATCTTAACAAAATTTGACTAACAAAGTGAGGGTTTGGTGTAATAAAAGAGTAAATGTGTTTTCATTTGTTATTAAGCAAACCTCAACGGGGTGTTGTAAAATTTATTCCTATAGAATATTAACATAGAAATTAAAAAAAACATGATTCTTTCATTAGAGTACGATGTTTGATATGAGATGCATTTACTATGAATACTTATGATGATTGTAGAATTTGTTTTTACTGTACAAAATGGGCATCTTTATACCTCAATGACATTTTTTTTTTTTCTTGGTGACTGGGACCAACCCAGGATACAACTAAACCTGTAACAATAGGCTTTTGGGCACGGTTCAAAGATCAACTTCCAAGAACGGGGGGAAGGGGGGGTGGCACGATTATAGGGCAACCCACATACATTGAGGAGAAACCCACATTAAGCGGGGAAGGATATCGCACCTTTATGACATTACTTACAAGAACATTTTTAATTTTCAACTTAACTGATTTACTGGTTTGAAAATATGATAAAATGGATATCTTAAAATCATAACAAAAAAAGATGATGAAATCATTAATTAGTCACACAAAATTGTACATAAAATGGAACTGCTGCTTGGTCATTCGTGGAATCCCTTCTAATAAGATATAACTTGCTAAAGCCTAAAGGTTCATACTTAAACAAATAGATGATATTCTAATTTTAATAATTAAGAAAAATGGATAATTTAAAAAAAAAAAAAAATCTATTGTAGTTTGCAAATATCTCCTTTCTAGCATCTATACTAAGTTAACTAAACAATTAGACAAAGTATAAAATGACATTTTCAACTCTGATAAAAAGATTTTTACTTAAAAAATAAAATAATTATAAAATACCACCTACAATAATTATAAAATAATTAAAATTGATCAGATGAACGGTGGAGATCAACATACCAAATTCAAAAATAAAAAATTGATAAAAATAGAAAAAAATAAATAATATCTTTAAATTAAAAATTTGTATACCAATCAAAAAATGTATAGTAATAAAATATTATTGAAGAATTCATCCCAACCGTTCATTTAAACGATGGAGATCATATTAAAAAATAAAATTAAAATAAACTTTTAATTAAAATAAAACAAAAAGTTCAAAAAATAAAATTTAAAAATCTAAAAGAAAATGGAGATCCACTAGATTGAATCTCCACCGTCCATCCAAATTTCATCCATATGCAGTTTATCACTCAACCATCATTGATCATCAAACCAACATCTCATCAACACCATTTGTAACTCATCAACACCATAAATACTACTACTTCTTCGTTAACACCATCTGTAATCAAACACCATCTGCAACTGCTTTTTCATCAACGTCATCTGCAATCAACACCATCTGCAAAATCATTAACCTACACAATCAATCAATCCGACACACAACAGCAACAATCAATCCCTACCAAAACCACGCACTAAAAAAAAAAAAAAAAAAAAAAAAAAAAGAAAAAACCCACACAAACAGCAATCAATAAAAATATTTTATGATAAAAATTGTATATTAATAAAAAAAATTAAATAATATTTTACAATTCAAATCTCCAATGGTAGAGACCATTTTGGGTCTCCATGATGGAGACCTGAACTACGTCTCTAGCAGTGGAAACCCAGGTAGTCCCCACCATCAGAGAGCAAACTGGGTCTCCAATAGTCTTCACTGAGCTAATGTCGTCGAACCCACCTATAAATCGAGCCGAAGATAGAGATAAAAGAGAAAAAGAGGAGAGAGAGGCAATTTTAACCCACTTGTCGTCATCGTCAAAGATAGACCCACACATAGGAAAGAGACCCATTACACCGAACCCACTTGTCGTAGTCGTCGAACCCACCTGCCGAAGATAGAGAGAGAAGAGGAAAATAAGTGCTAGAGAGAGCGAGAGAGAGAGAGAGGTAGTTGAGAGGAAAAAATAGATTTTTATTATATATTTTTATTTTTTTATTTTTAAATAAAATATTTTGTTTTTTTTTTAATAATTTTATATTCAATATTATTTATTTTGATTTTTTATATTTTAATTACTTTTTTATTGCATTTTCTTTTTTGCCCTTGAAGTCAAACAGTCAACCAAGTCAATCTAACGGATTCTATAACCGTCAGGGACATTGTCGTCCTTTTACATGCCTTTAAACAGGTGTTTTAAGTGTTTTTATTAAGGTTAGGTGGTATTTTAGATAAAACTGAAATGATGGGTGGTAAAAAAGAGATATTTATAAACTACAATAAGTTTTTTAGGATTATCTTTTAAGAAAAATGAAACAACATTAATACCTTGGTACTATCCTTGCTTATATATATTATTAGCCATGGGATTAGTAATATATAAGGTTGAAAGATTGAACAATGATGAAGCTCTCAAGCTCTTTCATTTGAAAACCTTCAAACATAAGCAACTCACAACTGATCATGTTGTTTTTATAAAGAGTGGCGTGTATTACAAAACTGGACTTACCTTAGCCCTTATAGTTTTGAGTCCTTCTTGTGTGATAGAAGTGCCAATGAATGGAAAAGTGCTTTCGACAGACTATAAGAGTATCCAAATAAAAAGATTTTGAATATACTTCGTATAAGTTATGATGATCTAAACCAAAATGAGAAATATATAATCTTAGATATTGCGTGTTTTTTTTAAAGGAAAAGATAAAGATCGAATTATGAAAATATTGAATGGTTGTGATTTTAACTTAGATTTTGGAATAAGAGCTCTTATTGAAAGATCATTAATCACTATTTCAAATAATAAAGTATTGATGCATGATTTGTTGCAAGAAATGGCTTAGGAAATCGTTCATGAACAACACCCTAATAACCCTAGCAAATCGAGCAAATTATGGTTGTCTAATCATGTGCAAGACGTGTTAGCAAAGCAAATAGTAATTTCTATTTTAGTTTTTTTAATTTTAACTAAAACATATTTATATATTCTATATATGATTTCATCAAAAGCAAAAAGGTTTACAGTAGAATGCAATTAGTTACGCACTAACTCATTAATTAATTTAATTTATTAAGGAACACAAGCCATTGAAGGTATCATGGTCAAGATTCCAAAACTTGCCACTCACTACTCAATCAGCAAGACAGGGAGTATCAAGTTCTCGGTTACTAGGCGAGTATTGTTCACCAACTGTCAAACTGAGTCAAACTTGAGCAAAAAACTTAAAAATTTTCTATATGATCAAAATACAATCATATGACTATTGACCAATTAGTTTGATACTTTTGACCATTGACCATTAGGATTTAATATCAACTCTTTAAAGGCAAAGGGTATTTCTGTTGAGTTTTTTGGAATCTCGAAAAAGGTTCATGTCATTACGACCAAAACTCTGACTTTGGTGTAATTTTATCAAACCTCATAAGGGTTTATGTAATTTACCTATATATACATATGAACACAAAAACGTTTAAGTTTTTTCTCACCCTTCTCTCTCACCTTTCTCTCTCACGTCTCACCATCCCCTCTCACATTGCACCCTCCTCTCTCATTGTCACTTGCTAGTGTTGTCGTCTTTGCTCGCTACTTTTAGTAAGTAAAATTTTAAGAAAAAAGTGAAATTGTTGTTATGGGATGTTTGATTTTTGAAAATTTTTGTTGTAGGCTGTTTGGTAGTGAGAAAGCGAAAAAAAATTTGAAGTATGGTGGTCAATGGTGACTAGTAAGGTGTTTTTTCTTTTTTATTATTATCATTTTTCTTTTTTACATAATCCGAGTTAGGCCAAGGTGGTTGAGTTGTGACCTAAGTGCTCGGCCCAACTCAATGCGTTCTTGTCGGAGGAATACTGTTTTTCTAGTAGATTGATCTATTTGTTTTGTGCTGTTAGAATTAAGAAATGTTATTTGGAAAGGAATTTTCTAAGAACCAGTCTTTGAAAACCAGATAACTAAGAAATTTGAAAAAACCATTTTCCTAATAGTTTGTTAGGAGCTTTGAAAGCTTCAGATTTTTCAACTCCTAGTACAATTCTAACATCCTTTAAACTCACAATTTTAATCTCTTTTAATTTCCCTTTTGTAAAGTTTCCTTTACAAGATTATTTTCTTTTACAAGTTTTGGTATCAAAACCTATCTTTCTGAACATAATGAGTAGTTACAATGGCAGACTTTGTCTTTTATATATTGATTGTAGTCTTACATTATTGTTGCTTATTTATTTGGTTTATATGTTTTCTTTCTTATATGAGTATTAGGCAAAACTTTAATAGACTCTGAAAAACAACATATGCTTTGAACATCAAAACCCTGTCTTCCGATGACTCATCGTCCGATCAATAGTAGTGCATGGTGACTGATTATTTAAGGAAAAAGAAATAGAAAACTTGGGAGACTTTTCAAATTGTAAGTGGTGGTTACCTCTAAGAAAATGAGACATTCTTTTCGTCGAAAAAAGTGTTCAATCAAGCACACTCCTCTCAAAAGGATTGTTGAATGCACTTTTGAAGTATCAAATAAAATGTGGAAGATTTTAAACAGCATGCCCAATTTTTCATTTAGCAAGCAAGTGAACGTAGTCATTGCAACCATGAATATATATATACCTAATAGTTTAATGGGCTGATGATATTTATAAGTTTACATTCTTACATGATTACATATATGCTATATACTTAGATTATTATATCTGTATAGAATAAGATAAGAGAGTAAAGCAACACAGAATAGACAAAATCAACTTGCATGTAGGCATTTGTTTTCTGATGTAAGCTTGGCAGAGCACCCAGGAGAAGATTCAACATTATTTCTACAGATCAGTGTATCTCCAAGTACCTCTCTGTGGTGCATGCATGTAGTAGATATACCAAAACTTTCAGTTATTGTTTTGTTTATTTTTGAATGAGAGATCTCATGTGATAGAACAGTACGACTTCTACTTGAAGAGTCTAATGAGTCTGGAAGAGAAATTATTGGTTCAGCATAAAAAGTTTGGTTCTCAGAATTTGAGTTGATATCAACAGTAGTCACACGCACCACATGAAACTGTAAAACACACTCACCACTGTTACTTAGATGGAGTTGAGCAATGAAATCCTGTGTTTATAACTTTGTAAAGAATGGAACAGAAACTGCAATCTCATGGTCACAGCAAGACCTGTCAAGCAATAGACCTATTGACTCAAGTTGATGCCTATGTTCTTGACAGGCTAAGTAAATAAATTTTAACCGGCGGAGTAATAGAGAGCTTCAAACAAGGTAGCAATTATTCTTTCATCAGTTCAGGAACTATTGTTGTCTTCACATCATCATTTGACAAGACCTGAGACTCAGTTGTAACACGTACCCCGAATTCATGGATCCAAGATTTTTCATCCACAATTATGCTACTAAAGGTGCAAGCTTTAATTGCATCATTTAAAAGAGCTTTTTGTCCAGCATTAGGAGTGGCATCCTTGGGCACGTTCTGATAATCATGCGATCGTTAACTCTCACATGTCAATCTGTTTAAGATAGTAGAAAATTTGTTACAATAGAATGTCGAGAAATTTGATTTTTGTATTAACTTGCCAGAGTTTATCTGATCATGCAATTCAGTTTCCAAAGCTGGTCCTGCATCAGCATTTACACAATCAGCCTCCATTTGTCACAAGATGAATAAATTGAGCAATTCCCGTAAAAAGCAAGAAATAGTAGGTTTGGAGTGTCAATACAATTTTGGAGAATACACTGCTACATTACCAGTGCATCCAGCAAAATGGAAAGAGGATGGTTCTGCCATTTTACAAGTTCCACTATTTATTTTCTAGAACTTCTTTATCATATAAATATGACGAAGGACTGGAAATATGTTCACTTGCTATGTTACACCTACACTTCACCAGACATTATAGAAGTAATCTACAACATGCAAATTGGTTATTGTCGTACAATTTTATGTGGCTTTAGCATGTTAAATTCAGAAGTGAGTAACAGCAGATTTTTCGGGTTTGCTACTTACAGACGACTCATTTTTGCCAGTCCTGATGAATAAATTGTTAAGCAATAATCCAAAAATGTTGATATTTAAGCAATGTTTGTTGCTTACAGACGACTCCTCTTCGCCAGCTCCTTTTCAGGTTCTTCATATGTAAGCAATAATCCAAAGATCTTTCCCTTTAGTTCCCTTCAATTCAATAGTTATAAATTTTATTGCTCATCTTAAGCCCTTCACCTAGATGATAGTCTAACAAGCACCTAACCACCAACGTAATAAGTCTTCATTCAAATGTTAATCTGAACCCCACCTATTTTGAAAAGGTTTTAACTTCTTAATACTAACAAGAGAAAAAGAGATATTCAATCATCTTTATATAGTTTCATTATCCTCCTTAAATTCCATGCTAGAAGGCAGCCTCCTAAATCAATAAGGCATGGGTCCATATTACAATATTATGATTAACTAGCATAAAAATAATATAAATAACACAATAGTAACATAACAACAACAACCATAATAATTCCACAAAGCTTTACCATCGGACAATATCAGATGGAAAGCAAAACAAAATCATTATTGTTTTTCATTTGCTTTTTGGAGAAAGTAAAAGAACCAGGAAACCATTACAAGTATGCATTCCAAGAAGTTTTGCAGCAGAGAAGAAATACATGCTTAATCTTGATGGTGACGGTTCGTAATTTTTGTATCTGGATTTTCCCCTGGCAGCTCCAGATCTGTAAAAAGATACGTTGAGCTGTCTTTATGCAATGTTGCTTCACAAGAAGAGGTATTAGAATGCGCAACACCGCTACTCCAGCTAGTAAGCTGTGAACAATCGTTTTCCTCAGTGAATGATCTTTTTGGTGCATCAGTCTGATCTATATCCTTTCTCTTTTTATATTTACGACTGAAAGTAATCAATGGAGTGGTCATTTTGCTTTGCACAGGAATTTCACCACATGAGTTGGTGGACTTATCTTTGGAGACTTCCAAGTTTGAAGTTTTTGACAAGTATGAGCCATCATCAAGTGGCCAGCTACATTTGTTTCTATCAGCTAAATGTGTGCTAACAATGTCTGAACTCTTTGCAGTTCCATTGCCACTGACCGAGAAACTAATCTCCTTTTAAAGCAATTTTCATCACTTCCAGAACACGAGTTTGCATTGGAACCTGAACAAACCTGAATGTGGTTTGTGTTACTTTCCAATGAGGCATCCACAGCAGATCCACCCATGTCCTTACCAGACATATCTTCTCCAGAACTCCTTATAATATGTAACTTCTGAGCCCTAAATGTCACTTCTAGTGCATCCGATCCTTTAATGCGCTTCTTTGCCTTCAATCTGCTATATTTCCGGACAGGATGGGAAGTTGAACCACCATGCTGTTCAATGGAATTGCAGGATAGCTTTTTTTCATGGAGAATATGCTTTGACAGAGGGAGAGAAAGACATAAGCAAGGAACAAAAACAAGCTAAGTCGACAAATAAATACCTCAACTGACTGATTAACACACTGAAGGTGGTTAAGTTCGATGGCAGTCATCACACTGCAACATATCACCCCTGGCTCCACATACAGCACAAGCAAGGCATATCTGTTGAGAACAGAGAAATGAGCAGAGAAGTAGAAACAACAAATATAGTCAAAAGAAAGTGAAGAGAACAAAAAACAATAATGTAAACCCTTTATCAAAATCCTCATTTCCAATTTATGAATTGATATACTGTAACCTGGGCCAAGCAAGAGTAGCATTAGCTGAAGAGATGATATCGAAGGCTGAAACGTTTGAAGTACATACAATCTTCAAACGTTTGATATTGCAACTGAATTTTGCTGCAGAAGACTCTCGTCTAGTGCCATACGATTTAAGGATAGATGTACTTACTGAATTTGGTCACACATAATTGAGGCTACGCATGCTTCTGGCAAGAGAAGATATAACTGCTGAAGTTTATGAAAAAGCGACCTTTGAAGATATGCCTGTTCCATGTGCCAGAAGAGAAATGAGAAAGTGTATGCATTTAGAAAGGCAATATCGGCGTATGAATCAACTGGAGATTTATGCATGAAGGAGGAAGCATATGCATATTTTCGACTTGCTTGTTGCCAAAGGGATTGCTGTTTGAAGTTATTGGAATCAGATGATAAGAACTTTGATTCACCTAAATAGGTAGGCAACATTTTCCAGAGGATCAAGCAAAATATGTTTTATTAGCCAAGAAGAACTGGCAACAAGCCATGGGCTTTTATGGTCCTCAGACTCACCCCACCTTGTACCTGACTATTCTCTTGGAGATATCAGCTCTACAGTCCAGATTTTCAGCCACCATACACTACAATGCTGTATGTTCTAAACTTCTTTTACAAAATTGATGCATTTTGTTATGGTTGCTATTCATGGAGTGCTACTGATCAAGTTATTAGGTTCCTTTATTTTCTTCAATTTGTGGGTTAATTAAGAACTTGGTTATGAAAATAAACAATAACATTGTTTGAGTTCGACTTCATTGACTTTTAGTAATTTTGTGATGCAATGCGAGTTTGCTTGTGCAACCTGTAAATTCAATGGAATAAGTGCTCAAACACATCATGGAACAACTCACAAACATTGCAACTAAAAGTGTCTTACAAAAGGCTGCACATTTTTGTGCTGGCAGCTTCAACAAAAAGAAGAAAAAGGGCTCACTTATATACTAGGGTAAAAGAATAGACAAAGTTACTAAAGTACCCCAAGCCTAAGAAAGAGAATAAAATACAATATATACTAACACCCCCCTTCAAACTCAAGATGGGGAAACCAACGAGAGTTTGCTCAAGAAAGAATGAAATCTCTGAATGGTATATGATTTCGTAAAAAAATCAGCAAGTTGAGATGTTGAAGGAGTGTACGGCAGAGAAAGGACACCATTTAAAAACTGATGACGCACAAAATGATAGTCAATCTCGATATGCTTGGTTCTTTCATGAAAGACTGGATTTCTAGCAATCTGAATGGCACTTTGGTTGTCACAATACATTGGAGTGGGGTTACTTTGAGGAACACCAAGTTCTACTAAAAGCCACCGTAGCCAGACAATCTCTGCTGCAGTTGTCGCCATGGCACGATACTCTGCTTCCGCAGAAGAGCGAGAAACAATACTTTGTTTCTTACTCTTCCAAGAAAGGAGACTACCACCCAAAAAAGTGCAATAACCTGTAGTAGACTTTCGGTCAACTGTATCACTAGCCCAATTTGCATCAGAATAAGCACGCAACACAAGATCTGAATTGGATGAGAAGAGTAGACTTTGAAATAATGTCCCACGAACATAACGAAGGATGCGAATGATAGCGGCCCAATGAGGTGTGCGAGGAGCTGAAACAAACTGACTGACGAGGTGCACAGCATAAGTGATGTCAGGCCGAGTAATTGTTAAGTAAACCAATGAACCAACTATCTCACGATACAAAGTTGGATCTGAGAGAGAAGTTCCATCTGTATGATTAAGTTTGACATTAAGCTCAAGAGGCGTGTCAACCACACGCTCATCAGTCATTCGACCTCGATTGACAACTTCAGAGGCATACTTTGATTGTGATAACAAGTACCCAGATAGTGATGTAGATACTTCAATGCCAAGAAAGTATCAAAGAGGACCTAAGTCATTCATTTCAAACAAGGACTGTAACTGAGATTTCAAAGCTTCAATACCTGCACTGTCATCACCAGTTATAATCATATCATCAACATAAAGAAGAAGAATAATAAATCCTGCAGAAGTCCGACGGTAAAACATAGCAGAATCATAATCAGAACAATTGTAGCCAAGTTGAAGAAGCGTGGTGCTAAACTTTTCAAACCAAGCTCTAGGAGCTTGTTTGAGGCCATATAAAGCTTGTTTCAACTTACATACTACACCAGATGGATGTGCAAGGCCAGGTGGTGGTTGCATATAAACTTCCTCTTGCAGATCTCCATTTAAAAAGGCATTTTTAACATCCATTTGATGTAAATACCACTTACGAACAGCAGCAACAACAATCAAAGTTTGCACAGTTTTCATTTGAGCAACAGGAGCAAAGGTCTCTTCAAAGTCAATACCATATTCTTGAGAATATCCCTTAGCCACCAAGCGAGCCTTATATCTCTCTAATGTCCTATCAGAGCGAGTCTTGATTTTGTAAATCCATTTACAACCAA
>CM037998.1:13897622-14220122 GCA_021234005.1 Nephelium lappaceum | reverse complement strand
GCCCATTGGCATGTCACCTTATCGGTTAGTATTTGGGAAACCATGCCATCTTCCAGTTGAGTTAGAACACAAGGCTTATTGGGCTATTAAGAGTTTCAATATGAAGATGGATGAAAGTGGAGAACACAGGAAATTGCAGCTACAAGAGTTAGAGGAAATTCGCAATGATGCCTATGAGAGTGCAAGGATTTACAAGGAAAAGACGAAGGCTTTTCATGACAAGATGATCTCTAGAAAGGAGTTTACAGTTGGTCAAAAAGTCCTTCTCTACCAGTCACGGCTGCGTTTGTTTCCAGGTAAATTGCGTTCTCGTTGGATAGGACCTTTTATTGTTACTAATGTTTTTCCTCATGGTGCAGTAGAAATTCAAAGTTTAGCAACTTCCAAGGTGTTCAAGGTGAATGGCCATAGACTTAAACTTTTCTATGAAGGTTTCCAAGTAGAGAAGGTGGCGCAATTGGATCTTGAGGATCCAATTTATTCTAATTGAAAAAGGAAGCATTAAGTCGAGCTAAAGACAATAAACAAAAGCGCTGCTTGGGAGGCAACCCAAGGGAAGTTCATTTATTTTTCATCTTACTCCTACATTTATATTTTAGTTTTTTGTCTTTTCTTTACATTTGACCTTACATTGGGGACAATGTAAGTTTTAAGTGTGGGGGAGGGGATTTAAGTGTGTTTAATTTGTTTTTATTGTTCAAAAAAACAAAAAAACAAAAAAACAAAAAAACAAAACAAAACAAAAAATATTTATACTCTTTGTTTTTGTGGTTTTCAACGATTTTTGGTTGTGTATGTCATAAGCAGGAGTTAGTTAAGTTTGAAAAATTCATAACATAATTGAATAAATAATCTTCTTTCCTTGAGAATGATAGTGACTAAATTCAGTAGACAAAAGCTGGTGAGATTTTGAGCCTTTAGACTGACACATTTATATCAGTCTCACTATTTTCTTTTCTGTGTGATATTCTATCATGGATTTGTTTCTCTAGAACTTGCCTTGATTCTCTTTGAGATCATATTGACACATGCATGCGTGAACATGATTAAGGCTCTCTTTGTTATAAGCTACACGAGCCAAATAGCCTACATTGTAATTAATTTTTTCCTTTGTTGAACCCCTTTGAGCTTTATTGACCTTTGTTTTTTTGTGAATCACATTACAAACTTTAAACCTGAAAAGAATACCTTTACCCAAGCCGTAGAGCTAGTGGAGCATTGTTCATCATTATGATATGTATGGATTTGCAAGAAATAAGTGTGGGGGTGTCTGGATTTGCAGTAAGGCTTTGACTAGTGGAATGGAATATGTTTTGCTTCTCAATTCATGAGTTCCACTATTGATGTTTTAAAAAAAAAAAAAAAAAAACCAGAGCGTTGAAAGGAAATTGCTTTTAATATTACAATCTGTCCATGATCATATTTCCTCATAAAATTCCAAGAAAGGAGGCTATTGATATGTGATGTATAAAAGAGAGGGAAGCTATGCAAAGAACTGCTCACTGCTGCAAACGAAAATTGTTCCTTTGAACGATTTTTTTTTCAATGCATGAGTATTACATGATTTAAATGCGTTCAAGCCAAATGGAAGAAGTTGCTGAATGGAGTGGTTGTTTTTACATGAGTTATATATTTGAGCTTGAGTTGATTCATTTTTTTTTTGCTTTACTAGTTTCGATGGCTTTTGAGTTACATGCCCAAATATTTCCCACCTTGACCCTAAACCATGTTACAACCTTTGAAAAGTCCTTATGATTCGAGTTATGCATGTGATCACAGTGGTGGAGAATGAGAAGATATGCAAGCTTATGGTAGATCATTTCCATTGGAATGAATGTGAGCGAAACACAAATCCTTCAAACACATGAGAGTCGAGTGTTTATTTCTGTGAGGGTCTACGTATTTAGTTTATTCCATCTTCAAGATGAAATGCTTACTAAGTAATTGTAAGTTGTTTAAAAATGTTTGTTCATGATATGTTATGAGTTTTGAAAAGCTTGGTTATTTTTGCTGATGGCATTACAACCTTGGTATTTTTGGGAAAGTGAATTTGAGTTTTGCACGAGGACGAGCAAAAGTTAAGTGTGGGGGAATTTGATGAGAATGTAGAATGTCACATTTTTCTCTTTTAATGTTTAGTCTATTATGCTTATTTGGTGCCTAAATGAACTCACTATTCTTATATTTTGATTTAGAATTCAAATGGAGACATTAAGAGAAAAACAGAGCTTTTTGGGCGATTTTAGACAGTTTCGACATCAGTTCGTAATCTGGACATAACTCTCTCATCTGAGCTCCGATCGAGATGATTCAAAATGCTATGGAAAGACAAGAAAGAGTTCTACAACTTTCATGTTTTGAGTTTTGAGAGATACTAGCTGCAGCAAGGTCAAAATCGGGCTTAAAGTCGCCGCACCTGCACTGTTGGTGTTCTGGAATGTTACTTAGCCTGCAAGTTTGATGGTTGACTTGAAGCAACTTATTTTTGGAAGCTTCCAAATCTGATGCACGAAAATCCCAGCTGAAATCACAACTTTCCTTCTAGTGTTGAGGCTATTTTTATTATTTTCCTTAATTAGTTAAATTTGAATTCTGTTATTTTAGGAAAATGTTTAATTTGATTAGAAATTTTTGGTCTCTGAGAAGGGCATTGCCGTGTATAAAATAGAGGGGAAATCATTAGTCTAGCATCTCTTCTTCCTGGATCTCTGATAATTTTCTTCAAGTTTTTATGATGGCCATGCTTGGCTAATTTTTATAGTTGGTCGAAGGAAACTGAAGCCTCGGAATCAATAAAATTGTGAGATCTAATTTGTTTTTATTGTTCAATTTATGCCTTGGGTATTGGATGTTCTTCTATGCTTATTTTCATGATTGTCTCGTGTAATTACTAGGAGGCCTACTAGTTTATTATTCGTTACAATCTATTGCTAAGTTAGATATCAAACCCGTAATTGTTTGATCTCTCTAACTTGTGAAGCAACTAAAATTTAATGAATTGCTGCATCAGAAATTATTAGATTTTAGGAAGAATGTTCGACTAAATTAAATGCAACCGCTTGAGCTTGTGTTGTTTAGCTTCATCGATTTCTTTTATTCTTAAGGCTACTATTAAATTAAACCTTTAGTGCTTGTCTTGGGTTATTTAATAGTTAGGATTGGTTAGATCATCTGTTTTCTAATTAATTGCAATTAAGGAGAGATAGGAAAAATAAAAAATGGTTCCAACGATGAATATTTAAGGTGTGAATTGATATATACTTGCATCGATGATCAGTTATAAAATTCCGAAGGTGGATGTTGACTTAGACCAACGTTTGTTCTTCTGATTAATTTTAATATTTCAATTTGAATTGCTCTTTAGTTGTTTTTCTTAAAATTGTTTTTATACTCAAATCCCTATCCCCCATCATTGTTCGTGTAGCATAAAACTAAGCTGGATACTCTCTGTGGGAACGATCCTTACTCACATCACTATATAAATTTTTAGGAGTATAGGTTTAATTTGGTTGCCCACGACAGCACACCAAAAGCTAACACCAGAACCTAACAAACCTTTTCTTATCATAAACTGAAGCCTAGAACTAGACACATGTCCTAATCTAGAATGCCAAAGATAAAAAGGTGGAGACACATCAGACAATTCAAAAGATGATGAATCGACATATGTTGCCATTGGTGAAGGAAAAGAGAAATGTTCTAAACTATAGAGACCTCCCTCCCTACGGCCTATCCCAATCTGCCTGCCCATGGTGCGATCCTACAATATACAAGAATGAGAAGAAAAAACAAGATTTAATCCTAGATCAGTAAGTTGACTAACAAACAAAAGGTTAACAGAGAGATGTGGAACATAAAGTATGTTTGGAAGGGACCAAGTAGACTGAGTAACTGAACCAATGGAGCTTAAAGGCATAGATGCTCCATTTGCAGCCATAATGGAAGTAGACTTAGAAGGGGAAATACAGTTAGAGAGAATAGTTTCATTTGGAGTCATATGATGCGTAGCACCTGAATCAATAATCCAAGTAGTAGACAAACTTGAATGTGTCGTACTAGATAAACTTGTAGGAGATGCAAACATAGCACTAGATGATGTGGAAGCACCAAGAATCCGAGCTACTTCCATTGCAAGAGATGAGATATTAAGAGATGGTTGACTATCTGTAGAGGTGGAAGGAGAAGGCCCAGTACTACTAGCCACTACCGCTGCTCCAGGTTTAGAAAATTGTCGAAATTTGTTTTGGGTA
Organism: Nephelium lappaceum; assembly: GCA_021234005.1. Taxonomy (NCBI): domain Eukaryota; kingdom Viridiplantae; phylum Streptophyta; class Magnoliopsida; order Sapindales; family Sapindaceae; genus Nephelium; species Nephelium lappaceum. The sequence goes on along the minus strand of CM037998.1, from coordinate 14,215,872 downwards.
GACTTGTTTGCTTGACTTTTTGGGTAAGAGCTTTTCTAGTGTCCTTTCTCATGACAATAAGCACACTCATCATTAGCAATCTTTGGTTTCGATTTACCAGCAAAGTGTACCAAGCCTTGTGAACCTGTAGCAAAGACTTGAGAAGAACCCGAGTGAGACATCAAACGTAGAGACTTAAGGTGAGTCTCTTCAGTTAACAACTCATTGATAGCAGCAGAAATAATAGGTAAAGGTGATCGATGAAGCGTAGAACTGTGAAGATTTTCAAAATCCTCACATAAAGCCATCAAAAGTTCCACCAACTTGTGCTCTTCTCGTAGTTTCTTATAAGTAACATCTTTTGCCAACTCAATAGGATCCATTAAAGCTAATTGATCCCATAATTCTGTCAAATAAGAGTAAAACTCTTGAACGGATCGATCACCCTGTTTTGCTTCTCGAAGATCCATGTTAATTTGGTATCTCCTAGTAAAGTTAGATTGGTTGTATGTAACAAAAAGATAATCCCATGCATCTTTAACATTTTGAAACTTTGCTAAGTGAATTCCAATAAATGATTCAACAAAGTTGTTTATCCATGTCAGAATCTTTGCATTATTAGTTATCCATTTACGAATCAACTTATCATAATCAGCATCGGTAGGACTTGGGTAAGTCACAATACCATTTACATAATCCCACAACTCCTTGCCAATAAGAAAGTTTTTCATTGCAAAATTCCAATACATGTAATTCGTACCATTCAACCGTACAGAAATAGTCTTAAGATCATTATCGTAAGAATCCATATTCAACAAGTCAACAAGGAAGATGCCAAAACAATCTATATGAGGTGTAGTAACGAAAAGATAAAGCAAAGATCAGTACCTGACTTTAATCCAAAGCACCCGTAACAAGACCCAAGAAGATGCCAATGATTTTGAAGATAACAAGTAATCGAAATTTCAAAACTGAAGTTGAAACTGAATACTTACAGCAGAACTTTACCCTCCAATAACCTGGTTCTGATACCATATAAATTCAATGGAATAAGTGCTCAAACACATCATGGAACAACTCACTAACATTGCAACTAAAAGTGTTTTACAAAAGGCTGCACATTTTTGTGTTGGCAGCTTCAACAAAAAGAAGAAAAAGGGCTCACTTATATACTAGGGTAAAAGAATAGACAAAGTTACTAAAATACCCCAAGCCTAAGAAAGAGAATAAAATACAATATATACTAACACAACCAACAGAATTTATTTATTTATTTTGAGTTTTAAGGAAAAGAGATTTAAAATGGGAATTTCTACTTTACGGAGAAATGTGGTTACCACCATATTATACTTATAACCACAATAATATACTTTCTGATTGATAACCTTTTTACAAAAACTTTAGTTATTATAGAAATCAAATCTATAAATATAATTGAAATTAGTTAAGTCTGGGATTCAGATTATATTATTTCTGGTCAACATTGTTATCTTGTTTTTTAACATTCACATTGCATAGTACTTGACCAACCTAATGTCTTGCCAAACAAATGAAGTTTCATATGATTGGATTTGATTGTTATTGCAATAATTTTTACTTGCATTTTAGTCAATTCCAAATATTGCTTTTTATTCCAGATGGTGGATTCGGCTCTATCCTGCCTACTTGAAAGACGCCATATATCTGAGACATTTGCAGGATCTTTCTCAAAGGACTACCCAGAGCTGAATGCCAAGTATTGGAAGCAGGTGCAAATGCTTTTGAAAAACATGTTGTTCATGGCACCTTCAATTGAATAATCTTCTCCAGTTGGTCAGCCATTGCATCGGTCTAGGGATGCCGGAAAGCTGAGGGAGCTTTACAAAATGTCATTGAAGTCCTCCAGTTAAGTGATTTACCTGCCATGCATTCCTCGTGGACGGCATCATATAGAAAATCACATCTGAACTATGCGAAGCTACCCAAAAAATAATTATATTCATCTTGCTATTTTGTTTGATATGTAGACTATTATTTTACATTCTTACAATTTTCTCTTGAAGAGAATTCAACTGCCAACACCGACTTCTTTTTTTCTAATTTTTCGAGTTGGATTTAGAAGATTATTTAAATTAAACGTTGAAAACACAATGAAAATGACAAAAAGAAAGCTGGAATAAAAAGAACTTAATGATCTAAGAAAAAGAAATATGTCTCGAACGAAATAAATATTTCTCAAATAAAAATATCTCTTAAAGAAAGAAAGTATTTTTTGAAAGAGGAGATATCTCTCACAAAGAAAATAACACAAGTGTGAAAATCAAATTTGGTGTAAGTGTATTTTTGTTTATATATGTATTTGATTGACACTAAAATTTAAATTATTAATTACATGATGATATGGACACAAAACAAGATTAAAAAAGTGAAAAAAAAAATCCAAGAATTATTAATTGATGATGGAACACTATAGAAGCAGTACAAGATAAGTTTGTGGTGGGGTCTTATAGGCTAGAAATAATACTGTCGTAAGTAAAGAAAGTCAGCAGTGGAAGAATTAGGATGGACTAGACGTACAAGATACAATCGAATTGGAGTGAAGGAGGGACTACCAATCCACAATTCGAGAAAGACTGGTTAAAGGAAATCCACCTACAACGCGGTTTTCAACCAATCTAGGGCAGTATGATCTTGACTTTGATCATGACTTCATTCAACCAAGCATTGATTAATTTTTTTTTTAAAAAAAAAAAATAGAAAAAAAAAACAGGATTTCATTATTCGTTATTTGTTAAAAATTATTTATTTTATTTATGACCACATAATTCCACTTTTGAGTTCTTAAAAAAATAATAAAAAAAATTCCACTTCTGAGAGTGTCTTATTCAATTAAAATTTTCTTGATTTTTAAATTTTTATTTATTAATATTTACTTGTTTTGTTTATAAATAACCAGCAATTATTAGTTGGTTATTTTTTTCTATACGGACAACATAATAAAAAAAATTTTCTGAACAATGCAGCCTTTGAAAAGTTGTTGGAAAATTTGAGGTTGACTCTCGCTGTTATGCTTTTAAAATCTTTGAAGGACTATGTTTGCTACTGTAAGGCTTGCACTTCCAAGTCCTCTGTTTCTGAAAACAAACAAGCTATCAACCCTTCAATGGTAGCTTCCAACTCTGAGAAAAAACAAGCCACTGATGATCATTCTTCATTATCAACTTCTACGAGACAGAAATCCTCTCCAGCTTCTTCTTCTGGTGGCAATAGTCAATGGACATACGAGGTGTTCTTGAGTTTTAAAGGTGAAGATACACGCAACAACTTCACTGATCATCTGTATGCTGCTTTGGATCATAAAGGAATCTACACATTTAGAGACAATGAAAGACTTGAGAGAGGAAAAGAGATTTCATCTGAACTCTTGGAAGCAATTGAAAGATCAAAGGTTTCAATCATTATCTTATCCAAAAACTATGCTTCTTCTACATGGTGTTTGGAAGAACTTGCAAAGATTGTTGAGAGCATGAAGGCAAAGGATCAGATTGTTTTGCCAATTTTTTACAAGGTACTTCCATCAGACGTGAGAAAACAGAGAGGAGCATTCAAGAAAGCCTTTGAGAAACATGAACAAGATTTCAAGGATAACCTAGAGCAGGTAAAGAGGTGGAGATCAGCTCTCACACAGGTTGCCAATCTCTCTGGATGGCATTTACATGACAGGTAACTTTGTATCTTTAAACTTTAAAGCATTGAAATTTTATGACTTTTGTTATTGGTTAGGCTACACAGAAAAATTTCATTAATGCTTCTTTTTGACATAATTTTAACACCTAACAAGCTTTTCCAAGTTGGGAGGCTTGAACAGATCATGCTCTCAAAATATAATGCAAAACATAAATTATTATTTCCTGTTAGGGTTTAAATAGTTATCATCCTTCTTCACTGCAGGTCTGAAGCTAAGTTGATCACTGATATTGTCGACAAGATTTGGAAAAGATTGAATCAAATTCAATATTTTCCAAGCTTCGATGGGGGACTCGTTGGAATAGATTCTCGTGTGGAGAAAATTTATGAGCTTTTAAAACCTGATATTTTTGATGAAATTCGCTTTGTTGGCATTTGTGGGATGGGAGGAATAGGTAAAACTACAATTGCTAGAGTTGTATATGAAAGGCTTTCATACAAATATGAAGGTAGTTGCTTTCTTGCCAATGTTAGAGAAGTCTCTGAAAAAAAGGGTCTTGGAAGTTTACAAGAAATGCTTCTTTATGAGGTCTTAAAGGAAAAGGATATGAATATATGTGACTATCATAAAGGGATTAGTTTGATTAGAAAGTGGCTATGTAGGAAGAAGATTTTTCTTGTTCTTGATGATGTGGATCAATTAGAACAATTAGAAAGGTTGGCTAGAAGGAAAGATTGGTTTGGTTCTGGAAGCAGAATCATCATCGCAACTAGAGACGAACATGTGCTGACAAGCCATGAAATCAATAATATTTATAAGGTCAAAGGATTAAATTATGATGAAGCTCATGGACTCTTTTGTTTGAAAGCCTTCAAACACATAGGACCAACAAACAATCATGTTGAGCTCATAAAGCATGTTGTGCATTATGCAAATGGACTTCCATTAGCTCTTGAAGTTTTGGGATCATTTTTGTGTGGTAGAAATGTCAATGAATGGAAAAGTGCGTTGGAAAGATTGGAAGCAATTCCTAATCAAAAAATTATGAAAATACTTCGAATTAGTTATGATGGATTGGAAATGATTGAAAAGAAAATATTCTTAGATATTGCATGTTTCTTCAAAGGAAAGGATGTAGGTCAAATCAAGGAAGTATTAGATAGTTGTAACTTTTACCCAGATATTGGAATAAAAGTTCTTGTTGAAAGATCTTTGATAGCTATTCAAGATAACAAATTGCAAATGCATGATCTGGTACAAGGAATGGGTTGGGACATTGTTCGCGAACGACACCCTGATGAGCCTAGCAAATGGAGCAGACTGTGGCTATATCAAGATGTCCATAGCGTGTTGGCTAGAAATATGGTAAGATATTTTCCAAAGAATATAGCTAATTATGTATTAATATTTTACATAATGCCTAAATATCACAATTTAAATCATTTCTTTCTATTAATTATGCACATTGTTCAATCTTCTCATCAGGGAACTCTAGTTGTTGAAGCTATGATAATTGTCAAACATAATAAGGATATTACCCACGCAAATGCTAAATGCTTCTCAACCATGAGTAATCTAAGACTCCTCGATATCAGTAATGTTCACATCTCTAAAGAACTTGAGTATCTATCAAATGAGCTACGGTTTCTCAAATGGAAGGGGTACCCTTTGAAGACTTTGCCTTCCAGTTTCCATCCACAAAAACTTTTTGAACTGAGCTTGTGTTATAGTAACATTGAGTATCTATGGAGTGATAATAAGGTACACTAGTAACACTATTGTAATTGTTTTTATAAACATTATAAAAGTCATGAAAGCTAGTTTTTTATTAACTTTGGTTTTTGTTTCTACAGCCTTTCAAAGAGCTAAAAACTATTAAGCTCAGTTACTCCCAAAACCTTGTCAGAACCCCAGACTTTACAATGATACCAAACCTTGAGAGGTTGGATCTTCAATACTGTACAAGATTGCTTAAAGTTCACCAATCCATTGGATCTCTCAAAAGGCTTTTTGTATTAAATTTGAATAACTGTGAAAATCTTGTAAAATTTCCAAGCGACGTTTGTGGCTTGAAATCTCTTCAGATTCTCAATCTTCATGGCTGCTCAAAACTAGACAGACTACCCATTAATTTGGGAAAAGTGGAGCATTTGGAGGAGCTAGATGTCAGTGGGACTGCTATAAGACAAGTACCATCATCCATTGTACAATTAACGAACCTTAGAACAATGTCATTCTGTGGATGTAAAGGAGGAACACCAAAAACATGGAGTTCTTTTCTATTTTCACTGTTGTTGCCACCTAGAAAGCCTGACTGCATAGGTTTGTTGTTGCCTCCTCTTGCAGGTTTGTCCTCTTTGCAAAAATTAGATCTCAGTGACTGCAATCTTTTGGAAGGAGCAATCCCCAGAGATGTCGGCTCCTTATACTCCTTAAGAGACTTATATATAGGTGGGAACAAGTTTGTTAGCCTACCAGATACCATCAGTCAATTATCAAAGTTTAAAATTCTTTGCTTGAACAAATGCCATAGGCTTCAGTCATTGCCAAAGCTTCCACCTGGATTAAGGTTTGTACGGACAAATGATTGTACTTCCTTGAAAACAATATCAAGTGTACTAGAACTCACCTCTCCAGCGATTGCACTACACTTTCTCAATTGCTTCAACCTAGTTGAGACTCGAGGCAGCAACAAAAACAGCTTGACAACTACGTTGCTGAAACATTGGCTTCAGGTTTCTCTTTCCAAAACAAGTTTCTGATATCGTACCTTCAAATTTTCGAACATTTGTCTTCTAGTTTCACTAATCATATCAAGTTCTGAGTCCTGTTGCTGCGGCCATTTATATTTTATTACATTTATAAATTCAGATTTTTTAATACAACATTTCCTATTGCAGATAAGTGATAGAAGCAATCGTGATCCCTTTTTACGGAAGCTCTCTTTTCATTCTCAATTTTATAGTCTTCTCCCAAGAAGTGAAATTCCAAAAATTTTCAGTTGTCAGAATGAAGGGAGTGTAGTAAATGGAAGACTACGTGATGGCTGGTTCAATGATGAATTTATCGGATTTGCTGTGTGTGGAGTGTTTTCACCCAATGATCATTCAAATGGTTCAATGACAACTGTCGGTGATTTTGATGACCCTTTCTCAACTATAAAGTCTGATCACCTTTGGTTGGCCTATTTACCTCGCGAAGGACTAGGTGATCCACATGAAGGTCATATCGCTCACGTTTCCATCATTCTTGAAAACGGGTATTTGGTGAAGAGGTGTGGCATTCATCCATTTTACAAGCATGGTGTAGAGTATCTCGAGGACTTATCAACAACAGATGTTGGAATTTCTATAGTCTAAGAGCTTTCTTTTGGTGCTCGTTTTTTGATGGCCAGGACTCCTAGGCTTTGTACATCAATGTACGACAGAATGTCATATTATCCTGATTATCGATTTCTTTTTGTTCTTGGGTGTGTTGACACCAATTCAAGAGGAACAGCAGCAGGAACGTATTCAGTAGCTGATCGAAGCCATGATGATTGAGGAAATAGTTATGGAGATGATGATCATGGGTAGCCCAAAACATTTCACTAGTAATAATAGTTGAGGCGTGAAAGTGAATTTAGAAGTCATGTGTCTTATAATCTTATTATTCTAAACTTGTTGATCACATTCTAGGTTCTATTATTCTAAACTTCATTGCTTCTCTTTTTTCCATATATTTTTAGTTTTGAATTTTTTTACAACCCATTATTTGTTATTTTTACATCTTATTTTTTTTTTTATTTTTTATTTTTTAACCTTAAAGATAGAAGGTTTTGTTTTGTTTTAAAACTAAAACCTCAGATACCTTGAGCAAGCCCATACATAACATAACACCATGACTATTACAATAACCTCTATAAAATGAAGTAATTGCACAAGGTTTGTCAAAAATAAGATGAAAACATACTTATTATTTTATTACACCAAACCCTCATATTGTTAGTCAATTTCTAATAACTTTAACAGTTGACCAAACCAAAATTGTTGTTCAAATGACCATTTTACCCATGAAGAAGACAAAATCTTAAAATATTCCTTTAAAAAAAATCCTAAAAATCATCACCAATAACATTTAAAAAATAATTTTTTCTTAAAATCATCAAAATAAAAATAAAAAATGAGAAATAATAAAAAGTAAAAGAAGAAAAAATAATTTAATTTTTAAAATACAATCACAATCCTTTTAATTAATCTTATTCAACCAAACTAAATCAATCTAAAATTCAATTAAATCAATCCAAAAAATTAAACGATATGTCAAACTAACCATAAGATTCACCACCAAACACCAAACTCAAATATAATTTTCAAATCGGTTCTTCAACCAAAACTTTGCACAACCCAAATCATTTTCACAACAATAGTAATCTTGATCTTAGTTTCAAAAAAAAAAAAAGTAAAAAAAAAAACCACTGTTGTTCATCTTTGTTTCAGTCTTAAAGATGATCATTACCAACAGTAATCAAAAACCCAAAAAAACTTTTAACTCAACATTAGTTTAACATCATAATCCAGTTCTTCATCTCTAATTTAATTCCATATTAACATCAATCTGAAAACTCAAAATAAGTTAATCTATCGAACACACCTCCTCTAGTTCTCAATCATGTTTGTAAACCCTCTATTTTTAATTTTACGGATTCCCTAAAAATAGTCCTAAGTAACTATTAGAGACCATAAATGGTCAAGGGAAGCACCTAAGGTTGTAGGGAATCCTTAGAGATCGATTTAAACTCGATTGAAGATTAAACAAATGGGTAAAATAGAAACGAAATTGGGTAATTATTTAATGTGATAAGAGACTAAATTGAAGATAAGATTTGATATTTGTGGCACGCAAACCTGACCACAGATTGAAGAGAACCGAAGCAGATCGAGCTAGGGAGAGAACGAGAGAGGAAGAGAGGAGAAGGAAGAGAGGAAGACCAGCTGTTCCATGCCAATTTTAGCTCGAAACCAAACCCCAAACTGTGCAGTAGCGTGGCTGAAGCAAAACCAAAACAGACGTGACAGATCCGAGAAGAAGAAGAGAGATCCGACCGAGAAAGAGGGAGATTACGCGATGGAGAAGGAGGAGGAAGAAGACCAGCCCGAAACCCAGTCCAAAGCAGCCCGAAACCAGTCCAAACCGAAGCTAAAACAAAGAGGAAGAGGATGATTTCGTGAGGAAGAAAATGGGGTAAATTGTTTAAGTTTTGAAATGATATTTTTGATGATTTTGTTGGTGATTGAATTGGTTTTGAAGTGGGTTTTATTATGATTTGTTTGTTGGTTGGTTGTGAGTAAAAATGAGTTGAACAATAAGTAAATTGATGTTTATAGGGAGCTTAGGAAACCAAGAAAATATCAAAAATTCAAAGAGAAATCAAATCGCACACTAAACTAGTTTGAAGGGCAATTCTATAAATTGACCCATAATGTGTCCATTGAGTGTTCGGATGACCCTAACGAGTTTAATTTGATGTGTTGAACCTATTAAAAGTGAAAGATTAAAATTAAAAATCAAAATCAAGAAAACGCCCAAAAAATTAGTAGCGAAAATAATGCATTTTTAGCCTAAAACGCTTACCCGATGACCGTTTCTTTCCTTATTGACACTTGGACCAACTAGATGGCGAGTTGGGAAGTGTTCGGAGTGAAAATGGAGTGAAGAAAAATCCCGAGTAGGGCTGTGAATAGTGTTCGGCCTAAAGGGGTCGAAATCAGATGATTTTCGTTTCGGGCTTCCGAGCGTGATTTCGTTAGTGTCAGAACGTCTCTAGATGATAGTAAATAGATTCCGGACGAAGAAAATGGAGTTCGGAACCCCAGAATAAATAAAGAAACCAAAAATGGAGGGTTGCACATAAAAAGGGTCACTTAGGGGCGATTGTGTAATTTTAGTTATTTCGAGTTTCCAGAAGTTGACACGAACATAAATTTACATATCCATATGTTGTGTAGGTGACGAGAACGCGCAAGGATCGAGGTGAGAGGAGTAGGGGCTCCGTAAGCGCCATTTACAGTTATTCGTTTTATAAATGAGTTTTATTTAAAGATTTTAAAAGGATTGGTTGAATCCTCTCTTAGTTGTTGGCTTCATTGTTTTCTTTTGTTATAGGTATTCTTTTGAGAAAAGAAAAGTGATCGTGATTTCTCAAAATTATGCCCACACACACGGTTTCTTGGTGAAGAGTGATAGCAAGGAAGATCAAGTGGTGAAGAGTCTGTGAATCGAAAGGGATCAATCAATCTTCATGCAATGTAAAATTTAATCTTATTAATTTAGTTATTGAATTGTTATTATTAGCATTGACCGACAAATTTTTTGTTTTGAAAAATTTTTAAAACTCACGTTTCCGTATTAATCTAAAATTGGATTTTTCCTTTCAATTCAACCATCAAACTTTTGTCAAACCTTTAGGTTAATTGAGAAATGCGGCTTGTTCCAGTGATAAGACTAAGCCCGTCCACCACTTACCTTAAGGTTGTGGGTTCAACTCATTAAAGTCCAACTAATATGTGGACAATTTTTTCCACTTTTGTGTGGGTAGTCCTCTCCCGTTTCTGAAAGTAGAGATCCAAGCCATACTTTGGAATTCTATCTCAACTGGTCTTGGTAATAATCTGGTCAGGTGCTAGTAAATCGAAAAACAAAAAAAAATTCAAGTTAATTCAATTCCAATAGTTTCCTCCATCTTCAAGTAAATTAATTATTTAAAATATTATCTTTGAAATATTAATCTAGGTTCAAAGTAAATATCAATGAAAATTTTTTTGCAACTTAAATGTAGAAAACTAGTGTTCCAAAAATCGACCAAATCGGTCGATATTTCGCAAGCTAATCGGTGATCGGTACTGTATTTGTCCGACAACCCCCAGATCAGGGGTCTTACTTTTTGGAGGTGAGTAATTGGTTGAGTTAATTGAGTAATCAGTCCAACTCAACCAACTCGGCACAAAATTGGTCACAGAACTGACCAGAAAACACACCAAACACCACCAAAAAGTCAATTGGAGAGATAGGATTCACACTTAAGAGAGAGAAGAGATGTTGTTCGAGAGGGAACCGAAGAGCTTCAACTTGGTTAGGCTTATGGATGTCACCCAGTTGGAGTCACAATTGATACCCTTCCACTTGCAGTACATCGATTTTGATGACTAGCTAGAAAGGAGACCGGAGACTGACTGAGGGAGAGAGATCATGGTGGCTGACTCATTGGCGTTGGCAGTTACTGTAAGGATGAGAAAGAGGAGGAAGAAGGTGGTGGTGGTGGTGGAGAGAGAAAGTAGGGGCATGTCGTGAGCAGAAGCGAAGGATTGAAATAGAGAGAGAGAGAGAGAGAGAGAGAGAGAGAGAGAGAGAGAGAGAGAGAGAGGGGTGGGGTGTGAAAGGTTGGAACGACAGTGATGAGTGGTTTGTGTGTTAGGTTTTTGTATATATACTAGAATAAATTATACAAATCTCTCCTAAAGTTTGATGAAATTATACTAATATTTAAGTTTTGACCTAAATGACATTAACCTCTTTTTTAAGTTTTATTATTATTATTTATTTTTACATATTTGACCCTATTTGACCGGCAATGAACAATATTTACCGTTTAATTGTCGATTAATAATTGAGTAATCGATAAATCGCTAACTGATGTCTCGTCAATCGATTAGCGAGTAGTGATTTTTGGAACATTGCAAAAAACTAAGGTTGATGAAATTAAAATAAGGTTGATTTTTGAAATGGGCTACTTTTTTCTTCAATTCAGCTATTTTTCTACCTTATTAGTATAGAAGGTTGATCTATAATTTGCTAACATAGAGCAAGTCAAATGGATGGAGCGGCAGTGATCCTGACATCGGGGTGATGTCGACTAAAAATACTCCAACACTCAAATTAGAAAGGGAGATTAAAATAAAGCAAATCAAATAAGCAAAACAAAATGTATGCGCTATTGTCGTTCAACCCAATGCATTTGGCACATTAATAGAAGTGGAGAGTTGGTTGAGCATGCGGTTAGAACGTAATGATTGATGGAATGATTCCCGTTCGCCTGGTTTCCTGTTAAAGGCACGCCTTACAAGCAGTTTAAAATTCAATTATTAAAGGTGGTCAACTCTTATTAATGAGACTCACAGCTGGGCCTTGGACATTGCATGGGCTAGGTCGACTAATGATTTCACCATTTGGGCCGCTATACTGGGCTTTTCAACCCACACCGTCAATACGCCCCGTATTTAGCTATTTTTTCCATTACAATTAGCAGTTCCTATTTCTTTTCTACATTCAAACAAATCATCTACTATTTTCTCGCTTCTGATTCTAGTTGGTAAGATAAAAGTCATTTTTCTCAATATTGTCTTTCAAGTTTTTCCATTTAAATGCAGATGTGATTGTCTTAATAAAAATAGTGATCGTAACTGATCTTGATTAAAACTGTTGTGATCATGTGAGCTCTTGATTCAACTGTTATGGTTGATTTAGTTTAATCAAAACCACTTTATGATCATGAATGAATTTTATTAAGGTTATTTGTGCTCAGGACTTGTTTTAATTAAAATCCAATAGTAAATCATTTTTATCAAAACTATCATAATCCTAGAGGTGCCTTGATCACAAAGTTATTTCTCATTCATGTCATTTTGACAATGACCTTTCATAAGCATGCCTTTGACTTTCTAAAACTAAGGTGCTAATTGCATGATATTTCAAGTTGACTTAAATACATATTACTTACCTGTTTGGGGGAAAAATTAGCTTCCCAAAATCAAATCAAACCGAGGCCATTAAAGTCAAGCAATTAAAAATCAACCCAAAGGAGAAGGCCCAAAAAATAAGCCCAAAGGACGAATTCCAAGGGAAGCAACGGTTCTAGCCTAGTCATCTAGAAAAGGGGATACAGAAAAGACAAAAATGCCCTTGACAAGGAGCAAGAAAGCAAACTGAAGGGAAACTTCCCTCTAAAATTCAAAAATAGGGCCACAAGTCGTCTGTCAACTTCCTACCTCACTAGAATGGTTGAGAGCTCAAGCCTGATGATAGGACTAGAACTAACAAACGCCTAGGGGTAATACTAGGCTATAGGAAAAAGGGAGGGTTAGCCACGTAGCCTCATAACATAAGGGACGAATGAGGAAACACCACTACATCTTAGTAAGAGTGGTTGAACACTTTTTTTTATCCTAAAAAGTAAAAAGTTCAAGTCACACCCTTGTTTTAAAACACAAAGATATTGGTAATTTTATATGAATTTGATCTTTTTCCCCTAACATAAATAATAATAATAATAATAATCATAATAATAAGAGAATAAAGTAAAAATATATGACCACTGCAAAGATGGATTTGGAAGAAAATATTTTAATATAATTAAGTGATGTGGATTTCAGTTAAAAATCAAAATTTGATTTTTTTTTTCAATTAAATTTTAACATTTTTAAGTTATTTAACCACTTAAAAGATAATTAAAACAACTTATAAGAACTATGCTTGAATCCTTTAAGTGTTAAGTGAGAAAAACAAACCTGTAAATAAATTGAAGTAACTTATACTAAAAAACTTAGTCTCAAAATAAAAATTCAATTACGAGAGCACTTAGAAACAGGAACCTTGCTTTTTTTTTTTGAAAAAAAAAATTATTTTTGCTTAATATTTGATAAAAAAATATTAAACCCATCAAAACAAATAAAGAAAATAAAAGATAAATTAGATTTTGGGAATGCAATTTTTCTTTTATCTCCTAACATTAGGTCAAACAATTGCAACTTAATTGAGATAAGACTCTAATGCGCAACCCGAAATTGTTGCTCTCAAGAGGCGTGAGAGGTCTATCCATATTTAGTGGAAAAATTTCCCCCACTTTATGAGCTATTCACATTAAGTGAGAAAATTACTCACACTCTATGACTTATAATACTCGAACTTCATTCCTTTACTTTTTAGAAAACTAGCCGGTGCGACTCCCCATGGGAGCGGCAATGCAATTATTATTTATTATATCTCATGGACCAAGACAGCACTAGACAACCATCGAGTCGGGGCCTTGGGGGTAAGACCACTCGCTTATGACTCGATATGTAGTTGGTTTAGACAAAAATTGAAGGGCTGAATAGATACACTGGATTTATTACTCGCACTCCCGCACGAATCAATGGTGCTTTTGTGTAAAGCGAAATAAGAATTGAGGAGTTTGAAAAAAATAATAATAATAAGAATTGAGGAAGATATTTGTTTCCATTTTCAAAGCAAGGATTTGGCAAGAAAGAAAGTGATATGTGCCAAATTTCAACAAAAATTAATGAGGACAAAAAATCGAGGGCTTGAGAAGAAAAATCAAAGGACCGATTATGACGTGGTACAAATCTTGACACATAATTTCTTGTTTGTCCGTCATTGTCTTGGAGTCTTTCCTCAAGCCGTGTGTCCCAATTAGAGGTGGGCATTTTCAGGTTTGGATTAGATTGGATAGGATTGAGTTGAAAATTTTTCAACCCAACTTAACCCAATCAATTCTCCAACCCAACCCAATAACAATTGGGTTGGGTTGGGTTGGGTTGGACTAGGTTGATTCGGGTAGCAATCCATTGAAATACAAAACACTCTTGTTGATTACGATTGACATGTCTAATTTAAAGAACCTGAATTGTTCTCCATTGTAGCCTTCCTCTTCTCGGTAACCCAACAAACAAGAAAGGTATAATATAATCTATGATTGTAATATAATATAATCTTATTATTATGAAAAAACATAATAATAACTAATTTTGTAATTTGTGAAATTAGTTATCTTGTTTTTTAACATTCACATTGCGTAGTACTCCACTAACCTAATGTCTTGCCAAATAAATGACGTTTCATATGATTGGATTCGATTGTTATTGCAATAATTTTTACTTGCATTTTAGTCAATTCCAAATATTTCTTTTTATTCCAGATTATGGATTCGGCTCTATCCTGCCTACTCGAAGGACGCCATATATCTGAGACATTTGCAGGATCTTTCTCAAAGGACTACCCAGAGCTGAATGCCAAATATTGGAAGCAGGTGCAAATGCTTTTGAAAAACATGTTGTTCATGGCACTTTCAATTGAATAATCTTCTCCAGTTAGTCAGCCATTGCATCGGTCTAGGGATGCCGGAAAGCTGAGGGAGCTTTACAAAATGTCATTGAAGTCCTCCAGTTAAGTGATTTACCTGCCATGCATTGTTTATGGATGGCATCATAGATAATCGCATCACCATGCGAAGCTACCCAAAAAATAATTATATTCATCTTGCTATTTTGTTTGATATGGAGACTATTATTTTACTTTATTAACATTTTCTCTTGAAGGTAATTCAACTGCCAACACCAATTTTTTTTTTAAAAAAATTTCGAATTGGATTTGGAAAATTTATTTAAATTAAATGTTCAAAACACAATGAAAATGACAAAAAGAACACTGGAATAAAAAGAACTTAATGATCTGACAAAGGAAAATATATTTGGAATAAAAAAAATATTTCTCAAATAAAAACATCTTTAAGAAAACAACCCTTGAAAGAAGAGATATCTCTCAAAAAGAAAATAACACAAGTGTAAAAATCAAATCTGCTGTAAACATATTTTTGTTCATATATGTATTTTTTTTACATTAAAATTTAAATTATTAATTATATGATGATATGCACACAAAACATGATTGAAAAAGTGATTAAAAAAAAAAAAAGAATTAAGGATCCAAGAATTATTAATTGATGATAGAACATTATAGAACAGTGCAAGATAAGTTTGTGGTGGGATCTTATACGTTAGAAACAATCATTTGTGGGAAAGGAAAAGCCAAGGGAAGTAAAGAAAGTCGGCAGTAGAAGGATTAGGATGGACTGGACGTACAAGATACGTTCGAATTGGAGTGACGGAGGGACTAACTCGCATTTGACGCGCATGCACCTTGCATTCAACAAAGCATTCATCCGCTACCTTACCACAATTCGACAAGGACTGGTTAAAGGAAATCCACATAGAATGCGGTTTTCAACCCATCTAGGGCGGTATGACCTTGACTTTGATCATGACTTCATTCAACTAAGCATTCATTATTATTATTATTATTATTTTTTAAATAGAAAAAAAACAGGGTTTCATTATTCCTTATTTGTTAAAATTTATTTATTTTATTTATGACCACATAATTCCACTTTTGAGTTCTTAAAAAAATAATAAAAAAATTCCACTTATGAGAGTGTGTTTTATTTGATTAAAATTTTCTTGATTTTTAAATTTTTATTTATTAATATTTAATTGTTTTGTTTATAAATAACCAGCAGTACTTATTGGTTGGTTAATTTTTTCTATGCGCACAACATAATAAAAAAATTTTCTGGACGATGCAGCCTTTGAAAAGTTGTTGGAAAATTTGAGGTTGACTCTCGCTGTTATGCTTTTAAAATCTTTGAAGGACTGTGTTTGCTATTGTAAGGCTTGCACTTCCAAGTCCTCTGTTGCTGAAAACAAACAAGCTATCAACCCTTCAATGGCAGCTTCCAACTCTGAGAAAAAACAAGCCACCGATGATCATTCTTCATTATCGACTTCTACGAGACAGAAATCCTCTCCAGCTTCTTCTTCTGGTGGCAATAGTCAATGGACATACGAGGTGTTCTTGAGTTTTAAAGGTGAAGATACACGCAACAACTTCACTGATCATCTATATGCTGCTTTGGATCATAAAGGAATCTACACATTTAGAGATAATGAAAGACTTGAGAGAGGAAAAGAGATTTCATCTGAACTCTCGGAAGCAATTGAAAGATCAAAGGTTTCAATCATTATCTTATCCAAAAACTATGCTTCTTCTACATGGTGTTTGGAAGAACTTGCAAAGATTGTTGAGAGCATGAAGGCAAATGATCAGATTGTTTTGCCAATTTTTTACAAGGTACTTCCATCAGACGTGAGAAAACAGAGAGGAGCATTCAAGAAAGCCTTTGAGAAACATGAACAAGATTTCAGGGATAGCCTGGAGCAGGTGAAGAGGTGGAGATCAGCTCTCACACAGGTTGCCAATCTCTCTGGATGGCATTTACATGACAGGTAACTTTGTATCTTTAAACTTTAAAGCATTGAAATTCTATGACTTTTGTTACTGGTTAGACTACACAGAAAAATTTCACTAATGCTTCTTTTTGACATAATTTTAACACCTAACAAGCTTTTCCAAGTTGGGAGGCTTGAACAGATCATGCTCTCAAAATATAATGCAAAACATAAATTATTATTTCCTATTAGGGTTTAAATAGTTAGCATCCTTCTTCACTGCAGGTCTGAAGCTAAGTTGATCACTGATATTGTCGACAAGATTTGGAAAAGATTGAATCAAATTCAATATTTTCCAAGCTTCGATGGGGGACTCGTTGGAATAGATTCTCGTGTGGAGAAGATTTACGAGCTTTTAAAACCTGATATTTTTGATGAAATTCGCTTTGTTGGCATTTGTGGGATGGGAGGAATAGGTAAAACTACAATTGCTAGAGTTGTATATGAAAGGCTTTCATACAAATATGAAGGTAGTTGCTTTCTTGCCAATGTTAGAGAAGTCTTTGAAAAAAAGGGTCTTGAAAGTTTACAGGAAATGCTTCTTTATGAGGTCTTAAAGGAAAAGGATATGAATATATGTGACTATCATAAAGGGATTAGTTTGATTAGAAAGCGGCTATGTAGGAAGAAGATTTTTCTTGTTCTTGATGATGTGGATCAATTAGAACAATTAGAAAAGTTGGCTGGAAGGAAAGATTGGTTTGGTTCTGGAAGCAGAATCATCATCACAACCAGAGACGAACATGTGCTGACAAGCCATGAAATCAACGATATTTATAAGGTCAAAGGATTAAATTACGATGAAGCTCATGGACTCTTTTGTTTGAAAGCCTTCAAACGCATAGGACCAACAAACAATCATGTTGAGCTCATAAAGCATGTTGTGCATTATGCAAATGGACTTCCATTAGCTCTTGAAGTTTTGGGATCATTTTTGTGTGGTAGAAATGTCAATGAATGGAAAAGTGCGGTGGAAAGACTGGAAGCAATTCCTAACCAAAAAATTATGAAAATACTTCGAATTAGTTATGATGGATTGGAAAGGATTGAAAAAAATATATTCTTAGATATTGCATGTTTCTTCAAAGGAGAGGATGTAGGTCAAATCAAGGAAATATTAGATAGTTGTAACTTTTACCCAGATATTGGAATAAACGTTCTTGTTGAAAGATCTTTGATAACTATTCAAGATAACAAATTGCAAATGCATGATCTGGTACAAGGAATGGGTTGGGACATTGTTCGCGAACGACACCCTGATGAGCCTGGCAAATGGAGCAGACTATGGCTGTGTTAAGATGTCCATAGCGTGTTGGCTAGAAATATGGTAAGATATTTTTCAAAGAATATAGCTAATTATGTGTTAATGTTTTACATAATGCCTAAATATCACAGTTCAAAGAATTTCTTTCTATTAATTATGCACATTGTTCAATCTTCTCATCAGGGAACTCTAGTTGTTGAAGCTATGATAATTGTCAAATATAATAAGGATATTACTTATACAAATGCTAAATGCTTCTCAACCATGAGTAATCTAAGACTCCTCGATATCAGTAATGTTCACATTTCTAAAGAACTTGAGTATTTATCAAATGAGCTACGATTTCTCAAATGGAAGGGGTACCCTTTGAAGACTTTGCCTTCCAGTTTCCATCCACAAAAACTTTTTGAA
The DNA here is from genome assembly GCA_021234005.1 of Nephelium lappaceum. Taxonomy (NCBI): domain Eukaryota; kingdom Viridiplantae; phylum Streptophyta; class Magnoliopsida; order Sapindales; family Sapindaceae; genus Nephelium; species Nephelium lappaceum. The sequence continues at coordinate 14,197,454 of CM037998.1, read as the reverse complement.
CTGAGCTTGTGTTATAGCAACATTGAGTATCTATGGAATGATATTAAGGTACACTAGTAACACTATTGTAATTGTTTTTAAAAACATTATAAAAGTCATGAAAGCTAATTTTTTATTAACTTTGGTTTTTGTTTCTATAGCCTTTCAGAGAGCTAAAAACTATTAAGCTCAGTTACTCCCAAAACCTTGTCAGAACCCCAGACTTTACAATGATACCAAACCTTGAGAGGTTGGATCTTCAATACTGTACAAGATTGCTTGAAGTTCACCAATCCGTTGGATCTCTCAGAAGGCTTTTTGTATTAAATTTGAATAACTGTGAAAATCTTGTACAATTTCCAAGCGATGTTTGTGGCTTGAAATCTCTTCAGATTCTTAATCTTCATGGTTGCTCAAAACTAGACAGACTGCCCATCAATTTGGGAAAAGTCGAGCATTTGGAGGAGTTAGATGTCACAGGGACTGCTATAAGACAAGTACCATCATCCATTATACAACTAACGAACCTTAGAACAATGTCATTCCGTGGATGTAAAGGAGGACCATCGGAAACATGGAGTTCTTTTCTGTTTTCACTGTTGTTGCGAATTAGAGAGCCTGACTGCATGGGTTTGTTATTGCCTCCTCTTGCAGGTTTGTCCTCTTTGCAAAAATTAGATCTTAGTGACTGCAATCTTTTGGAAGAAGCAATCCCCGGAGATGTCGGCTCCTTATATTCCTTAAGAGAGTTAAATATCGGTGGGAACAACTTTGTTAGCCTACCAGATACCATCAGTCAATTATTTAAGCTTGAAATTCTTTCCTTGAAGAAATGTCATAGGCTTCAGTCATTGCCAAAGCTTCCACCTAGATTAAACGTTGTACGGACAGATGATTGTACTTCCTTGGAAACAATATCAAGTGTACTAGAACTCACCTCTCCAGTGATTGCACTAGAGTTTCTCAATTGCTTCAACCTGGTTGAGACTCGAGGCAGCAACAAAAACAGCTCGGCAATTATGTTGCTGAAACATTGGCTTCAGGTTTCTCTTTCCAAAACAAGCTTCTGATATCGTACCTTCAGATTTTCCAACATTTGTCTTCTATAGTTTCACTAATCATATCAAGTTCTGAGTCCTGTTGCTATGGCCATTTCTGTTTTATTACATTGATAAATTTAGATTTTTTAATACATTTCCTATTGCAGATAAGTGTTAGAAGCAATCACGATCCCTTTTTACGGAAGCTCTCTTTTCGTTCTCAATTTCATAGTTGTCTCCCAGGAAGTGAAATTCCAAAAATTTTCAATTGTCAGAATGAAGGGAGTGTAGTAAATGGAAGACTACCTAATGGCTGGTTCAATGATGAATTTATCGGATTTGCTGTGTGTGGATTGTTTTCACCTAGTGATCATTCAAATAGTTCAATGACAACTGTAGGTGATTTTGATTACGCTTTCTCAACTATAAAGTCCGATCACCTTTGGTTGGCCTACTTACCTCGCGAAGGACTAGGTGATCCACATGAAGGTCATATTGCTCACGTTTCCTTCATTGCTGAAAAAGGATATTTGGTGAAGAGGTGTGGCATTCGTCCATTTTACAAGCATGATGTAGAGTATCTTGAGGACTTATCAACTACAGATGTTGGAATTTCTATGGTCCAAGAGCCTTATTTTATTGCTCGTTTTTTTATGGCCAGGAGTCCTAGGCTTTGTCCGGTAATGCACGGCACAATGTCATATTATCCTGATTATGGATTTCTTTTTGTTATTGGGTGTGTTGACACCAATTCAAGAGGACCAGCAGCAGGAATGTATTCAGTAGCTGATCAAAGCCATGATGATTGAGGAAACAGTTATGGAGATGATGATCATGGGTAGCGCAAAACATTTCACTAGTAATAATAGTTGAGGTGTGAAAGTGAATTTAGAAGTCATGTGTCTCATAATCTTATTATTCTAAACTTGTTGATCACATTCTAGGTTCTATTATTCCAAACTTCATTACTTCTCTTTTTTCCATATATTTTTAGTTTTGAATTTTTTTGCAACCCATTATTTGTTAGTTTTTACATTTTTTTTTAAATTTTTTCTTACTTTAAACATAGAAGGCTTTCTTGTGTTTTAAACCTAAAACCTCATATACCTTGAGCAAGCCCACACATAACATAACACCATGAGTATTACAATAACCTCTACAGAATGAAGTAATTGCACAACACCCACTCCAGGTTTGTCAAAAATAAGACGAAACATATTTATCATTTTATTGTACCAAACTCTCGTATCATTAGTTAATTTCAATCAACTTTAATAGTTGACCAAACCAAAATTTTTGATCAAATGACCATTTTACCCATGAATAAGACAAAATCTTAAAATAATCCGTTAAAAAAATTCTAAAAATCATCACCAATAATATTTAAAAAATATATTTTTCTAAAAATCATCAAAATAAAAATAAAAAATAGAAATAATAAAAATTAAAAGAAGAAAAAATATATTGAAAAAAAAATAATTTAATTTTTAAAATACAACCACAATCCTTTTAATTAATCTTATTCAACCAAACTAAATCAATCTAAAATTCAATTAAATCAATCCAAAAAATTAAATGATTTTCCAAACTAACCATAAGATTCACCAACAAACACCAAACTCAAATCTACTTTTCAGATCGGTTTTTCAACCAAAACTTTGCACAACCTAAACCATTTTCACAAAAATAATAATCTTGATCTTAGTTTCAAAAGAAATGTCAAAAAAAAAAAAAAAAAAAACCTATTCTTCATCTCTGTTTCAGTCCCAGAGATGATCATCACTAACAGCAATCGAAAACCCAAAAAACTTTTAACTCAACATCATAATCAAATTCTTCATCTCTAATTTAATTCCATATTAACGTCAATCTGAAAACCCAAAATAAGTTCATCTGTCGAACACACTTTCTCTTGTTCTCAACCATGTTAAACCAACTTCTTTCATTATCTGAAACCCAAACAACTCTCCTCGTCGACCAAGCAAAGAAAGAAAGAGAGGCATCGTGATGCTATTTGTGAAGCGGCCACCATCATAGGATAAGATCACATATATAAAAGAGAGAGTGCACGCAAGAAAGGAAAGAGAGAGCAAAAGAAAGAGAATGAAGATGAAGAAGAAAAAACCTACAACTGTTGATGACAAAGAAAAAGAAGACAGCGACGAACAAAAGGGACATGGATGGCTGGAGATGGGAGGGTGGGTGGAAATGGATGAGATGAAGGAGATGTTGGATGGATGCGTGATGAGATGAATTAGGCAGAGATCCATTGTTCTTCGATCTGGAAGGGGGTTTGGTTTTTGAAGCTCATTTTCAAGTTGAAGAAGTTGAAGATATTCAAGTTAAAGCCCAGATCTATCTAATCATATTTTTCTTTTTCTTTTTCTTTTTTCTTTGCAATATTTTTTTTTAAAAAAATTATTTGTAGATTAATCCCCACCTTTCAATCAAATGCGACTTCAATTCCCCTCTTTGATCTAGAAAAGAATGTACAAATATTTCTTGAATATCGAGAGTTGTAAATCGGGTCGAAGATAGAGATAGAAGAGAAAAAGAGGAGAGAGAGAGAGAAAGAAAGAGAGGCAATTTTTACCCACTTGCCATCGTCATCAAAGATAGACCCACCTATCGGAAGAGAGACCCACTATAGTAAACCCGCCTACCGTAGTCGTCGAACCCACTTGCTGAAGATAGAGAGAGAAGAGGAAAATAAGCGATAGAGAGAGCAAGAGAGAGAGAGAGGTAGTTGAGAGGAAAAATTAGATTTTTATTATATATATTTTTATTTTTTTATTTTTAAATAAAATATCTTGGTTTTTTTTAATAATTTTATATTCAATATTATTTATTTTGATTTTTTATATTTTAATTACTTTTTTATTGCATTTTCCTTTTTGCCCCTGAAGTCAAATCGTCAACCAAGTCAATCTAACGGATTTTGTGACCGTCAAGGGCATTGTCGTCCTCTCACACGCTTTCAAAAGGGTGTTTTAAGTGTTTTTATCAATGTCAGGTGGTATTTTAAATAAAAATGAAATGATGGGCGGTAAAAATGAGATATTTACAAATGACAATAGATTTTTGGAATTATCCCTTAAGAAAAATGAAACAACATTAATACCTTGGTGCTATCTTGGCTTATATATATTATTAGCCATGGGATTAGTAACATATATAAGGTTGAAGGATTGAACAATGATGAAGCTCTCAAGCTATTTCATTTGAAAGCCTTCAAACATAAGTAACCCACAAATGATCATGTTGTTTTTATAAAGAGTGTCGTGTATTACAAAAATGGACTTCCCTTAGCCCTCATAGTTTTGGGTCCTTCTTGTGTAATAGAAGTGCCAATGAATGGAAAAGTGCCTTCGACAAACTATAAGAGTATCCAAATAAAAATATTTTGAATATACTTCATATAAGTTATTATGATCTACACCAGAATGAGAAATATATAATCTTAGATATTGCATATTTCTTCAAAGGAAAAGACAAAGATTGAATCATGAAAATATTAAATGGTTGTGATTTTAACTTAGATTTTGGAATAAGAGCTCTTGTTGAAAGATCATTAATCACTATTTCAAATAATAAAGTGTCGATGCATGATTTGTTGCAAGAAATGGACGAGCAAATCGTTCATGAACAACACCCTAATAATCCTGGCAAATCGAGTAGATTATGGTTGCCTAATCATGTGCATGACATGTTAGCAAAGCAAACGGTAATTTCTATTTTAGTTTTTTTAATTTTAGCTAAAACTTATTTATATATTCCATATATGATTTCATCAAAAGCAAAAAGGTTTACAATAGAATGCAATTAGTTATGCACTAACTCATTAATTAATTTAATTTATTAGGGAACACAAGCCATTGAAGGTATCATGGTCAAGATTCCAAAACTCGCTACTCGTTACTCGATGGGCAAGATAGGGAGTAGCAAGTTCTCAGTTACTAAGCGAGTACTGTTCACCAACTGTCAAACTAGGTCAAACTTGTAAAAAAAAACTTAAAAAATTTCTATATGATCAAAATACAATCATATGACTATTGACTAATTAATTTGATACTTTTGACTATTGATCATTAGGATTTAACATCAACTCTTTAAAGGCAAGGAGTATTTCTGTTGAGTTTTTGGAATCTCAAAAGAGGTTCAAGTCATTGTGGTCAAAACTCAGATATTGGTGTAATTTCATCAAACCTCATGAGGGTTTGTGTAATTTGCATTAATATATATATATATACATACAAACCCAAAAACGTACAAGGTTTTTCTCGCCATCCTCTCTCACCTTGTTCTCTTACGCCTCACCCTCCTCTTTTACTCTCCTCCTCTCTCACACTGCACCCTCCTCTCTCATTGTCACTTGCTAGTGTTGTCGTCGCCGCTCACCACTTTTAACAAGTAAAATTTTAAGAAAAAAGTGAAATTGTTGTTGTAGGATGTTTGATTTTTGAAAATTTTTGTTGTAGGCTATTTGGTAGTGAAAAAGTGAAAGAAAATTTGAAGTATGGTGGTCAGTGGTGATTGGTAAGTTGTTGAAGTATGGTGGTTTGTTATTTTTATTATTTTTATTTTTATTTTTTTTTTACATAATCCAAGTTGGCTAAGTTGTGGCCCGAGTACTTGGCCCAACTCAATGCATACTCGCCGGAGAAATGTTGTTTTTCCGGTAGATTTTTCGGTTTTTTTGTGTGGTTAAAATTGAGAAATGTTGTTTGGAAAGGAATTTTCTAAGAACCAGTCTTTGAAAACCAGATCACTAAGAAATTTGAAAAAGTCATTTTCCTAATAGTTTGTTGGAAGCTTTGAAAGCTTCAGATTTTTCAACTCCTAGTACAATTCTAACATCTTTTAAACTCACAATTTTAATCTCTTTTAATTTTCCTTTTGTAAAATTTCCTTTACAAGATTATTTTCTTTAACAAGTTTTGGTATCAAAGCCTATCTCTCTTAAAATAATGAGTAGTTACAATGGCAGACTTCATCTTTTATATATTGATTGCAGTCTTACATTATCGTTGCCTATCTATTTGGTTTAGATGCTTTCTTTCTTATACGAGTATTAGGTAAAGCTTTAATAGACTCTGAAAAACAACATATGCTTTGAACATCAAAAGCCTGTCTTCCGATGACTTATCGTCCGATCAATGGCAGTGCATGGTGACTGGTTATTTAAGGAAAAAGAAATAGAAAACTTGGGAGACTTTTCAAATTGTAAGAGGTGGCTACTTCTAAGAAAATAAGACATTCTTTTCGTCCAAAAAAGTGTTCAATCAAGCACACTCTTCTCTCAAGAGGATTGTTCAATGCACTTTTGAAACATCAAATAAAATGTGGAAGATTTTAAACAGCATGCCCAATTTTTCATTTACCAAGCAAGTGAAAATAGTCATTGCAACCATTAATATATAAGCAAACTAATAGTTTAATGGGCTGATGATATTTATAATTTTACATTCTTACATGATTACATATATGCCATATTATTTTTTTATACGGTTATATATTGAGGTGAAAATTTTTAATATTACATTTTGTAAAGGGGAAAAAAAAAAAAGCTATCAAAAATGAAATAAAAAATGGAACTCAAAAATAATTTAGTCAAAAATGTTGATGTGGCTTTGGATTTGAAGCATTCTTTAGTTGGCGTGGGATGGGAGCAGCTTTGAGGGATCACAAAAGGCTTTTGTGAAGAAAGTGCATGGTTTTTTTCTATTATGCTAATGCCAACTTTTGTGAAGAACACCAAAAAAAATTGGACGACAGTTGATTAACCCCTCACATCTACCCGTTTGAAATTATGATTCAAGTTAGTCCTCCCAAATTCCAAATCTGTACTTGGAAAAAAAATAACAAACGAGCACATCCAAACTTTCTTGTGACAATGCACTCACGCTCATCGGATGCTTCATAACAGTATTTCAGTTTTTTTAAATGTCCAAAACTCAATTAGGATGACAACCAAACAACATAAAAAAATTAAAAAGAGTTTAGAGATTAGAAAAGTACTTTTAATCAATTGATAAATTGTATCGGACCTACACTTAATAAAATTCAGTAAATTTTCGTTAAAAAAAAAAAAATAAATGTGTAAGATTTTCCAAAAAGACTTAGAAAAACACTTTTAATTCCCAATAAACGCTTGCATATAAGTTCAAAATACATTAAACTCAAAAATTTTAAATATTAAATTTTGTAAAGGAAAAAAAAATTAAAACAAAACAAAAAAGAAAGCTATCAAAAATGAAATAAAAAATGGAACTCAAAAATAATTTAGTCAAAAATGTTTATGTGGCTTTGGATTTGAAGCATTCTTTAGTTGGCGTGGGATGCGAGCAGGTTTGAGGGATCACAAAGGGCTTTTTGTGAAGTAAGTGCATGGTTTTTTTCGATTATGCTGATGCCAACTTTAGTGAAGAACACCAAAAAATTTGGACAGCAGTTGATAAACCCTCACACCCACCCATTCGAAATTATGATTCAAGTCATTCCTCCCAAATTCCAAATCTGTACTTGGAAAAAAAAATAACAAACGAGTACATCCAAACTTTCTTGTGACAATGCACTCAAGCCCGTTGGATGCTTCATAACAGTATTTCAGTTTTTTTAATTGTCCAAAAACTTAGTTAGAATGACAACCAAACAGCATAAAAAAAATTTTTAAAAAATTAAAAAGAGTTTGAAGATTAGAAAAATACTTTGATTAGTAGATAAATTGTATCGGACCTACACTTATTAAAATTCAGTAAACTTTCTTTTAAAAAAAATGTTTAAGATTTTCCAAAAAAGGCTAAAAAAACACTTTTAATTCATGATAAATCGCTTGTATATAAGTTCAAAATACACTAAACTCAAAAATGCATTGGCTACTTCAAAAAAGGGTTTCAACTATCTAAAAAGACTTTGGACAATACCGAAAACACTCAAAGTTGAGATAATTTACATCTCATTCATACAATCAGTTAGTGCATTCAATACAGCAACAAAAGAAAGTAATCTAAGTTTGCAATTACATGAGACAAGATTCTAGATTACAATAAACATGCACCACAAGTTTGAAGTTTTTGACACATATGAACCATCATCAAGTGGCCTTTTCCATGGAGAATATGCAAACAAGGACTATTCTTGCAAAGTTGAAGGGAATACCTTAACCGACTGATTAACACTGAAGGTGGTAAGTTCGATGGCAGGCATCACCCCTGGCTTTACATACAGCACAATCAAGGCAATCTGTTGAAAACAGCGAAATGAGCAGAGAAGTAGAAATTGAACAGAACAAAAAACAATAATGTAAAACCTCATCAAAATCCTCATTTCCAATTTATGATTTAATGAAGCAATGAAGTGAAATTAGTAGAAGCAACATGCCAACAAGCAAAAGAAAGAATAAAGGGAGTACAAAATAACGTGAAAAGAAACCAAAGTAATAAATTCTCTCCTAAGAACTTCTATCACTAATACAACACAGGAATAAGAAAGAAAATAATGACTCGTAAATCGTAATGTGATCTCTCGAAAAGAGTATAAAACGACAATCTCTATTTTTAAATTGTTCTCCATCAAAAAAGTAGAACAATATAATAAAAAACATTGTTCTCTGTTTCTATCAGAGAGAATCCTTAGGAGGACAAATTTCTTTCCACACAGGTAAAATACAATATGTTAATATACCTAACAAAAAGAAGTTAATGAAGCTTCAATTTATCTATTGCAAAAACCCTCAATTTATGAAAAATCTTAATCTGATGTGTAGAAGTAATGGTCACTATGTGCACAAAGCAAAAAGTTCATATAACTCTAAAAGAAATAATGAAATTACCACTAAATCCAGGAAAGCGTACCCCTTCAGTACCAAAAACAATAGCAAGTGGTGCAACATTCATCATAAGCCAACCACTATCGAGATTCATGAACAAAAACTTATATATATATATAGTACTTTTACCACCAATACCTTCTAACTTTAAAAACTTATATATATATATATATATATATATAATCATCTAATGTTTTTTAAGTTTTCAACAAGAGATCCATCCCATTTTCTTTCCTTCACATGTGAGACTCTCTAACATTTCCTCTCACATATGAGCCCAAGTAAAAATATGAAAAATAGGTTAGCTTTAAACTTTGCCGTCCATTTTTCATTTCTTTTTTGGAGTTGTCACAGTTTTTATCTTTTTTTTTTTTTTTCTTTTTTCCAAAAGCTCTTATACTTTTTTAAACTTTTACAATGGTTAATTTTTATGTATTTTTAAGAAGAGACGCATATATTGATGGATAACCTTTCTAACCAAAGGACTAGTCAATTGAGTTGAGGCCTCCCTTTATGTATATACCCTTTATATAATATGTTCTTCAAATTTTTAAGAATTAAGGAATATCAAACCTACAAGGGAGGACAATTATAGCTTATCTAATCCTTTTAAAAAAGTATTACTACTAAAACAAAGGATTGTTGTTACATATGTGGTACTCAAATTTCAATAACTAATTTATATTTATTTTTTAAATATATTAAAATAAAACTTTAAATTTTGCATTTGAAAATATAAATACAATCTATTTTATTATTTTTTAAATCTTTATATGTGTCTTTAAGACACATATTAACTTTTTCATAATACAAAATAATATTTTAATCATATATGTACACTTAATATAATAAACTTATTTGGTAGAGTATTAGTTTAAACAAACTTAATACTGTATGACAATATTCTTTATTAATTAAAATAGTTAAGACTTTTTAACACCAAAAGTATAACTAAAAAAATTTCTGATTTTGCACTTAATTCTAAATTACTACATTGGAGTAAAGAGGCTAAATGGGTTGTGCAGCCATAATTTTAGGGGTTAGAGTAAGATTACCAATTCAACCTTGAATTTTTTGTGAGATCCTACAAACCAAATCCAAAGTGGGTTTTGGAGGCCCACTAGAATTTAACTTATTTTTATCTATAATATTAGTATAAATACATGTTTAAAGCTTACTGGCATTAATAAGTAAGCTCCATTCACCTAACCATAAGACTTTTTTGAGAGACCTAACCATAAGACTTGAATGCAAGTCGGGCCTTGAATTTGTGGGCTAGGCTGGGGATGCCTACCCCATTTTGACACCTTTATTTGGAGAAAGATAGAGAAAACGGATATGAATCAAAGATGCCAGTGCAAACTCATTAACCATATTTAGGATTTAAAAGTCTCCCCTACATTAGCTATTCTAGAATCATACATAGGAAGAAGTTACCTAAATGCCTGTCTCTTTCCTAATATATTTAGTACAATGATTTATACCTATAATACCCTTTGACTATTATCCTTTTATGCTGTTTGACTACCAGGTAAAAAGGGCTGTGATTGTATAATAACAAACAAATGAAATCTAAGTGTAATTAGGCTATTAGTGAGAGGTGTCAAATAATTTTATTTTGGCCCAAAAAATAAACATTATAAATAGGAACACAGAAAATATTTGTCTACTAACATATTTCAAAACAAGCTCTTGCTTGTATTTATCTATAATACCCTTTGACTATTATCCTTTTACGCCAATGCCAGAGGAATAGTAGCAGGACAAATTCAGTAGCTTATCAAAGCCATGATGATTGAGGAAACAGTTATGGAGATGATGATGGGCAGCCCATTTCAACATATCTTCCAGCCCAAAACATTTTATTAGTAATAACAGTTGAGCTGAAAGTGAATTCAGAAGTCATATGCCTCATAATCTTATAGGTATGGATTTTGTGAAACAAAAACTTGTTCCTTAATTAAGGTCTAGTTATATAACTAGTTAATTAAAAACCTACAGTTAATAAATTGATTAGGAACTATTTTTTCTTTTTCTTTTTATTAAAAAGAATTAATAATACAAAAAAAAAAAAAAAATCAAAGCTTTCCAGGTCAGATATAAGAAATTTAAAAGCTAATAATTTTAGCAATTCTAATATCCGTCAAACTCCATTAAGACTTGAAGTAACCAAAAAAAAAATCTCTCTTACTCTTTATATTCTTGGATAAATAATATATCTTTTATATTCAATCAAAATCTCTCAATACTTGTGTACTTTTGATCACAATACTACTTATTGATCACGTTCTAGGTTCTATTATTCTAAATTTTATTATTTTAACTTTTTTTATATTTTAAGTTTTAAATTTTTTTTAACCCATTATTTTTTAATTTTTATATCTTTTTGTTTTTTCTTATGACTTCTAGTTTATGTGTATATATATATATATGATAATAAACACGTCTAGTATAACATTTTTTTTTTTACCTTCAACATGGAAAGGCTTTGTTTTAAAATTTCACTTGAAACCTCAAATACCTTGAGCAAGCCCCGTATACGACATGACACCAGGAGTATGACAATAACCTTTATAAAATATTAACATAGAAATTGAAAGAAACATGATTCAGTCGTTAGAGTATGATGTTTGATATAAAATTCGTTTACTATGAATACTTTATGATTGTAGAATTTGCTTTCATAGTAGAAAATGGGCAGCTTTATACCTCCATGACATTACTTGGCAAAAAACATTTTCTAATTTCAACTTAACTTGTTTATTGGTTTGAAAATATGACAAAACAAGTATCTTAAGATCCTAATAATATAACAAGAGGATGAAATCATTAATTAGTCACACAAATTGTACATAAAGGTCCTGTTTGGCATGTAAGATTGGATTGAATTATTTTCATGGGATTAGATTAGATTGGATAGGATAAATTGATGTTGTGATGTGTTCGGTGTAGTATGAGATTAGATAAACTGGCACTATGATATGTTTGGTATAATATGGGATTGAATAAAATCAATTTTAAATAATTAAATTGTTTTTAAAAATAAACAAATATATTTTTTTGGTCAAATCAAAGTCAAAGCAAGCCCGATCGTCACTCTCTCTCTCTCAGCCAAATCAACATCGTCGATGTTGTGGCTTCATCCAAGCTTCGCCGTGCCTGTCTTGATCTCTCTCACCGTCGTCATCTTATTCTACCCAACCAGATCATCCCTCTCCCTCGAATATAATTGTCTCTCTCTCTAGAATCACAATCGTCTCTCTCCCTCTCCTTACTTGATCCCCCTTCGCGTTTCTCACCAATGACACTGCCACCTCCATTCCTTCTCCTCTCCAAACCTAGGCGCTCCGTCAATTGACTATGCACATATAATGCCTCCACCTCGCCTCCTTTAGACACACAACGCTGCCTCCATTTCCTCCACTACCCGTTGGTAATGCCTCCATTCCCTCTGCTTTCTCTGCTCTCGATTCTTCTTCTTTTTCTTCTGATTTTTGAAAGATAAAAAAGTAATGAAATAAAATCCTAGACAATTTTATCCTACCTGTCTGGTGGGTTTTGTTTAACCCACTAGAGCGGGATTAAAAAAGGGTGATGGGATTAATTTTTCTAATCCAATACTCTTACCAAACTTGGGTTTAGACTGGATTTTATCCAAACCCATATAACAAACATGACCTTAATTAATGCTTGGTCATTCATGGAATTCTTATAATAAGATATTACTTGCTAAAGCCTAAAGGTTCGTAGTTAAACAAACGGATGAGATTCTAATTTAAATAATTAAGAAAAATAAACAACTTTAATATCTTGGTGTTATCCTATCTTATCTTAATTATTTGTTTTTCTTCTTTTTTTAGTTGCATGGCATGATTGACGAAATGACCTGTTTACTATGTAGTACCAAATTTTTGTTAAAGTTATAATTTTTAAACCAATGTTATAACACTCAACTCTATGCTGTAACAAACTTAAAATTTTATAACATAGAAACTAAATGTTGTAACACTTAAATATAAAAGCAGTAAAGCAAAGAAAAAAAAAAAACCATGTTTTTAACATAATTCAGTATTACCCTACATCCACGAGGCCTTGCCTAGAGATGTCAACTCATTGATAAATAGTAAAGGTTACAACTTATGCTTGACTTATTCAATCTAAGACTCCATTATGGATTTGACGCAAGAACATGTTCACTAATGATGTTGTAGCAAGCTCCCCTTGTTTTTAATGGTTGATAGTTGCTAGGATTGATTTTTCAATTCATTGTGGTGTTATTTTGTGTTTGGAGTGACGGTTTAAGTAGCTAATTGATTTTGAGTAAACAAATTCATAAGTTAAACGAATTAACGAATTGATGAGTTAATGAGTTAATGGGTTTAAATCTTTTATGATCTAAGTAATAAATGAATTAGTCGTGTCATATCATATCACATGTTTATAAATGAATTCATGTCGAATCCAAAAATATTAACCCATTTATTAAACAAAATTGTGCTATGTTGGTCAAATTTATAAATGAATCGAATCAAATCCTGCTCAACGCAACATGTGAACCCTTTTGCCACCTCTACATGTGGGTATGGATTGTGATGTAGGACAACTTAGGAAAATTGTTGTTTACTAAGATTTATAATTTAGGAAAATTGCTATTTTATATCGTTATTAGGATTTAAAGTAATTTTATTTTATAGGATTTGTTTCCTATTTAATTATCAGGAATTGTTTAGATAGTTTTCCTATTTAATGGGTTGTTTATATTATTTTATTCTTCAGGAAGAGATGTTAGTAGTACTAGGATTAGATTGACATAAATAGGCTTAATTATTATTTTAGTTTTTGCAAATGTTTATGATTAATATTGATAAAATCATTCCTTTGGCAAATTTTGTCATGGATTTGATCTTAATCACTTTCACTTTACCTAGCTAGACTTGAAGTCATCATCTCTTTCATCCAAATATTCAAGTCTTGACGAAACCAAAGCTATAAGTAGTTGAACCCACCATAAAATTTTCCCGGAGAAGCTTCGTTCTTATCTTATAGGAACGAAGGTGATAGTGTATTCTGACCACTGCTAGCAGCTCTTTCTCAGTCGTAGAGTAGTTAAGTTGAGCATTTTGAGAGTTCTCGAAGCATAGTAGATGGCATGAGGTATCTTATTGATCATTTACCTAAGAATAGCTCCTATAGCATAGTCTGAAGTATCACACATCAATTCAAATGGCAAGTTCCAATCAAATGGTCTCATGATTGGGGCGGTTGTGAGTGCTTCCTTCAAGGTGTTGAATGCTTTCAAACACTCATCATCAAAATCAAACTCCACTTCTTTCTGCAGTAATCGACATAGTGGTCTTAAGATCTTGGAGAAATTTGTAATGAATCTTCAGTAGAGCCCTGCATGTCGTTAGAACGAATGCATATCTTTCACTAACTTTAGTGGTGGCAAGCTCTTGACTACCTCAATCTTCGCACGATCCATTTCAATCCCCTTACTTGAAATAATGTGACCAAGAACAACACCTTGTTGCACCATGAAGTGAGATTTCTTCCAATTAAGAGTAAGGTTGCTCTCCTGACACCTTTGTAGCACTAAGGATAAATTGTGCAAGCATTGGTCGAAAGAGTCTCTAAAAACTGAGAAATCATCCATGATTACCTCTATTATGTCTTCAACCATGTCTGAAAAGATCGACATCATTCTTCTTTGGAAAATGGCGGGTGCATTGCATAATCCGAAAGGCATCCTTTTGTAGGCAAATGTATCAAATGGGCAAGTGAAAGTTGTTGTCTCTTAATCTTCTGGTGCTATAGCAATCTGATTATAACCTGAGTATCCATCAAGAAAACAATAATAATTATGTCCCGTTAGGCGCTCTAACATCTGATCGATGAATGGTAAAAGGAAATGATCCTTTCGAGTTGCATTGTTGAGCTTTCTATAATCGATGCACACACGCCAACTTGTTTAAAGCCTTTGAGATATGAGCTTCGTTCTCATTCTTGATCACCATTATTCTAGATTTCTTTGGTATCACTTGCACTGGAGTTACCCATTTGCTATCAGAAATAAGGTAAATGATGCCAACATCAAAGAATTTTATCACTTCTTTCTTAACCGCCTTTTTTATCACTAGATTGAGTCTTCTTTGAGCTTCTCTTGTAGGATGTGACTTTTCCTCCAATAGAATTCTATGCATGCATATGGTAAAGCTGATAACTTTAATGTCTGCTATGGTTTACCCTATGGCTGTCACATGGTCCCTCAAAACTCTAAGAAGCTTCTCCTCTTCTTTTTTGCTCAAATCTGCTACAATAATGACTGGCAAAGTTTTTTTCTTCCTCAGGTATGCATATCTCAATGTCTTAGATAGAGGTTTTAACTCCACCTTAGGTGGCTTCACTACAGATGGAATAAGCTCGTTAGATGAAACAGGTAAAGGTTCGAAGGATTAATAGTACTTCTCTTGAAGCTTTGGAATGGATCGGAGTAGATTGATTGTCTTTGTTAATGGCGAATTGCTCTCTTCAATCAGACATCTTGATCTTTGCCACTGATCACTCTATGGGTCATTCCAAAAGTCCTTCATCATCTTCCTTGCTTTTTCCACATCAAGTAAACCATGAGTAAGTACCCTTTCTAGCATTGTTGTTTCTGACGATGTCATGATAGCTTCATATACCAAATTATCCATAAGTTCCACTGCAAAACAAGCACCATCATTAGGACGATATCTCCATACATTAAACACATTAAATTTTATCATCTCCTCATTCATTGACATAGTAAATGTCTCCTCATAAACATTAATCATGGCTTTTACAGTGCGCATGAATGGTCTCTCAAGGATTAAAGGTAGATCCCGTCCTAGTATGGGTGCATACTCCATCTCTAGCATAAGGAAGTCAACTAGAAAGATCAACTCATTCACTTTAACTAGCACATCTTTTAGCACTCCTCTTAGGTACCGAATTGATCAATCTACAAGCTATATACTTACTGATGCCTCCTCAAGTTCACCTATCTGCAAAGATTCTAAAACAAAAAAAAGGCACTACAACAAAACAGTTCATCCATACCGGGCAATGCCCGGTATGGTTGAGTATCCATACCGGGCACGTGCCCGGCATGGAAGCCACCGGTATAGATACTTGAATTATCCATACCGGGCACGTGCCCGGCATGGATAATCATTATCCATGCCGGGCACCTGCCCGGTATGGATATTTTCAGTGTCCATTTCATTTTTCAGTGGCCACATTAGTACCCAAGAGAGCACAGCACCAACAACGAAAAGGCTAATCACAATCACTGCAACAACAACAACAACCAGATCTGCGGACGGCGGTGCACGATGAAGAGAACGGCAACCAGATCTGCGGACGGCGACGCACGGCGAAGAGAACGGCGAACAACAACAGCAACAACAATAACAACAACACGGCGAACAACAACAACAACAACAACAACACGGCGAACAACAACAACAACAACACGGCGAACAACAACAACAACAACAACAACAACAACACGGTGAACAACAACACGGCGAACAAGAAGAAGAAGAAGAAGCAGATCTGCGGACGGCGGCGCACGGCGAAGAGAATGGCAAGCTCCCGGAGCGGTAACCGGTCGGCGAAGGGGGAGGCACGTCGGCTGTAGGGTTGGGAGGGAGAGGTTGGGAGAGAGAGAGAAAGAGAGAGAAAAGAAAGTTAAAAATGGGGGAAGAAGTGAGTGGGAGGGAGAGCAAAAAAACCCATCATTCCTTACCGGGCGGCTCGCGCCCGGTAAGGAAATTGGGTTATCCATACCAGGCGGGTCTCGCCCGGTAAGGATAATGGATTAGCCTTACCGGGCGGGTCGCGCCCGGTAAGGATAATCCAATTATCCTTACCGGGCGCGACCCGCCCGGTAAAGATAATAGGATTATCCTTACCGGGCGGGTCGCGCCTGGTAAGGCTAATCCAATTATCCTTACTGGGCGCGACCCGCTCGGTAAGGCTAATCCACTATCCTTACCGGGCGAGACCCGCCCGGTAAGGATAATCCACTATCCTTACCGGGCGAGAGCCGCCCGGTATGGATAACCCGTTTTTCTAATTTTTTTAAATTTAATCTTAGTATCCATATCGGGCTTTTAATGCCCGGTATGGATACTCCGGAATAGTTGCGCTTTTTTGTTGTAGTGAGGCATTAAATTAACTTAAACACCTAGATCAAGTAATGCCCTCTCAAACCTCTGAGTTCCTATAACACAAGGAATGGTGAAACTGCTTGGGTCTTTCAGCTTCGGAGGTAACTTCTTTAGAAGGACTGCTGAAACCTCCTCATTTAATGTCATTGTCTCTTACTTATTAAATTTCCTCTTATTAGTGCAGAGCTTTTTGAGAAATTTGGCATACTTTGGTACTTACTGAATAGCATCTAGTAGAGGAATGTTGATTGCAACCTTCTTGAATATCTCCATGATGTCTCTGTTGTTGCTTTCCTTTTTATTCTTCAAAAACCTTCCTGGACATGGCATTTGGGCAAGCGCTTCAGGACTAATCTCACTTTCTTCCTTCTTTTTTCTCGTCTCTTGTTGAGCTATCTCATGCTTGAGTTTATCACTCACTTTCTCACCTTATCCTTTCTCATCTTGTCCTTCCTCAACATCTTCTATGTCTGTTGGTTCATCCTCATCTTGTCCTGCAAACTGTTTACCACTTCAAAAGGTAATCGGCTTAGCATATTTCATTCCTCCTTTCGAATTTGGGATGACTTGACTGGGTAATCTTCCCGATTCCTTTTGACTGGATGAGCTTGCAATTTGCCCAATTTGACTCTCTAAGTTTCGAATGCTTTGTCCCATTTGAGTTTCCAAGTTCTTAACGGTTATGGCCATTTGAGAATTAGCTTGTCTTGTTTCTTGCCTAAAAGATGCAAACATTTCTTTAAGATTTGAGCCTTACTTAGGGAGAGCATGTTAAGCTTGTTACTGAGGTGAGAAGTTCTGATTCTATTGGAACTGTTGCTGCACTTGGTTCTGGTTGTTCCTCCACCCAAAGTTTGGGTGTTGCCTCCATCCTGGATTGTAGTATTTGATAATAGATCATTTCTTGGTCTTTGTTGTTACTGCAGGTAGTTAAGTTGATCCACTTTCCCATTCACAATAGAACAATCCTCTAATGAGTGGCCTTGATTTGTGCATACCACACACACCTTTGATGAAAGCAATTGATGCATAAGACGAGTTAAGTTAGCAATTTCGGGACCATAATCTTTGGTATTTACCTTATATATTCCAGCCTTTTTTGGAGTACTTTTTATTGATAGCATTGCTGTGAATTTTCTTCCAGGCCTTCAAGCAACTGTTTTGCTTCATGGACATTCTTCATCATTAGGCAACCATCACTTGATGAGTCCACCCTTGTTCGATCTTCATTAAGCAACCCCTCATAAAAATATTGGATAAGCAGCTAGTCCTCAATTTGATGGAGTAGATAGGAATTGAGTAAGCATTGGTATCCCTCCCAATGCTCATGAAAGGGTTCTCTTTCATTCTGAGATATCCCCACAATCTCCTTACAGATTTGATTGATCTTCTTAGTTGGGAAGTACTTGGAAAGGAACTTCACCATCAACTCGGTCCATGTATGAATTGAAGCGCTTGGCAAAGAATATAACCACTCTTTGGCCTTATCCTTTAAAGAAAATGGGAATAACCTCAAGCAGATCTTTTCATCACTCACCTCTCCAATGTGCATTGTGGCATATACAGCAAAGAAATCTTTTATGTGTAGGTGTGGATCTTCTCTTGCTTTGCCATAAAATTTGGGTAAAAGATGGATTGTACCACTCTTGATCTCAAAATTATTATTGTGGTTTGGTAAACAATGCAATATGGTTGGTCGGTGGCCACTGGTGTTGCAAAGTCTTGGAGTGGTCTTGTACAATTATTGATAGCCCCTAAAATTATTACATCTTAGTTTTGGTCCTCTATGTTTGCCTCTCTAGCTCTTCTAGCTAGTTGATGAAGAGTTCTTTCAATTTCAGGATTGTATGGTTCACGAGTGACACTTTGTGAGTGACGACCTTGTATAAACCTAAAAAGAAATAAAAATTCAAATTAAATAACAGAAAATAAAACAAAAATAAACTTAAAACTAAAGTAGGTAATAACTCTCCGGCAACAGCGCCAAAAACTTGTTAGTTAATTTTTCTTAATAAACCAATTTATTAAAACTTTGCGAGTGCACAAATCGTTTATCACGTATAATAGACAAACAATGGTCGATCTCACATGGAGTTAATATCTTTCTTTAAATTTTAAGTTTATTTAAACAACTAAATTAAGTGAAAAATATTTTCAGAATTGGGTTTGAAACCTAATTGTAATAAGAAAACAAAATTTAATAAGGAAAATCAATAAAAAAAAAAAACTTAGTTAGGACATCCTATCTACCACTAAATAATCATTCAATTTATGAAAATAAATTAAGCATAATAATATTAATACATGATAAAGACATTCATGACAAGATATGATTAACTCAGGTCGTATCGATTCTTCCTTAGATAATATATAAATCGCATGATGTCTACGTAGATGCGTTTATTCCTAATTATAACCTAGCATAATGTCTTCTCAGATTAAATAACAGGAATCCATTAAGCATTAGAAGAATATAAATGTCATACAAATCCTAGAACATGATGCCTACCCTAGGTATTTATGGATTAGTGTTACTCAATTGGTTCGTAAGCAATTGATTGTTGCAAATTAAGAATATTTCCATATGATAATCCTAAAAATATGCTCCTAAGATGGCTAGTCAAAAAAACAAAATAAATAGGATACAATTTAAATGGAGACAATTAATTTCATCATGCAAAAAAAAATACTTGATTAAAAATAATAATAGACTGAATTCATGTTTAGAGCTTCTAATTAGTCCTAACTAACAAATAAATTAGTCACACATGGTTCTAAAAGAAAACATAAAAATAAAAATAAAACTTCTAATTAGTCCTAACTAACAAATAAATTAGTCACACATGGTTCTAAAAGAAAACATAAAAATAAAAATAAAAATAAAAATAACTGGAGAAGAATAAACCCAAGAATAGTCACTACAGCCCTAAGCCTCTAGTTTCTCTTCCTTTGATGTGTCTCCAAACTGAATGGTGAAAACACCTATTTATAGAGTGCTTAGGTCGGCCAAAATAGGTTTCTTGGTGGGTAAGAAACTCAAAAACACGCGGATCCTTCTCGTGACCCATGGATGAGCGTGCGGGTCAACCCGACCCGAAATGGCGACCGAAGGATAAAAACATCAAAAACACGCGGACTTGACCCGCTTCACCCCACCCATGCTCACGCAATCTAGATTTGAAACGACGACATCTTCAAAAACACGCGAACCTTGCGATCGAACCTAAATCCATGTGCTAGACCAATCAGCATCTCCTTCAAGTGCGTTTATGTATGCGCAACCATACCTGATCCGCGCAGATGTAGGTGCACTTAACACTAGCCAAAATGACAGCCTTTTTACGTGTTTACATGTTGTGAACTGGCAAATTACGGTCGGGTCCTTAGGTTCTTTCATTTTGCATTTAAGCCCAGATAACTCTGAATTTTTATAATTTGACCCCTAGTTTGATTCTTGACTTTCGCACTTCTTCGATCTATATTTTTTATTTTTTTGTGTCGCAATTAATTGTGAAAAACCACCAATTTCATTCCATTCTTCTCAAAAACTAAGATTAAACACAAAAAGACGAAACAAATTAAAAGTACCAATTTTACTCAAAAGCTTAACATGAATAATAGGAAAAATAGGTAAAAAATAATGATAATTAATGATCCAACAACGAGGTCTTATATATGCTATTTAGTAGGAGTAGTCAGTTGTTATCAATCTAACCCAAGATTAGATCATTGGGTGGTAGTAAAATGTATTCTCAAATATCTTCAAAGAATAAGAAACTACATGCTTATATATTCTTGTGAGAATTTGATTCCAACAGGATATATAGATTCTGATTTTCAGTTAGATAAGACTCTCAAAAATCCACATCTGGGTCTATATTCACCTTAAGTGGTGGAGCCATGTATGGAGGAGTATTAAATAATCTTGTATTGTGACTCCACTATGGAAGCTGAATATGTAGCAACTAAGGAAGCAATTTGGCTCCGTAAGTCCTTAGCATATTTGGAAGTTGTTCCAAAAATGAATAAACCACTCACACTTTATTGTGATAATAGTGGTACAGTGGCTAATTCCAAAGAACTAAGAAACCGCAAACGTGAAAAGCATATAGAAAGAAAGTACTATCTTATTAGAGAGATAGTAAATAGAGGAAACGTGTTGATGATGAAGATAGCTTTACAGGATAACCATGCTGATCCGTTTATGAAGACCTTAACGATTAAAGTGTTTGAATGTCATTTAGAGGGTCCAAGATTATGAAACATGTCTTATCTGCACTAAGGGCAAGTGGGAGATTGTTAGGATTTGTACGCTAAGAACTTGTAATTAGTAAACATTTAAAATAAATAAAATATGTTTATTCAATTTATGTGCATTTATATAATGTTTGTTTCATACAAATATTATGTAACATCCATGATTACTTATGTAGTCTCAAAGTAAGTATATAAGTGTTATATATAAGAGGATTTAGTTTGAGATCAGTAATCTAAAGAGTCCGTAGAAAGCAAACAAAGTTGAGTATTTTATTATGATAAATCTATAGTTGTTGTCTATTTCATATTTGATGCGATAATCTTATCCAAGATCGTTCATATGGCGACATAGAAATGAAGGTACCTTATATAATAGAAATTATATAGGACTGGATCATGATAAAGATGAATTTTTTATTAATATCTGTTAAACAAAGAAATTTATATTTATCGACCTGATGATTATATATGGATTGATCTTAATTCTGAGTGTATTATGAACTCCTATTTGTTGAGTCGTGTCTTTTGATTTACATGGGTGAGACTGTTATATATTTACAGTTAATATGCTTCATAATTTGGAGATATAATTATAACAGGTGGTTGAGAATATTTTACACAATAATGGAATCTATTTCGTCTTGCGAGAAGTAAATAAGTAGTTCCTTTAAGTGTTGATTCAGGTCTTGAACAATAAGAGATCTTGACTTTCTATTTGTGATTAAATAAAAAGACAAAATTCATAAGTTGTTATCAATATATTGTTCATTACAGAATCAATGGTACTTAACAAAACAAGATATAATTAAAGAGGTATAACAGACTTTATGACTTAACTTTTATTATGAACTACTTGTGGAGGATAAAACCATTTAAAATAATTTGATCGATGGACACTTATAAATTCAGATTGTGTAAAACATATGCAATTTTGAGAGTGTAACTTTAGCTTTTTAGTAAAGTAACTCTAAAATTAATAATAGCAACTTATTTAATTAAAGAGTTTAATTAATAATTTCAATATTATTAGAGCTCAGAAGTATAGGTCCATTTGGTCCCCTTGCTAGCTCACACTCACTATACAAAACGAGAAAATAGAAAAATTAGTTGGAGTGCCTAATTATATGTTACATATGTAGCATAAATACGTTCACATGATTTAAATATTGTTGAATATTTGAATTAATAATTATTTAATTAATATTTATGAATTATGAATTATTTAATTATTATCTAAATATGTTATGGGTTCAAATTTATGTGGTTACTAAAATAATTGATTTATTTAAATAACCATGTGATTTAAAGTCAAATTAATAAAGTAAATTGTTTCTCAATTAATGTAAGAAACTTAAATCTTAATATTTGATTAATGAAGTTGTTACTTCATTAAACAAAATTAAACAAAAGAATTAATATTCTAATTGATAAAGTAAATTGTTTCTTCATTAATATAAGAAACTTAAATCTTAATATTTGATTAATGAAGTAAGTTGTAACTTCATTAAACAAAAGAAAACTTAGAATTAATGCTCTAATTAATGAAGTAAATTGTTTCTTCATTGAATTAGAAAACTTAATTCAAATTGAATATTCTAATTATGAGGAAAATTATTTTCTTATTAAGTTAGAAAACGTAAATATGATCAATATAAAAAAGTTGTTTTATATTGAGAATAGAGATTGGATTTGAATGACTTCTATTTTCCCCTAACTGTTCAACACATAAAAGAAAACACAAAAACCCAAAAGAGCTTAGGGTTGGCTGAACACCATCTAGAAAAGAAAAGGATTGGTTGAATCCTCTCTTAGTTGTTGGCTTCATTGTTTTCTTTTGTTATAAGTATTCTTTTGAGAAAAGAAAATTGATCGTGATTTTTCAAGATTATGCCCACACACATGGTTTCTTAGTGAAGAGTGATAGCAAGGAAGATCAAGTGGTAAAGAGTCTGTAAATTGAAAGGGATCAATCAATCAATCTTCATGCAATATAAGATTTAATCTCATTAATTTAGTTATTGAATTGTTATTACTAGCATTGACCGACAAATTTTTTTGTTTTGAAAAATTTTTAAAACTCACATTTCCGTATTAATCTAAAATTCAATTTTCCATTTCAATTCAACCATCACACTGTTGTCAAACCTTTAGGTTAATTGAGAAATGTAGCTTGTTCCAGTGATAAGACTAAGCCCGTCCACCACTTACCTTAAGGTTGTGGGTTCAACTCACTAAAGTCTCACTAATATGTGGGCAATTTTTTCCACCTTTGTGTGCGTAATCCTCTCATATTTCTAGAAGTAAAGATCCAAGCCATACTTTAGAATTCTATCTCAGCTGGCCCTGATAATAATCTGGTCAAGTGCCAGTAAATCGAAAAACAAAAAAAAATTCAGGTTAATTCAATTCCAATAGTTTCCTCCATCTTCAAGTAAAATAATTATTTAAAAAATTATCTTTGAAATATTAATCTAGGTATAAAGTAAATATCAATGAAAATTTTTTTGCAACTTAAATGTAGACAACTAGTGTTCCAAAAATCGACCAAATCGGTCGATATTTCGCAAGTTAATTGATGATCGGTATCGTATTTGTCCGATAACCCCCAGATCGGGGGTCTTGCTCTTTGGAGGTGAGTAATTGGTTGAGTTAATTGAGTAATCGGTCAAACTCAGCCAACTCGGCCTAACTCAGCACAAAATTGGTGGTAAAACTGATCGGAAAACACACCAAACACCACCAAAAAGTCGATTGGAGAGAGAGGATTCACACTTAAAAGAGAGAAGAGATGTTGTTCGAGAGGGAACTGAAAAGCTTCAACTTGGTTAGGCTTATGGATGCCACCCAGTTGGAGTCACAATTGATGCCCTTCCACTTGCAGTACATCAATTTTGATGACTAGTCAGAAGGGAGACTGAAAGCTGACTGAGGGAAAGAGATCATGGTGGCTGACTCATTGGTGTTGGTGGCTACTATAAAGACGAGAAGGAGGAGGAAGAAAGTAGTGGTGGTAGTGGAGAGAGAAAGTAAGGGCATATCATAAGAAGAAGCGAAGGATTGAAAGAGAGAGAGAGAGAGGGGGTGGGGGGGGGGGGGGGGGGGGGGTAGGTGGGCGAGGCCGAAAGGTTGGAACGGCAGTGAGAAGTAGTTTGTGTGTTAGGTTTTTGTATACATATACTAGGATAAATTACATAAATCTCTCTTGAAGTTTGATAAAATTACACCAATATTTAAGTTTTATTATTATTATTTCTTTTTTATATATTTGACCTTATTTAACCGTCGATGAACAATACTTACCGTTTAATTGCCGATTAATAGTTGAGTAATCGATAAATTCCTAACTGCTGTCTCGTCGATCAATTAGCGAGTAGTGATTTTTGGAACATTGCAAAAAACTAAGGTTGATTCTTGAAATGGGCTACTTTTTCCTTCAATTCAACTAATTTTCTACCATATTAGTATAGAAGGTTGATTTATAATTTGTTGACATAGAGCAAGCCTTGTCGGTCAGTTTTTCAAGAGCCCAACAACTTATAACCTGCACAAGTCAAATGGATGGAGCGGCAGTGATCCTGACACCGGGATGATGTCGACTAAAGATACTTCAACACTCAAATTAGAAAGAGAGATTAAAATAAAGCAAATCAAATAAGCAAAACAAAATGTATGCGCTATTGTCGTTCAACCCAATGCATTTGGCACATTAATAAAAGTGAAGAGTTGGTTGAGCATGCGGTTAGAACGTAATGATAAGGCATTTGTCTCCTTGTGCGAGGACTAGGGTCTTACTTGAGATGGTGTGGAAGATGTGGTGTCTTAGAGATGAAGAAGTATAAATGCTTAAAGATGTGAGAGTAAAAAAGTAACAGTTTATAAGGATGGGATCCCCCGCCCTCAGATATTCCTTTCCTTCTATAAATTGTAAATGAGTTGTTGGAGAGTTATAGTAGTGTCAGTTTTAGGAGTTAAGGCCTTTGATTCTCGCCCCTATGATTGATGGAATGATTCTCGTTCGCATTGCAAGCAGTTTAAAATTCAATTATTTAAGGTGGTCAACTCTTATTAATGAGACTCACAGGGCCTTGGACATTGCATTGGATTGAAATAGAGAGAGAGAGAGAGAGAGAGAGAGAGAGAGGGGTGGGGTGTGAAAGGTTGGAACGACAGTGATGAGTGGTTTGTGTGTTAGGTTTTTGTATATATACTAGAATAAATTATACAAATCTCTCCTAAAGTTTGATGAAATTATACTAATATTTAAGTTTTGACCTAAATGACATTAACCTCTTTTTTAAGTTTTATTATTATTATTTATTTTTTACATATTTGACCCTATTTGACCGGCAATGAACAATATTTACCGTTTAATTGTCGATTAATAATTGAGTAATCGATAAATCGCTAACTGATGTCTTGTCAATCGATTAGCGAGTAGTGATTTTTGGAACATTGCAAAAAACTAAGGTTGATGAAATTAAAATAAGGTTGATTTTTGAAATGGGCTACTTTTTTCTTCAATTCAGCTATTTTTCTACCTTATTAGTATAGAAGGTTGATCTATAATTTGCTAACATAGAGCAAGTCAAATGGATGGAGCGGCAGTGATCCTGACATCGGGGTGATGTCGACTAAAAATACTTCAACACTCAAATTAGAAAGGGAGATTAAAATAAAGCAAATCAAATAAGCAAAACAAAATGTATGCGCTATTGTCGTTCAACCCAATGCATTTGGCACATTAATAGAAGTGGAGAGTTGGTTGAGCATGCGGTTAGAACGTAATGATTGATGGAATGATTCCCGTTCGCCTGGTTTCCTGTTAAAGGCACGCCTTACAAGCAGTTTAAAATTCAATTATTAAAGGTGGTCAACTCTTATTAATGAGACTCACAGCTGGGCCTTGGACATTGCATGGGCTAGGTCGACTAATGATTTCACCATTTGGGCCGCTATACTGGGCTTTTCAACCCACACCGTCAATACGCCCCGTATTTAGCTATTTTTTCCATTACAATTAGCAGTTCCTATTTCTTTTCTACATTCAAACAAATCATCTACTATTTTCTCGCTTCTGATTCTAGTTGGTAAGATAAAAGTCATTTTTCTCAATATTGTCTTTCAAGTTTTTCCATTTAAATGCAGATGTGATTGTCTTAATAAAAATAGTGATCGTAACTGATCTTGATTAAAACTGTTGTGATCATGTGAGCTCTTGATTCAACTGTTATGGTTGATTTAGTTTAATCAAAACCACTTTATGATCATGAATGAATTTTATTAAGGTTATTTGTGCTCAGGACTTGTTTTAATTAAAATCCAATAGTAAATCATTTTTATCAAAACTATCATAATCCTAGAGGTGCCTTGATCACAAAGTTATTTCTCATTCATGTCATTTTGACAATGACCTTTCATAAGCATGCCTTTGACTTTCTAAAACTAAGGTGCTAATTGCATGATATTTCAAGTTGACTTAAATACATATTACTTACCTGTTTGGGGGAAAAATTAGCTTCCCAAAATCAAATCAAACCGAGGCCATTAAAGTCAAGCAATTAAAAATCAACCCAAAGGAGAAGGCCCAAAAAATAAGCCCAAAGGACGAATTCCAAGGGAAGCAACGGTTCTAGCCTAGTCATCTAGAAAAGGGGATACAGAAAAGACAAAAATGCCCTTGACAAGGAGCAAGAAAGCAAACTGAAGGGAAACTTCCCTCTAAAATTCAAAAATAGGGCCACAAGTCGTCTGTCAACTTCCTACCTCACTAGAATGGTTGAGAGCTCAAGCCTGATGATAGGACTAGAACTAACAAACGCCTAGGGGTAATACTCGGCTATAGGAAAAAGGGAGGGTTAGCCACGTAGCCTCATAATAGAAGGGACGAATGAGGAAACACCACTACATCTTAGTAAGAGTGGTTGAGCACTGTTTTTTATTCTAAAAAGTAAAAGGTTCAAGTCACACCCTTGTTTTAAAATATAAAGATATAGGTAGTTTTCTATGAATTTAATCTTTTTCCCCTAACATAAAAAAAAAAAAAATGAATAAATAATAATAATAATCATAATAATAAGAGAACAAAGTAAAAATATATGATCATTGGAAAGATGGATTTGGAAGAAAATATTTTAATATAATTAAGTGATTTAGATTTCAGTTAAAAATCAAAATTTATTTTTTATTTTTAATTAATTTTTAACATTTTTAAGTTTTTTAACCACTTAAAAGATAATTAAAACAACTTATAAGAACTATGTTTGAGTCCTTTAAGTGTTAAGTAAAAAAAACAAACCTCTAAACAAATTGAAGTAACTTATACTAAAAGACTTAGTCTCAAAATAAAAAATCAATTACAAGAGCACTTAGAAACAGGATCCTTGCTTTTAAAAAAAAATATACATATTTTTGCTTAATATTTGATAAAAAAATATTAAACCCATCAAAACAAATAAAGAAAATAAAAAATAAATTAGATTTTGGGAATGCAATTTTTCTTTTACCTCCTGACATTAGATCAAACAATTGCAACTTAATTAAGATAAGACTCTAATGTGCAACCCGAAATTGTTGCTCCTAGGAGGCGGGAGAGGTCTATCCATATTAAATGGAAAAATTTCCCCCACTTTATGAGATATTCATATTAAATGAGAAAATTACTCACACTCTATGAGTTATAATACTCGAACTTCATTCCTCTACTTTTCAGAAAGCTAGGCGGTGCGACTCCTCATGGGAGCGGCAATGGAATTATTATATATTATATTTCATGGACCAAGATAGCACTAGACAACCATCGAGTTGGGGCCTTAGGGGTAAGACCGCTCGCTTATGACTTGATATATAGTTGGTTCAGACAAAAATTGAAGGGCTGAATAGATACACTAGATTTATTACTAACACTCCCGCCCTAATCAATGGTGCTTTTGTGTAAATCGAAATAAGAATTGAGGAGTTTAAAAATAATAATAATAATAATAATAATAATTGAGGAAGATATTTGTTTCCATTTTCAAAGCAAGGATTTGGCAAGAAAGAAAGTGATGAGTGCCAAATTTCAACAAAAATTAATGAGGACAAAAAATCGAGGGCTTGAGAAGAAAAATCAAAGGACTGATTATGACTTGGTACAAATCTTGACACATAATTTCCTGTTTGTCCATCATTGTCTTGGAGTCTTTCCTCAGGCCGCGTGTCCCAATTAGAGGTGGACATTTTCCGGTTTGGATTGGATTGAAAATTTTTCAGTCCAACTTAACCCAATCAATTCTTCAACTTAACCCAACCCAACCTAACTCAACCCAATAATAATCGGGTTGGGTTGGGTTGGATTAAGTTGATCCGGGTAGCAATCCACTGAAATACAAAACACTCTTGTTGATTATGATTGACATGTCTAATTTAAAGAATCTAAATTGTTCTCCATTGTAGCCTTCCTCTTGTCCTCTTGTCGGTAACCCAACAAACACTTGAATGGTAACCTAACCTATAATAGCAACAAGAATAAACCAATTAGCAACACAACAACAAAAACAGAGTTCTTTTATATAGTTTTTTCTAACTGGTAATATGAGGTTTGCAACACTGGTTTAATATTCACTTGTCTATTCATCACATAAATTAAAATGTTCTTCAGCCTATGTTCAACTCATCATCTCCTAAGGAAGCCTACTGTAATCAATGTTCATTGATTTATTTATTGCAAAATGAAAACTGCAAGTTACAGATATGGAATAGGGCGCAAAATTTTTTAGCCAGGACAAGTCTGTGTACTTCATTACACTAAGAACATAAAGATCATGGACTCAAAACCACCTGTGCAGAAACTTGGAGAAACTATCCTGCCTACTCGAAGGACGCCATATATCTGAGACATTTGCAGGATCTTTCTCAAAGGACTACCCAGAGCTGAATGCCAAATATTGGAAGCAGGTGCAAATGCTTTTGAAAAACATGTTGTTCATGGCACTTCCAATTGAATAATCTTCTCCAGTTAGTCAGCCATTGCATCAGTCCAGGGATGCCGGAAAGCTGAGGGAGCTTTACAAAATGTCATTGAAGTCCTCCAGTTAAGTGATTTACCTGCCATGCATTGTTTATGGACGGCATCATATAGATAATCGCATCACCATGTGAAGCTACCCGAAAAATAATTATATTCATCTTGCTATTTTGTTTGATATGTAGACTATTATTTTACTTTATTAACATTTTCTCTTGAAGGTAATTCAACTGCCAACACCAATTTTTTTTTTTTTTTTTTAATTTTTCGAATTGGATTTGGAAAATTTATTTAAATTAAATGTTCAAAACACAATGAAAATGACAAAAAGAACACTGGAATAAAAAGAACTTAATGATCTGACAAGGGAAAATATATTTGTGGTGGGATCTTATACGTTAGAAATAATATTGTCATAAGTATAGTCACAATCATATGTGGGAAAGGAAAAGCCAAGGGAAGTAAAGAAAGTCGGCAGTAGAAGAATTAAGGACTAACTCGTGTTTGACGCGCATGCACCTTGCATTAGAGGAATTCATCCGCTACCTTACCACAATTCGACAAGGACTGGTTAAAGGAAATCCACATAGAATGCGGTTTTCAACCCATCTAGGGCGGTATGACCTTGACTTTGATCATGACTTCATGCAACCAAGCATTCATTATTATTATTTTTTTTAAAAAAAAAAAGAAAAAACAAACAGGGTTTTATTATTCCTTATTTGTTAAAAATTATTTATTTTATTTATGACCACATAATTCCACTTTTGAGTTCTTAAAAAAATAATAAAAAAATTCCACTTCTGAGAGTGTGTTTTATTTAATTAAAATTTTCTTGATTTTTAAATTTTTATTTATTAACATTTAATTGTTTTGTTTATAAATAACCAGCAATTATTGGTTGGTTAATTTTTTCTATACGCACAACATAATAAAAAAATTTTCTGGACAATGCAGCCTTTGAAAAGTTGTTGAAAAATTTGAGGTTTACTCTCGCTGTTATGCTTTTAAAATCTTTGAAGGACTGTGTTTGCTACTTGTAAGGCTTGCACTTCCAAGTCCTCTGTTTCTGAAAACAAACAAGCTATCAACCCTTCAATGGCAGCTTCCAACTCTGAGAAAAAACAAGCCACTGATGATCATTCTTCATTATCGACTTCTACGAGACAGAAATCCTCTCCAGCTTCCTCTTCTGGTGGCAATAGTCAATGGACATACGAGGTGTTCTTGAGTTTTAGAGGTGAAGATACACGCAACAACTTCACTGATCATCTGTATGCTGCTTTGGATCATAAAGGAATTTACACATTTAGAGATAATGAAAGACTTGAGAGAGGAAAAGAGATTTCATCTGAAATCTTGGAAGCAATTGAAAGATCAAAGGTTTCAATCATTATCTTATCCAAAAACTATGCTTCTTCTACATGGTGTCTGGAAGAACTTGCAAAGATTGTTGAGTGCATGAAGGCAAAGGATCAGATTGTTTTGCCAATTTTTTACAAGGTACTTCCATCAAACGTGAGAAAACAGAGAGGAGCATTCAAGAAAGCCTTTGAGAAACATGAACAAGATTTCAGGGATAACCTGGAGCAGGTGAAGAGGTGGAGATCAGCTCTCACACAGGTTGCCAATCTCTCTGGATGGCATTTACATGACAGGTAACTTTGTATCTTTAAACTTTAAAGCGTTGAAATTCTATGACTTTTGTTACTGGTTAGGCTACATAGAAAAATTTCACTAATGCTTCTTTTTACATAATTTTAACACCTAACAAGCTTTTCCAATTTGGGAGGCTTGAACAGATCATGCTCTCAAAATATAATGCAAAACATAAATTATTATTTCCTATTAGGGTTTAAATAGTTAGCATCCTTCTTCACTGCAGGTCTGAAGCTAGGTTGATCACTGATATTGTCGACAAGATTTGGAAAAGATTAAATCACATTCAATATTTTCCAAGCTTCGATGGGGGACTCGTTGGAATAGATTCTCGTGTGGAGAAAATTTATGAGCTTTTAAAACCTGATATTTTTGATGAAATTCGCTTTGTTGGCATTTGTGGGATGGGAGGAATAGGTAAAACTACAATTGCTAGCGTTGTATATGAAAGGCTTTCATACAAATATGAAGGTAGTTGCTTTCTTGCCAATGTTAGAGAAGTCTCTAAAAAAAAGGGTCTTGGAAGTTTACAGGAAATGTTTCTTTATGAGGTCTTAAAGGAAAAGGATATGAATATATGTGACTATCATAAAAGGATTAGTTTGATTAGAAAGCGACTATGTAGGAAGAAGATTTTACTTGTTCTTGATGATGTGGATCAATTAGAACAATTAGAAAGGTTGGCTGGAAGGAAAGACTGGTTTGGTTCTGGAAGCAGAATCATCATCACAACTAGAGACGAACATGTACTGACAAGCCATGAAATCAATAATATTTATAAGGTCAAAGGATTAAATTATGATGAAGCTCATGGACTCTTTTGTTTGAAAGCCTTCAAACGCATAAGACCAACAAACAATCATGTTGAGCTCATAAAGCATGTTGTGCATTATGCAAATGGACTTGCATTAGCTCTTGAAGTTTGGGATCATTTTTGTGTGGTAGAAATGTCAATGAATGGAAAAGTGTGGTGGAAAGACTAGAAGCAATTCCTAACCAAAAAATTATGAAAATACTTCGAATTAGTTATGATGGATTGGAAAGGATTGAAAGAAAATATTCTTAGATATTGCCTGTTTCTTCAAAGGAGATGATGTAGGTCAAATCAAGGAAGTATTAGATAGTTGTAACTTTTACCCAGATATTGGAATAAACGTTCTTGTTGAAAGATCTTTGATAACTATTCAAGATAACAAATTGCAAATGCATGATCTGGTACAAGGAATGAGTTGGGACATTGTTCGCGAACGACACCCTAATGAGCCTGGCAAATGGAGCAGACTATGGCTGTGTCAAGATGTCCATAGCGTGTTGGCTAGAAATATGGTAAGATATTTTCCAAAGAATATAGCTAATTATGTATTAATATTTTACATCATGGCTAAATATCACAATTCAAATAATTTCTTTCTATTAATTATGCACATTGTTCAATCTTCTCATTAGGGAACCCTAGTTGTTGAAGCTATGATAATTGTCAAATATAATAAGGATATTACCCACGCAAATGCTCAATGCTTCTCAACCATGAGTAATTTAAGACTCCTCGATTTCAGTAATGTTCATATTTCTAAAGAACTTGAGTATCTATCAAATGAGCTACGGTTTCTCAAATGGAAGGGGTACCCTTTGAAGACTTTGCCTTCCAGTTTCCATCCACAAAAACTTTTTGAACTGAGCTTGTGTTATAGCAACATTGAGTATCTATGGAATGATATTAAGGTACACTAGTAACACTATTGTAATTGTTTTTAAAAACATTATAAAAGTCATGACAGCTAGTTTTTTATTAACTTTGGTTTTTGTTTCTGTAGCCTTTCAGAGAGCTAAAAACTATGAAGCTCAGTTACTCCCAAAACCTTGTCAGAACCCCAGACTTTACAATGATACCAAACCTTGAGAGGTTGGATCTTCAATACTGTACAAGATTGCTTGAAGTTCACCAATCCGTTGGATCTCTTAGAAGGCTTTTTGTATTAAATTTGAATAACTGTGAAAATCTTGTACAATTTCCAAGCAACGTTTGTGGCTTGAAATCTCTTCAGATTCTTAATCTTCATGGCTGCTCAAAACTAGACAGACTGCCCATCAATTTGGGAAAAGTCGAGCATTTGGAGGAGCTAGATGTCACTGGGACTGCTATAAAACAAGTACCATCATCCATTGTACAATTAACGAACCTTAGAACAATGTCATTCCGTGGATGTAAAGGAGGACCACCGGAAACATGGAGTTCTTTTTTGTTTTCACTGTTGTTGCCAACTAGAAAGCCTGACTGCATGGGTTTGTTGTTGCCTCCTCTTGCAGGTTTGTCCTCTTTGCAAAAATTAGATCTCAGTGACTGCAATCTTTTGGAAGAAGCAATCCCCAAAGATGTTGGCTCCTTATACTCCTTAAGACACTTATATATCGGTGGGAACAACTTTGTTAGCCTACCAGATACCATCAGTCAATTATCTAAGCTTGAAATTCTTTGCTTGAGGAAATGCCATAGGCTTCAGTCATTGCCGAAGCTTCCACCTGGATTAATGCTTGTATGGACAGATGATTGTACTTCCTTGAAAACAATATCAAGTGTACTAGAACTCACCTCTTCAGCAATTGCACTAGACTTTCTTAATTGCTTCAACCTGGTTGAAACCCGAGGCAGCAACAAAAACAACTTGGCAGTTATGTTGTTGAAACATTGGCTTCAGGTTTCTCTTTCCAAAACAAGCTTCTGATAGCGTACATTCAAATTTTCCAACATTTGTCCTCTATAGTTTCACTAATCATATCAAGTTCTGAGTCCTGTTGCTGTGGCCATTTCTGTTTTATTACATTGATAAATTCAGATTTTTTAATACAACATTTCCTATTACAGAAAAGTGTTAGAAGCAATAGCGATCCCTTTTTACGGAAGTTCCCTTTTCATTTTCAATTCCATAGTCGTCTCCCAGGAAGTGAAATTCCAAAAATTTTCAGTTGTCAGAATGAAAGGGGTGTAGTAAATGGAAGACTACCTGATGGCTGGTTCAATGATGAATTTATCGGATTTGCTGTGTGTGGAGTGTTTTCACTCAGTGATCATTCAGATGGTTCAATGACTACCGTCGATGATTTTGATGACCCTTACTCAACTATAAAGTCCGATCACCTTTGGTTGGCCTATTTACCTCGCGAAGGACTAGGTGATCCACATGACGGTCATATTGCTCACGTTTCCATCATTACTAAAGACGGACATTTGGTGAAGAGGTGTGGCATTCGTCCATTTTACAAGCATGATGTAGAGAATCTTGAGGACTTATCAACTACAGATGTTGGAATTTCTATGGTCCAAGAGCCTTATTTTGTTGCTCGTTTTTTGATGGCCAGGAGTCCTAGGCTTTGTACGTTAATGTACGGCACTATGTCATATTATCCTGATTATTCATTTCTTTTTGTTCTTGGGTGTGTTGACACCAATTCAAGAGGAACAGCAGCAGGAACGTATTCAGTAGCTGATCAAAGCCATGATGATTGAGGAAACAGTTATGGAGATGATGATGCAGCCCAAAACATTTCACTAGTAATAACAGTTGAGGTGTGAAAGTGAATTTAGAAGTCATGTGTCTCATAATCTTATTATTCTAAACTTGTTGATCACATTCTAGGTTCTATTATTCTAAACTTCATTGCTTCTCTTTTTTCCATATATTTTTAGTTTTGAATTTCTTTACAACCCATTATTTGTTAGTTTTTACATCTTATTTTTATTTTTTATTTTTTAACCTTAAACATAGAAGGCTTTGTTTTGTTTTAAACCTAAAACCTCAGATACCTTAAGCAAGCCCATACATAACATAACACCATGACTATTACAATAACCTCTATAAAATGAAGTAATTGCACAAGGTTTGTCAAAAATAAGATGAAAACATACTTATTATTTTATTACACCAAACCCTCATATCGTTAGTCATTTTCTATCAACTTTAACAGTTAACCAAACCAAAATTTTTGTTCAAATGACCATTTTACCCATAAAGAAGACAAAATCTTAAAATATTCCTTTCAAAAAAATCCTAAAAATCATCACCAATAACATTTAAAAAATAAATTTTTCTTAAAATCATCAAAATAAAAATAAAAAATGAGAAATAATAAAAATTAAAACAAGAAAAAATAATTTAATTTTTAAAATACAATCACAATCCTTTTAATTAATCCTATTCAACCAAACTAAATCAATCTAAAATTCAATTAAATCAATCCAAAAAATTAAACGATTTGCCAAACTAACCACAAGATTCACCACCAAACACCAAACTCAAATATAATTTTCAGATTGGTTCTTCAACCAAAACTTTGCACAACCCAAATCATTTTCACAACAATAATAATCTTGATCTTAGTTTCAAAAAAAAAAAAAAAAGTAAAAAAAAAAAAACCACTGTTGTTCATCTCTGTTTCAGCCCAAAGATGATCATTACCAATAGTAATCGAAAACCCAAAAAAACTTTCAACTCAACATTAGTTTAACATCATAATCCAGTTCTTCATCTCTAATTTAATTCCATATCAACGTCAATCTGAAAACTCAAAATAAGTTAATCTATCGAACACACTTCCTCTCGTTCTCAACCATGTTTGTAAACCCTTTATTTTTAATTTTACGGATTCCCCAGAAATAGTCCCTAAATAACTATTAGAGACCCTAAATGATCAAGGGAAGCGCCTAAGGTTTTAGGGAACCCTTAGAGATCGATTTAAACTCGATTGGAGATTAAACGGAAGGGTAAAATAGAAACAAAATCGAGTAATTATTTAATATGACAAGGGACTAAATTGAAGATAAGATTTGATATTTGTGGTCAAAGTAAAATTTAGTTAAAAGCTAAGGGTGGAACAAAATTTTCTCAGGACGTGACCGGAATTATAAAAGTTATTTGCGGAGGAAAACATGAAAACAAAAGTTGTTTTAATCACAAATTGAAGCACAAACGAAGCTGAAATAGTGAACAAAATAGAAACCAGAGAGTGTCGCGCGAGAGAAAAAAGAAGAAGAAAAGAAGAAAAAGAATAAGAAAAAGAATAAGAAGAGGACGACGCCGACGACGAGCTGCTCCAGCCGAACCCGACGCTGATCTAGCTCATCCAGGCACAAAACGAAGATGAACCAGACCAGAAACGTAAGGCAGAATCGACGGCAAAAATGATGGATTAAAGGCAGATCAGAGCAGAACCGACGACGACTGAGCTGCCGTCCCGACCACTTGTAGAACCCAGCTCAAGCCGGTGCCGAACTCAACTAGAATCGCATGCAAACCCGACCATAGATCGAAGAGAACTGAAGCAGATCGAGCTAGGGAGAGAACGAGAGAGGAAGAGAAGAGAAGGAAGAGAGGAAGACCTACTGTTCCATGCCAATTTTAGCTCGAAACCAAACCCCAAACTGTGCATTAGCGTGGCTGAAGCAAAACCAAAACAGAGGTGACAGATCGGAGAAGAAGAAGAGAGATCCGACCGAGGAAGAGGGAGATTACGCGAAGGAGAAAGATGAGGAAGAAGACTAGCCCGAAACCCAGTCCAAAGTAGCCCCAAACCAGTCCAAACCGAAGCTAAAACGAAGAGGAAAAGGATGATTTCGTGAGGAAGAAAATGGGGTAAATTGTTTAAGTTTTGAAATGATATTGTTGGTGATTGAATTGGTTTTGAAGTGGGTTTTATTACGATTTGTTTGTTGGTTGGTTGTGAGTAAAAATGAGTTGAAAAATAAGTAAATTGATGTTTACAAGGAGCTTAGGAAACCAAGAAAATATCAAAAATTCAAAGAGAAATCAAATCGCACACTAAACTAGTTTGAAGGGCAATTCTATAAATTGACTCATAATACGTCCATTGAGTGTTCGGATGACCCTAACGAGTTTAATTTGATGTGTTGAACCTATTAAAAGTGAAAGATTAAAATTAAAAATCAAAATCAAGAAAATGCCCAAAAAATTAGTAGCGAAAATAATGCATTTTTAGCCTAAAACGCTTACTCGATGACCGTTTCTTTCCTTACCGACACTTGGACCAACTAGATGGCGAGTTGGGAAGTGTTCGGAGTGAAAATGGGGTGAAGAAAAACCCCGAGTAGGGTTGTGAATAGTGTTCGGCCTAAAGGGGTCGAAATCAGATGATTTTTGTTTCGGGCCTCCGAACGCGATTTCGTTAGTGTCAGAACGTCTTTAGGTGATAGTAAATAGGTTTTGGGCGAAGAAAATGGAGTTCGGAACCCTAGAATCAATAAAGAAACCAAAAATGGAGGGTTGCACGTAAAAAGGGTCACTTAGGGGTGATTGTGTAATTTTAGTTATTTCGAGTTTCCAGAAGTTGACGCGAACGTAAATGTACGTATCCATATGTTGTGTAGGTGATGAGGACGCATAAGGATCAAGGTTAGAGGAGTAGGGGCTCCGTAAGCGCCATTTACAGTTATCCGTTTTATAAGTGAGTTTTATTTAAAGATTTTAAAAGTATTTCAAATTATTGAATTTGATTTGATAAGTAATTACTTACTTGAATCCATTTTAAATGCATTGATATGAGCATGAATTACAGCTTGAATGAGAATTTCGAATTATATGCATATATGTGATTGTTGAAAAGAAATTTCAGAAACTAAGTTTTCCAGTTTGAATTAAGAAGGAAAAAGAAAAGTACTTTCAAAACTATTAGTATACCTTCAAAGATTTTCATATCAGGTTAGACCCGGTCGGTCTATCCCACATCAGTTGGCACAATCTTGGAGAGGGATGAGTCACTAACCTGGGGGGACAAGTGTCTGAATCTATCAGTTGAGTCACCATTGTTGATGTGGGGTGGTGTTTCGTGTGTTATGGTTAGCGCTGGAAAATTCCACACATAACCATGAGATTTCTTAGAGCTGTCACGGTTGGTCCTCTACGTTGGATTATTCCTCGTACAGAGGTCACGTGACCCTAGAGTTAAGGATATTATTGTATTTTTGAAAGATATCCAGAAATAACTTTAAAAGAAAAGTGAATTTGAAAGAAAAGATTTTTATGATATTATTTCAAGCTATATATGATTTAAGTTACGAGTTTTGAATTTAAATCCATGCTTGCGCTTATATATAAATTCTCTTGTTTAAATTGAGAAAAGAAATTAAAGTTTGAAATGTTTAAAGAAACAAAAATTTGTTTTCAAACGTTTTCCGAGGAGGACGTTTAGAAATTAGATTCTCAAAGAAAAAGACAATTATCACTCACTAAGCT
This sequence comes from Nephelium lappaceum, assembly GCA_021234005.1. NCBI lineage: Eukaryota > Viridiplantae > Streptophyta > Magnoliopsida > Sapindales > Sapindaceae > Nephelium > Nephelium lappaceum. The sequence continues at coordinate 14,159,250 of CM037998.1, read as the reverse complement.
TCTAACTCATTATTTTTCTGTTTTATACAAAAACTTCTTTAGGTGCTCTCAACAGGTAGCCGAGCGGTGACATTACCTCCAGCGGGTGAGCTAGCGCGACACGACACCATTTTGAGCCGTCTATTTTTACATCAGTTATATTTTCATGTCAATTCCTTTCAAATTGTATAAATAATTTGTCATTTTTGTAATTATAAGTTTGTAACTGTTTTTAAATTGCTTTTGATTTAAATGTAGTTTATTAAATTGTGTTTGAATTTTATTAAGTTGATTTGAAAAATTAAACGCATGATTGAGGTCTACGGGCAATCAAAAGTTGGGTTGGTACTGAAAAATAGTCGAAACGTGATTTTTTGTAAACAAGTTTTTCTAGAACGTCAAAAATGCAGTCGTTATGCTGTCGAAATTTTGTTAGAAAATGAGTTTAAAAATCGAAAAAAAAAATTTTTTTACGTCGTTTCAGTTTTTAATGAAAACCGATCCAACAATATTTTAGAAAGTATTAGAAAGTTTAGGATTCGCTCCACGGGTTTCGCTTAGCCCGATGAGTCGGGTCTGAGAGGGATCCGTTGGGGTGCCCAACGTAACCTACCGGATTAGAGCTAGAGGTATTCGGATCGGGTTGCGTCAACGTTGAACCAACTTCTCTCATTATCTGAAATCCAAACAACTCTCCTCATCGGCCTAGCAAAGAAAGGAAAGAGAGAGGCATCGTGATGTCGTGTATGAAGCAGCCACCATCGAAGGATAAGATAGCATATGTGAAAGAGAGAGTGCACGTGAGAAAGGAAAGAGAGAGCGAAAGAAAGAGAATGAAGATGAAGAAAAAGAAAACTGCAGTGGTTGATGATGAAGAAAAAAAAGACAACGGTGAACAAAAGAGAGATGGATAGGTGGAGATGGGTGGGTGGGTGGAAATGGAGGAGATGGAGGAGATGTTGGATGGGTGCGTGATGAGATGAATTAGGTGGAGATTCGTTGTCCTTCGATCTAGAAGGGTAGCTCATTTTCAAGTTGAAGAAGTTGAAGATACTCAAGTTGAAGCCCAGATCTATCTAATTATATATATATATATATATTTGCAATATATTTTTTTTTTAAATTTTATTTTGAGATTAATCCCCACTATTTAATCCCACCATCCAATCATGTTATTGATAGTGGAGATATTTTTTTTAAAAGAAATTATTGTTTTTATTTAATTATTAATTTTAACTTATTAATTTTTAAAATTTTTCATTTTTACAACAATTTTTTTTTTAATTTTTTACTTTCAAATTAATCTACATGATGGATGGTGGAGATCTCTTTTTAAATTAGTTATTATTTTTATTTTTTATTTATTTTTTATAATTTTAAATTTAAAAAATAAGATTAAAAAAAATTAAAAGGCGAAATTACCCTTAAATTGACCAATCTTAACAGAATTTGACTAATAAAGTGAGGGTTTGGTGTAATAAAAGAGTATATATGTTTTCGTTTGTTTTTAAGCAAACCTTAGAGGGGTGTTGTACAATTTATTCCTATAGAATATTAACATAGAAATTAAAAGAAACATGATTCTTTCATTAGAGTACGATGTTTGATATGAAATGCATTTACTATGAATACTTATGATATGATTGTAGAATTTGTTTTTACCGTACAAGATGGGCATCTTTATACCTCCATAACATTTTTTTTTTCTTGGTGACTAAGATCAGCTAGGATATAACCGAACCAGTAATAATAGGCGTTTGGGCACGGTTCGAAGATCAACTTCCAAGAACAGGAGGAGCGAGGGTGGCGCACGTGTAGGGCAATGCACATGCATTGAGGAGAAACCCACATTAAAAGAGGAAGGATGTCACACCTTTATGACATTACTTACAAAAACATTTTAAATTTTCAACTTAACTAGTTTACTGGTTTGAAAATATGATAAAATAGATATCTTAAAATCATAATAAAACAAGATGATGAAATCATTAAATAGTCACACAAAATTGTACATAAAATGGAATTGTTGCTTGGTCATTCATGGAATCCCTTATAATAAGATATAACTTGCTAAAGCCTAAAGGTTCATAGTTAAACAAATAGATGAGATTCTAATTTTAATAATTAAGAAAAAGGGATAATTTAAAAAAAAAAAAAAATTGTTGCAGTTTGCAAATATCTCCTTTCTAGCATCTATACTAAGTTAACAGAAAAGTTAGGCAAAGTATAAAATGACATTTTCAACTCTGATAAAAAGATTTTTACTTAAAAAATAAAATAATTATAATAAAATAATTAAAACTGATTAGATGAACAGTGGAGATCAACACACCAAATTAAAAAATAAAAAATTGATAAAAATAGAAAAAAATCAATAATATCTTCAAATTAAAAATTTGTATACTAATAAAATATTATTGAAGAATTCATCTTAACCGTTCATTTAAACGATGGAGATCATATTAAAAACTAAAATTAAAATAAACTTTTAAATAAATTAAAACAAAACTTTCAAAAAATAAAATTAAAAAATCTATAAAAAAAAATGGAGATCCACAAGATTAGATCTCCATTTTCCATCCAAATTTCATTCATATGCAGTTTATCACTCAACCATCATTCATCATCAAACCAACATCTCATCAACACCATCTGCAACTGCTTCTTCATCAATATAATCTGCAATCAACACCATCTACAAAATCATCGACCCACACAATCAATCAATCCTACACACAACAACAATCAATCCCTACCAAAACCACACACTAAAAAAAAAAAGAAAGTAAAAAAAAAAAAACCAAAAAAAACCCACACAAACAACAATCAATAAAAATATTTTATAATAAAAATTGTATATTAATAAAGAAAATTAAATAATATTTTACAATTCAAATCTCCGGTGGTAGAGATGATTCTAGGTCTCCATGACGGAGACCTGAACTAGGTTTTTTGCAGTGGAGACCCAAGTGGTCCCCACCATCAGAGACAAAATTGGGCCTCCAATAGTCTTCACTAAGTTGTTGTCGTCGTCGAACCCACCTAAAAATCAGGCCAGATATAGAGATAAAAGAGAAAAAGAGGAGAGAGAGAGAGAGGCAATTTTAACCCACTTATCGTCTTCATCAAGGATAGAACCACCTGTCAGAAGAGAGACCCATTACAATGAACCACCTATCGTAGTCGTCGAACCCACCTGCCGAAGATAAAGAAAAAAGAGGAAAATAAGAGATAGAGAGAGAGAGGTAGTTGAGAGGAAACAAATAGATTTTTATTATATTTTTATTTTATTATTTTTAAATAAAATATCTTGGTTTTCTTGAATAATTTTATATACAATATTATTTATTTTGATTTTTTATATTTTAATTACTTTTTTATTGCATTTCCCTTTTTGCCCCTGAAGTCAAACGGTCAACCAAGTCAATCTAATGGATTCTATGATCGTCAGGAATATTGTCGTCCTTTCACACACCTTCAAACAGATGTTTTAAGTGTTTTTATTAAGGTCAGATGGTATTTTAGATAAAAATGAAACGATGAGTGGTAAAAAAGAGATATTTATAAACTACAATAGGTTTTTTAGGATTATCCTTTAAGAAAAATGAAAAAACATTAATACCTTGGTGCTATCCTGGCTTATATATATTATTAGCCATGGGATTAGTAACATATATAAGGTTGAAGGATTGAACAATGATGAAGCTCTCAAGCTCTTTCATTTGAAAGCCTTCAAACATAAGCAACTCACAAATGATCATGTTGTTTTTATAAAGAGTGTCGTGTATTACAAAAATTGACTTACCTTAGCCCTTATAGTTTTGAGTCATTCTTGTGTGATAGAAGTACCAATGAATGGAAAAGTGTTTTCGACAAACTATAAGAGTATCCAAATAAAAAGATTTTGAATATACTTCGTATAAGTTATGATGATCTAAACCATAATGAGAAATATATAATCTTAGATATTGCATGTTTTTTTAAAGGAAAAGATAAAGATCGAACCATGAAAATATTGAATGGTTGTGATTTTAACATAGATTTTGGAATGAGTGCTCTTGTTGAAAGATCATTAATCACTATTTCAAATAATAAAGTGTCAATGCATGATTTGTTGCCAGAAATGGCCTAGGAAATCGTTCATGAACAACACCTTAATAATCCTAGCAAATCGAGCAAATTATGGTTGTCTAATCATGTGCATGACGTGCTACCAAAGCAAACAATAATTTCTATTTTAGTTTTTTTTTAATTTTAACTAAAACATATTTATATATTCTATATATGATTTCATCAAAAGCAAAAAGGTTTACAGTAGAATGCAATTAGTTACGCACTAACTCATTAATTAATTTAATTTATTAGGAACACAAGCCATTAAAGGTATCATGGTTAAGATTCCAAAACTCGCCACCTGCTACTCAATCGGCAAGACAAGGAGTAGAGAGTTCTCAGTTACTAGACGAGTATTGTTCACCAACTGTCAAACTGAGTCAAACTTGTACAAAAAACTTAAAAATTTTCTATATGATCAATATGACTATTGACCAATTAGTTTGATACTTTTGACCATTAACCATTAGGATTTAACTTCTACTCTTTAAAGGCAAAGGGTATTTCTGTTGAGTTTTTTGGAATCTCAAAAAAGGTTCATGTCATTACCACCAAAACTTTGATATTGGTGTAATTTCATCAAACCTCATGGGGGTTTGTGTAATTTGCCTATATACATATAAACACAAAAATGTATAAGTTTTTTCTCACCCTCCTCTCTCACCTTTCTCTCTCACACCTCACCCTCCTCTCTTGCTCTCCTCCTCTCTCGCATTGCACCCTCCTCTCTCATTGTCGCTTGCTAGTGCTATCGTCGTCGCTCGCTACTTTTAGTAAGTAAAATTTTAAGAAAAAAGTGAAATTGTTGTTGTAGGATGTTTGATTTTTGAAAATTTTGGTTGTAGGCTATTTGGTAGTGAGAAAGCGAAAGAAAATTTGAAGTATGGTGGTCAGTGGTGATTGATAAGGTGTTTTTTTTTATCATTATTATTATCATCATTTTTTTTTTTTTTTACATAATCCGAGTTGGGCCAAGTTGGTTGAGTTGTGAACCGAGTACTCAGCCCAACTCAGTGCATACTTGTCGGAGGAATATTGTTTTTCCAGTAGATTTTTTTATTTTTTTGTGCTGTTAGAATTGAGAAATGTTATTTGGAAAGGAATTTTCTAAGAAGCAGTCTTTGAAAACTAGATAACTAAGAAATTTGAAAAAACCATTTTCCTAATAGTTTTGTTAGGAGCATTGAAAGCTTCAGATTTTTCAACTCCTAGTACAATTCTAACATCTTTTAAACTCACAATTTTAATCTCTTTTAATTTACCTTTTGTAAAGTTTCCTTTACAAGATTATTTTCTTTTACAAGTTTTGGTATCAAAACCTATCTTTCTGAACATAATGAGTAGTTACAATGGCAGACTTTGTCTTTTATATATTGATTGCAGTCTTCCATTATTGTTGCTTATCTATTTGGTTTATATGTTTTCTTTCTTGTATGAGTATTAGGCAAAACTTTAATAGACTCTGAAAAACAACATATGCTTTGAACATCAAAAGCCTGTCTTCCGATGACTCATCGTCCGATCAATAGTACTGCATGGTGACTGATTATTTATGGAAAAAGAAATAGAAAACTTGGGAGACTTTTCAAATTGTAAGTGGTGGCTACCTCTAAGAAAATGAGACATTCTTTTCGTCGAAAAAAGTGTTCAATCAAGCGCACTCTTCTCTCAAAAGGATTGTTGAATGCACTTCTAAAGTATCAAATAAAATGTGGAAGATTTTAAACAGCATGCCCAATTTTTCATTTGGCAAGCAAGTGAACGTAGTCATTGCACGCAACCATGAATATACATATTTATATATATATATATATATATGCAAACTAATAGTTTAATGGGCTGATGATATTTATAATTTTACATTCTTACATAATTACATATATACTATATACTTAGTTTTTTTTTTTTTCTACTGTTATATATTGAGGTGAAAATTTTAAATATTACATTTTGTAAAGGAAAAAAAATGAAAACAAAAAGAAAAAAAGCTATCAAAAATGAACTAAAAAACTTCTTTGTCATATAACTATGACAAAGGACTGGAAATATGTTCACTTGCTATGTTACACCTACACTTCACCAGACGTTATAGAAGTAATCTACAACATGCAACTTGGTTATTGTAGCACAATTTTATGTGGCTTTAGCATGTTAAATTCAGAAGAGACTAACAGCAGATTTTTCGGGTTTGCTACTTTCAGACGACTCCTTTTTGCCAGTCCTGATGAATAAATTGTTAAGCAATAATCCAAAAATGCTGATATTTAAGCAATGTTTGTTGCTTACAGATGACTCCTTTTTGCCAGCTCCTTTTCGGGTTCTTCATATGTTAGCAATAATCCGAAGATCTTTCCCTTTAGTTCCCTTCAATTCAATAGTTATTAATTTTATTGCTCATCTTAAGCCCGTCACCTAGATGATAGTCTAACAAGCACCTAACCACCAACGTAATAAGTCTTCATTCAAACGTTAGTCTGAAGCCCACCTATTTTGAAAAGGTTTTAACTTCTTAATACCAACAAGAGAAAGAGAGATATTCAACCATTTTTATATAGTTTCATTATCCTCCTTAAGTTCCATGCTAGAAGGCAGCCTCCTAAATCAATAAGACATGGGTCTATATTACAACATTATGATTAACTAGCATAAAAATAATACGAATAACACAATAGTAACATAACAACCACAACCATAATAATTCCACAAAGCTTTACCATCGGACAATATCAGATGGAAAGCCAAACAAAATCTTCATTATTTGTCATTTGTGTTTTGGAGAAAGTAAAAGAACCAGGAAACCATTTCAAGTATGCATTCCAAGAAGTTTTGTAACAGAGAAGAAATACATACTTTATCCTGATGGTGACAGTGCAAAATTTTTGTATCCGGATTTTCCCCTGGCAGCTCCTGACCTGTTTAAAGAAACGTTGAGCTGTCTTTATGACATGTTGCTTCACAAGAAGAGGTATTAGAATGTGCATCACCGCTACTCCAGCTAGTAAGCTGTGATTAATCTTTTTCCTCAGTGAATGATCTTTTTGGTGCATCAGTCTGATCTATATCCTTTCTCTTTTTATATGTGAAAATTGGAGAAAATATTGTTTATTCTAATAATGGTAATATATCTCAATGGTGATTGATATGATTGATGATTGATATTGATATATTAACATTATATTTACGACTGAAAGTAATCAATGGAGTGGTCATTTTGGTTTGCACAGGAATTTCACCACATGAGTTGGTGAACTTATCTTTGGAGATTTCCAAGTTTGAAGTTTTTGACACATATGAACCATCATCAAGTGGCCTTTTTCCATGGAGAATATGCAAACAAGGACTATTCTTGCAAAGTTGAAGGGAATACCTTAACCGACCGATTAACACACTGAAGGTGGTATGTTCGATGGCAGTCATCACACTGCAACATATCAACCCCGGCCTTACATACAGCACAATCAAGGCAATCTGTTGAAAACAGCGAAATGAGCAGAGAAGTAGAAACAAAAAATATAGCCAAAAGAAAGTGAACAGAACAAAAAACAATAATGTAAATCCTTCACCAAAATCCTCATTTCCAATTTATGAATTGATATACTGTAACCTGGGCCAAGCAAGACTAGCATTAGCTGAAGAGATGATATCAAAGGCTGAAACGTTCGAAGTATATACAATCTTCAAACGTTTGAAATTGGAACTGACTTTTGCTGCAGAAGACTTGTCTAGTGCCATATAGACGTACTTACTGAATTTGGTCAAACTTACTTGAGGCTACGCATGCTTCTGGCAAGAGAAGACGCAACTGCTGAAGATATATGCCTGTTCCATGTGCCAGAAGCGAAATGAGAAAGTATATGCATTTAGAAAGGCAATATCGGCGTATGAATCAACTAGAGATTTATGCATGAAGGAGGAAGCATATGCATATTTCGACTTGCTTGCTACCAAAGGGATTGCTGTTTGAAGTTGTTGGAATCAGATGATAAGAAATTTGATTTACCTAAAGAGGAAGGCAACATTCTCCAGGAGGATCAAGCAATATGTTTTATTAGCCAAGAAGAACTGGCAACAATGGGCTTTTATGGCTCTCAGACTCACCCAACCTTGTACCTGACTATTCTCTCGGAGATATCAGCTCTACAGTCCAGATTTTCATCCACCATACGCCAAAATGCTGTATGTTCTAAACTTCCTTTACAAAATTTATGCATTTTATTATCGTTGCTATTCATGGAGTGCTACTGATCAAGTTAGGTTCCCTTTATTTTCTTCAATTTATGGGTTAATTAAGAACTTGGTTGTGAAAATAAACAAGAACATTGTTTTCGTTGACTTTTAGTAATTTTATGAAGTTTGCGTGTGCATCCAACGAAATTAATTAATTAATTTTAAATTTAAGGAAAAAAGATTTAAACTCAGGATCTCCACTTTACGAAGAAATGTAATTAGCACCGTATTACACTTACAACCACAATAATATACTTTCTTATCGATCGCCAAGTTTTGGAAGCAGGTGCAAATGCTTTTGAAAAACGTGTTGTTCCTGGCACTTTCAATTGAATAAGCTTCTCCAGTTGGTCAGCCATCGCATCGGTCTAGGGATGCCGGATAGCTGAGGGAGCTTTACAAAATGTCATTAAAGTCCTCCAGTTAAGTGATTTACATGCCATGCATTCCTTATGGACGACATCATATAGAAAATCACATCTATGCGAAGCTACCTGAAAAATAATTATATTCATCTTGCTATTTTGCTTGATATGTAGACTCCTATTATACATTATTAACATTTTCTCTTGAAGATAATTCGACTGCCAACACTGAATTTTTTTAAAAATTTTTTGAGTTGAATTTAGAAGATTATTTAAATTAAATGTTGAAAACACAATGAAGACAAAAAGAAAGCTGGAATAGAAAGAACTTAATGATATGATAAAGGGAAATATATCTCAAACGAAATAAATATTTCTTAAATAAAATTATCTTTTAAAGGAAGAAAACAACTCTTGAAAGAGGAGATATCTCTCAAAATGAAAATAACATAAGTGTGAAAATCAAATTTGGTGTAAACCTATTTTTGTTCATATATGTATTTTATTAACATTAAAATTCAAATTATTAATTATATAATGATAAGGGCACAAAACAGGATTGAAAAAGTGACAAAAAAGAATTAAGGATCCAAGAATTATTAATTAATGATGGAACATTATAGAAACGGTACGAGATAAGTTTGTGGTGGGATCCTATACGTTAGAAATCATATTGTCATATGGAAAAGCAAAGGGAAGCAAAGAAGGTCTGCGGTAGAAGAATTAGGATGGACTGGACCACTCGAAAAAAAAGTTAGCTCTTTTCCACAGTCGACCTTACTCGGATTACCCCAATCAATAAAGAAAGTTACAAATAATAATAATAATAATAATAACTTTTGCTTTATATATATAGTTGCATATAAGATCATACAGCCTAGAGGTAGGCTTATTATATATAAGGAAAAGGAATATCTTGTTTAATATTGCAAATGCAATTATCAATTATATATTTATTAAATTCCAATTATAAGGATGGCTTGTGATTTTGTTTTCGTCTTATCATGGTTTTCATCATTCATTTGCCACATATATACCACCATCAAAATTGCACTACAAAAGATATCTAGTTGAGCGTTACACACCTTACCAAATTGATATTATCTTATTTAATTTAAAGATATAAAATTAATTATATATGTTATAAGATATAACATGAAATATAATTTTCTTAGTTTGTGTGGGGCTCACCGACTGTGGGATCTGATTGGAGTGAAGGAGGGACTCGACTGATCAATTTCAAACTCGCGTTGGACAAGCATGCACCTTGCATTGGAAGAATTCATCCGCCATGCACCTTACCACAATTCGACGAAGACTGGTTAAAGGAAATCCATTTAGAATGTGGTATGATCTGGACTCTGATCATGACTTCATTCAACCAAGCTTTCATTAATTTTTTTTTGTTTTTGTTTTTCTTTTTTTAAAAAAACAGGGTTTCATTATTGCTTATTTGTTAAAAATTATTTATTTTATTTATGACCTCATAATTCCACTTTTGAGTTCTAAAAAAAAGAAAATTCACTTTCGAGAATGTGTTTTATTTAATCAAAATTTTCATGATTTTTTAATTTTTATTTATTAATATTTAATTGTTTTATTTATAAATAACCACCAATTATAGATTGGTTAATTGTTTCTGTACTCACAACATAATAAAAAAAATATCCTGGAAAAAGAAGCCTTTGAAAAGTTGTTGGAAAATTTAAGGTTGTCTCTAGCTGTTATGCTTTTGAAATCTTAGGACTCTGTTTGCTACTGTAAGGCTTGCACTTCCAAATCCTTTGTTTCTGAAAACAAACAAGCTATCAACCCTTCAATGGCAACTTCCAACTCTGAGAAAAAACGAGCTACTGACGATGATTCTTCATTATCGGCTTCTACGAGACAGAAATCCTCTCCAGCTTCTTCTTCTGGTGGCAATAGTCAATGGACATACGAGGTGTTCTTAAGTTTTAGAGGTGCAGATACACGCAACAACTTCACTGATCATCTTTATGCTGCTTTGGATCATAAAGGAATTTACACATTTAGAGATGATGAAAGACTTGAGAAAGGAAAAGAGATTTCATCTGAACTCTTGGAAGCAATTGAAAGATCAAAGGTTTTAATCATTATCATATCCAAAAACTATGCTTCTTCTACATGGTGTTTGGATGAACTTGCAAAGATTGTTGAGTGCATGAAGGCAAAGGATCATATTGTTTTGCCAGTTTTTTACAAGGTACTTCCATCAGATGTGAGAAAACAGAGAGGAGCATTCAAGAAAGCCTTTGAGAAACATGAACAAGATTTCAAGGATAACCCGGAGCACGTGAAGAGGTGGAGATCAGCTCTCACACAGGTTGCTAATCTCTCTAGATGGCATTTACAAGACAGGTAATTTTGTATCTTTAAACTTTAAAGCGTTGAAATTATATGATTTTTGTTGCGTCTGACAATGCTTACGCTACACAGAAAAATTTCACTAATGCTTCTTTTAGACATAATTTTAACACTTTTACAAGCTTTTCGAAGTTGGGTGGCTTGAACAGATCATGCTCTCAAAATATAATGCAAAACATAAACTATTATTTCCTATTAGGGTTTAAATAGTTAGCGTTCTTCTTCACTGCAGGTCTGAAGCTAAGTTGATCACTGATATTGTTGCCGAGATTTGGAAAAGATTAAATCAAATTCAATTTTTTCCAAGTGTCGATGGGAGACTCGTTGGAATAGATTCTCGTGTGGAGGAGATTTGTGAGCTTTTAAGACTAGATATTTTCAATGAAATTTACTTTGTTGGCATTTGTGGGATGGGAGGAATAGGTAAAACTACACTTGCTACAGTTGTATATGAAAGGCTTTCATACAAGTATGAAGGTAGTTGCTTTCTTGCCAATGTTAGAGAAGTCTCTAAAGAAAAAGGTCTTAAAAGTTTCACTACAACAAATCAGCTCATCTATACCGGGCAATGCCCGGTATGGTTGAGTATCCATAGCGGGCACGTGCCCGGCATAGATGCCACCGGTATAAATACTTGAATTATCCATGCCGGTCACGTGCCCGGCATGGATAATAAATATCCATGCCGGGCACGTGCCCGGTATGGATATTTTCAGTGTCCATTTCATTTTTTAGATCTGCGGACGGCGGCGCAGTGGATAATCAGATCTGCGGACGGCGGCGCAGTGACAACAGCAACAACAACAACAACAACAACAACAGCAACAACAGGAACAGCAGCAACAGTAGCAACAGCAACAGCAACAACAGCAGCAACAACAGCAACAGCAGCAACAGTAGCAACAGCAACAACAGCAACAACAGCAGCAACAACAGCAACAAAAGCAACAACAGCAGCAGCAGCAGCAACCAGATCTGCGGACAGCGGCGCACGGCGAAGAGAACGGCGAACAACAACAACAACAACTACCAGATCTGCGAACGGCGGCGCACGGCGAAGAGAACGGCGAAGAGAACGGCGAACAACAACAACAACAACAACCAGATCTGCGGACGGCGGCGCACGGCGAAGAGAACGGCGAGCTCCCGGAGCGGTGACCGGTCGGCGAAGGGGGAGGCACGTCGGCTGTAGGGTTGGGAGGGAGAGGTTGGGAGAGAGAGAGAAAGAGAGAGAAAAGAAAGTTAAAAATGGGGGAAGAAGTGAGTGGGAGGGAGAGCAAAAATCGAATTATCCTTACCGGGCGGGTCGCGCCCGATAAGGATAATCGGATTATCCTTACCGCGCGGGTCGCGCCCGGTATGGATAATCCTATTATCTTTACCGGGCGGGTCGCGACCGGTATGGATAATCCGGAATCCAATCCGGGCGTGCCTCGCCCGGTAAGGAATGCAGTTTATCCATACCGGGCACGACCCGCCCGGTATGGACAACCCGTTTTCCAATTTTTTTTTAAATTTAATTTTAGTATCTATACCGGGCTTTTAATGCCCGATATGAATACTCAGGAATAGTTGGACTTTTTTGTTGTAGTGTTTACAGGAAATGCTTCTTTATGAGGTCTTAAAGGAAAAAGATTTGAATATATGTGATTATCATAAAGGGATTAGTTTGATTAGAAAGCGGCTATGTAGGAAGAAGATTTTTCTTGTTCTCGATGATGTGGATCAATTAGAACAATTAGAAAGGTTGGCTAGAAGGAAAGACTAGTTTGGTTCTGGAAGCATAATCATCATTACAACCAGAGACGAACATGTGCTGATAAGCCATGAAATCAATAATATTTATAAGGTAAAAGGATTAGATTATGATGAAGCTCATGAACTCTTTTGTTTGAAAGCCTTCAAAAGCATAGGACCAATAAAAGATCATGTTCAGCTCTTAAAGCGTGTTGTATGTTATGCAAATGGACTTCCATTAGCTCTTGAAGTTTTGGGATCATTTTTGTGTGATAGAAATGTCAATGAATGGAACAGTGTGTTGCAAAGACTGGAAGCAGTTCCTAATCAACAAATTGTGAAAATACTTCGAATTAGTTATGATGGATTGGAAAGGATTGAAAAGAAAATATTCTTAGATATTGCATGTTTCTTCAAAGGAAATGATGTAGGTCAAATCAAGGAAATATTAAATACTTGTAACTTTTACCCAGATATTGGAATAAAAGTTCTTGTCGAAAGATCTTTAATAACTATTCAAGATAACAAATTACAAATGCATGATATGGTACAAGGAATGGGTTGGGATGTTGTTCGTGAACAGCATCCTGATGAGCCTGGCAAATGGAGCAAGCTATGGTTGTGTCAAGATGTCCATAGTGTGTTGGCTAGAAATATGGTAAGATATTTTTCAAATAATATAGCTAATTATGTATTAATGTTTCACAAAACGCACAAATATCATGGTTCAAATAACTGCTTTTTGTTAATTTTGCACATTTTTCATTCTTCTCATCAAGGAACTCCAGCTGTTGAAGCTATAATAATTGTCAAATATAATGAGGATATTACCCACGCAAATGGTAAATGCTTCTCAACTATGAGTAATCTAAGACTACTCAATATCAATAATGTTCACATTTCTGAAGACCTTGAGTACCTATCGAATGAGTTACAGTTTCTCAAATGGCGGGGGGGCCCTTTAAAGACTTTGCTTTCTAGTTTCCATCCACAGAATCTTTTTCAACTCAGCTTGTGTTATAGCCGCATTGAGTATCTATGGAATGGCATTAAGGTACACTAGTAACACTACTATAATCGATTTTAAAAGCATTATAAAAGTCATGAAAGCTAGTTTTTAATTAACTTGGTTTTTGTTTTTGTAGCCTTTCAGAGAGCTAAAAACTATTAAGCTCAATTACTCCCAAAACCTTGTCAGAACCCAAGACTTTACAATGATTTCAAACCTTGAAAGGCTGGATCTTCAACACTGTACAAGATTGCTTGAGGATCACCAATCCATTGGATCTCTCAGAAAGCTTGTTGTATTGAATTTGAATAACTGTGAAAATCTTGTACAATTTCCAAGCGACGTCTGTGGCTTGAAATCTCTTCAGATTCTTAATCTTCATGGCTGCTCAAAACTAGACAGATTGCCCCTCAATTTGGGAAAAGTCGAGCATTTAGAGGAGCTAGATGTCGCTGGGACTGCTATAAGACAAGTACCATCATCCACCGTACAATTGACGAACCTTAGAACATTGTCATTCTGTGGATGTAAAGGAGGACCACTAGAAACTTAGAGTTCTTATCTGTTTTCACTGTTGTTGCCAACTAGAAAGCCTGACTGCATGGGCTTGCTGTTGCCTCCTCTTGCAGGTTTGTCCTCTTTGCAAACATTAGATCTCAATAACTGCAATCTTTTGGAAGGAGCAATCACAAGAGATGTTGGCTCCTTATACTCCTTAAGAGAGCTAAATCTCAGTGGGAACAATTTTGTTAGCTTGCCAGATACCATCAGTCAATTATCTAAGCTTAAAATTCTTAGGTTGGACAAATGCTATAGGCTTCAGTCATTGCCAAAGTTCCCACCTAAATTAACATTTTTACGGGCAGAAGATTGTACTTCCTTGAAAACAATATCAAGTGTACTGGAACTCACCTCTCCAGAGATTGCACTACATTTTGTCAATTGCTTCAACCTGGTTGAGACTCGAGGTAGGAACAACAACAGTTTGGCAATTATGTTGCTGAAACGCTGGCTTCAGGTTTCTCTTACCTAAACAAGCTTCTAATATCTTTCCTTCAAATTTTTTAGCATGTGTCTTCTATAGTTTCAATAATCATATCGATTTCTGAGTCCTGTTCCTGTGGCATGTTTTTGTTTTATTATATTGATAAAATCAAAGGTGTTTGATATTTACAACATGGTGTTTATTAAAAAGAAACTCTAAGAAAACAGAAAAACCATGGATGGTTATCAAAGCAGTACTTCATTAATGGTGACCCCATCAGATTAACAAGGGTGAGAACATATATATATGTTGGGTTGTATGGTCTTGGATTGGGTCCACCCAAGATGACCCAAACCCAAACCAAGAACCAAGATCCAATAAAATAGATCATGATTGTTAACTGCAATTGGCAGTTGTTAAGCAGTTTTCTTGTTTTTTGAAAAGGTAACTGCATGAAGCAATTACTGTCTATAAAAGTTTCAGTTTGATTGCTTGAAAAAAAGTGATGAAAAACAGAAGAGAAACAGAGATGAGAGATACATGAAAAACAGAGAAAAATTAGAGAAAGAGAGACAAGGCATTTATCATTGTGGTTTGTGTTTTCCTTCCCGTTTGGTGATCGAGATCCGACCACTGATTGAACAACGCGAATTGGAACGTCTTCCATTGCATTCCAGGTTCTCCTTTAACATGTTTATATACTCTGTTTTTATATTTTTTGTTTACTGTTACTGTCAAGAATGTATAACATTGGTATCAGAGCATGGTTGTGTTGTTTGCTAGTGGAATGTATGTAAATAACATGAAACTTACTTTAGATGTTGAGTTTAAGTCATTTTAGAGTGTGTTTTTGTAAACTATGATAAATGCCCGAATCTGTTCTCGCCATATTATAGCACTTAAATTAATTTTTTTTTAAAAAAAAAACAACTTATACCATTGGATAGGGCTTGAAAAAAGCTTTCCAACAACATATTATATGAGCGATTTGGATAAGAAACGAGTAAATAAAACGATTTCAAAGTTTCTGAAAATTTTGGAAAATGTTTTATTCAAATGTTGAAGACGATGAACAGTGTCAGGACACGTGTCGTTCAAGGGAAAAGGCCGCGTCGTGGAAGATACGTGTCACTTTCTGGTAGAGCCACATGAGGCACATTTCAACCAATGAAATTCTGCCACGTGTCACAAGATTGACGAACCAGATTACGCCACTTAAAAGATACGTGGCAACATCTGGATGGGACACGTGTCCTGAACGTGTGGAAACCCCCCAAGCCAGCCACGTGTCCCGCCGAGGGAGAATGCAGGGCTGCCCTGCGCTGCACGCGCGGCCGGTGTGCCGCGACTACTGGCGCGTGACCACGACGGTCACCGGCACGTGGAGTCCAGCCGCCGTCGCCGGCCATCGGAAAAAAAAAAAAAAAAAAGAAAATTTTTTTTCTTTTCTCTCTCATTAATCACTAATTTAATAAAATTTAAATATTGTATTTTGTTTAAATATACTAAATTATTTAATGTGTTAAATATAATAAATTGTTTTGTAGATGGCCTATCGAGTTATTCATTATTTTACTGATTCTGATGAAGAAATCGAGGAAGTCATCGAAATAGTTGAGAGTCCTGACATCATCGATATTCCTGATGATCCGACTGATGTGATAGTCATTTCAGATGACGAGGAGGGCGTCGAGCCTCCGAATTATGTGCCTTTTGACTATCCGGCTGATATTATAGTCATTTCAGATGACGAGGAGGGCATAAAGCCTCCGGATTATGTGCCTTCTAATTATCTAGCTGATATTATAGTCATTTCAGATTACGAGGATGATATAGAGGTCATTGATATATCAGATGATGATATGGACATAGATGTCATGGATACTTCTGAGGATGAGATGGTTGAGGCTATAGACATCTCATCAGACGAGAAGGATCCTGAGATGATGATTGATTTCGACCAGTACATGAGAGAGTATCATGAGGAGATCACTTCTCCTACCCATTATCTGCATGATTGATATGATTTTATTTTTATTTTTATTTTTTATCATGTTGTAAATAGTATTTACATTTACGTTGGTTATTTCATTTTATGTTTAATATATGGATGATGTAGTTTTATTTCTTTATCATTTATGATACGTCGTTTTATCAATATTGGTTATATAGTTAAATTGTTATATATAATTAATACATATGTGGGTGTCTTGTCTCTATTGAGAAATGAAATTAGGACTGTTTTGCGCAAAAACACTTATAAATATGGTTTAGCGAATAATTGGAATTGGATGATGATAGGTGGCTTGACTACTTTTTCGATTCCTGTCCAAGGATTCATTTTTCATATTTATGAGTGTATAGTTGCTACAATATTATAGTGAAATGAATCGTGGATGTGCTAGTATAGATATAGAAGGATATAGATTACAAGTCTCTAAATAAAAATGAACTGCATTCCAGGAAATGGCTTCAGCTTCAAAGAATATCATTGCTGAACTAAACAAGGGTGAGAAACTAAATGGTGAAAATTATGATATTTGGCACCGAAAAATTCAGTACATTCTTGAAGAGCAAGATGCTCTTGAAACCCTGACAAACACTATGGTACCGCCCGAGTCAGGTACATCTGCTCAAAACAAAAGAGGCATGGAGGTCTATCAGGCTTGGAAGAAGAAGAATAACATAGCTTGGATTACGATCCTGAGCAGCATGGATGATGACCTCATGTGTGTATATGAAAAGTTTGAGATTGCCCAGGACATGTGGAGAGCCTTGAAAGACAAGTATGGTGGTACTTCAACCATTAAACTAAGAAGGCTAACCATCAAGTTTGACACCTATAAGAAGTGCCAGAATCATACAATGAGGCAGCACCTTAGGGAAATGTCAAACATGATCCGTGAACTCAAGAATGTTGGGCATAATCTCACTGATGAGCAGCAGGTACAAGCCGTAATCCGATCTCTTCCCTCCAGTTGGGAGAATATGAAGATCAACATGACTCACAATGATAACATCAAAACGTTTGATGATATTTCGCGTCATGTTGAGTTAGAAGATGAGCGCTTAGAAGCAGCTAAGGCTTCCGGTCAGCTTTACATGGCTGAATCCAGCAAGCGCAAAGGCATAAGCTTTAAGCGCAAGGGAGGCAAGATGAAATACTTCAGGAAAGGGAATGGCAATCCCAGTTTTAAGAAGAATGAGATCTGGAAGCGCAAAAAGGGAAAGCGCGCTGGGACTAGGAAGGATAAAGCCAAAATGACCTGTTTCAATTGTGGCCAATTGGGCCATTTTGCTCGTGAATGTTCTGAGCAAAAGAAGGAAAAGGTACAATGTTACTCCAAAAAATTTTATTATACTTACGTTTCTAACTTAGTATTACTCACTGAATCTCGTCCTCTGTGGATTGTAGACTCAAGAGCAACCGATCATGTAGCTAGGGATCGAGGAGCGTTTGTGGAGTACCACCGAATAAGTCAAGGATCAAGATATATATATATATATATATGTGGGGAACAACTCACGTGTTGAGGTAAAGGGTATTGGCACTTGCAAGCTTGTTTTGTATGGAGGCCAAGTACTCTATCTCCATGATGTATTATTTGCTCCTGACATTAGAAGAAATTTGGTTTCTGCACCAGTACTTCTTAAATTAGGATATGTTTTAAACTTTTATGGTGATTGTATGGATATTTGTTTAGATTCTGGTAGGATTGGCACTGGATATCTATTAGATGGTTTTATTGTTTTAAATACCGAGATGAACGGTTATCATGATGATAATGGTTGTTTTTCGTTAATTACTTCTTCTGACATTGCAAATGTAGATGTTAATACTTGGCATGCTAGACTAGGGCATATTGGCCAGAATCGAATGAATAGATTGGCCAAAGAGGGATTTTTAGGTTCCCTTAATAAAATAGAAATGCCTATATGTGAAAATTGTCTAGTAGGAAAAACAACTAGAAAACCATTTGGAAAAGGAACTAGGACTGAGAATCTATTACAATTAATTCATTTTGATATCTGTGGACCAATGAATGTCAGAGCTAGAAATGGTGCTTCATACTTTATAACTTTCATAGATGATTACACTCGTTATGGTCATGTTTATCTAATCTCTCATAAATCTGAAGCATTAGATTGTTTTAGATTATATCTAAACTTGGTGGAGAACCAGTTAGATAGAACTATTAAAGTCTTGCGAACTGATCGAGGACGAGAATACCTATCTGAACAATTTGAGACATTGTGTCAAGAGAAATGTATTGATAGACAATTGACTATTCCTAAAACTCCGCAACAAAATGGTGTAGCGGAAAAAAGGAATAGAACTTTGTTAGAGATGGTAAGATCTATGATGGCACAAGCCAACCTTCCAGTATCTTACTGGGGGGATGCGCTATTAACAGCTGCATACATTCTAAATAGAGTCCCTACTAAGTCAGTATCTTCCACACCCTATGAATTATGGACAGGTAGGAAACCTAATCTAATCCATATGCGACCTTGGGGGTGCGCAGGATATGTACATGACTTGTCCAGTAAATATGGAAAGTTAGGTGCTAGAGGAAAGAAATGTATCTTTATTAGATACTCTAAGCACTCGAAAGGATATGTATTCATAGAAGAAAACTCAGATGGGAGTATAACTGAATTGGAGTCACGTGATGTGAATCTTTTAGAGAATGAATTTCCTAGCAGAGGTGAGGTTGAAAAAGATTATCAATTTTATGAGTTAAACGAATAAGATGATATTGTGCATTTGAACACTTAACTAGAAGAAAATAGAGAGTTACCTGATTACTCTATTTCTAGTGGGAGTGATAGAGCTATTGAGAGAGCTCCTTCATCAGTTCCCAGTGGGAGCAAAGGGACTAATGAATTAGTACCCTTCAAATCATCAATTCGTAGAAGCAACCGTAAAACTGTTCCTCGTCGTCGATTTGAGATTGAAGGGGAAACTTTTATGCTAGCTTCACATGATAGTAATGAGCCAAAGAATGTGAATGATGCTCTGAACTCACCTGCAAAAGAATTTTGGATTAAAGCCACGCAAGAAGAAATGGAGTCAATGAAATGTAATCATGTTTGGGACTTGGTTGATTTACCACCTAATCGAAAAGCCATTGGAAATAAGTGGGTTCTCTGTATCAAGCGTAAGGTAGATGGCATAGTAGAAAGGTATAAGGCGAGATTAGTAGCAAAAGGATATACTCAACAAGAGGGTATAGATTATGAAGAAACCTTCTCTCCTATGGTAAAGCTTGCTTCCATTCGCCTTATATTAGCTATCGTCGCACACATGGACTTGGAATTACATCAAATGGATGTAAAGACAGCATTTCTCAATGGAGAACTGGAGGAAGAAATTTACATGGAACAGCCAATAAATTTCATTTTGAAAGAGCAAGAGCGAAAGGTTTCTAAGCTCAAAAGATCTATTTATGGTCTAAAACAATCCTCCAGACAATGGTACCTTCGTTTCCATGAGGCTGTAATAACCTATGGGTTCCAAATGACTGAAGAGGACCATTGTGTGTATGTCAAACGGGTAAAAGACAAGTTCATTATTTTGTCTTTATATGTGGATGATATTTTATTAGTTGGAAATGATAAGGAGTTTATGATAAACATAAAGGAATGGTTATGTTCAACTTTTGAGATGAAAGACATGGGAGAAGCTGCTTATATTTTAGGAGTTAAAATTAATCGAGATCGTTCAAGGACAATTCTGGCTTTATCACAAGAGTCTTACATTAAAAAGGTTCTCGAACAATTTCATATGGCTATCGTAAGCCTATAGATACTCCCATCTCGAAAGGTCAAACTCTTAGTCTTGAAATGTGCCCCAAAACTCCACAAGAGCGTGATAGAATGCAAAGAGTTCCTTACTCCAGTGCTATCGGTAGTCTAATGTACGCTATGATGTATACAAGACCTGATATCTGCTATGTAGTTGGACTAGTTAGTAGATATCAATCTAATCTTGGTCAAAAACATTGGATCGCTGTAAAAAGAATATTAGCATATCTAAAGGGGATTGCAGACTACTCTCTATGCTACCAAGGTGGCAACATGCGTTTGGTTGGATATACAGATGCTGACTGGGGAGGTGACCTGGATGAATGAAAATCCACTTCAGGTTATGCATTTTTACTTAGCCAAGGTGTCATCTCTTGGAGTAGTAAGAAACAGTCATGTATTGCGCTTTCCACCATGGAAGCCGAATTTATAGTATGTTCAGCAGCAGTTCAAGAAGCAGTGTGGCTTAAGAGATTTTTTAGTGATATGATTTTGGAAGCTGATGCAGAAAAGCCAGTTACTGTTTACTGTGATAGTCAGGCAACTATCGCTTATACCAAAGATGCTAAATATCACAGTAAATCGAAGTATATAGAGACCAAATATAATTTTGTTAGAGATATAGTGACAAAGAAAAATGTAATGATCAAATATATATCTACGCATGAAATGGTTGCAGATCCATTTACAAAAGCTGTGACAAGAGATGTATTTATATTACATGTCAAATCTTTAGGCCTGTGTAGATTGTGATGTAATAATTATCACTTTGAATTATATCTATTTAATAATAAATATGTTGAATTCATTATATAATACTAGCACATATTCATTTCACTTGAATTATATAAAGTATGTCGTCAGGTTGGAGACTGGTATTCTTACACGTACAGTCGCCTTGATTACTAGGATGGCAAGTCAAGATGAGACACATATATTTTAGAGAATAAACTGAAGATTGTTCTCTCAAGGACTTAGAATATATGAAATGTCGCCTTGGCCATAGCCAAGATGAGGTTCAATACTAAATATCAATAATAGAACCGCTCATGATATATTCCCACCATCATGAGAACCTGATCAAGCCAGATGTGAGTTTCTTGAAAGTAGGCACCTAGAAAGCGAGTTTTTAGAAACTCGGATTAGGTGCTAGGAAAGCGTTTTGAATTAAGATCTGTACAGTGAATAATCTAAATATAATAAACATACGCGTCCTTATTGAAGGGCAAGATTCACTGTAACATGCGTTTCATACCGCGTGTGCTTAAAGTGACCGACGTGGAAAATGAGTGAATTCATCCCTGATTCCTCATTGTGTAAGTTCCATTGAAGTTTGTAAAAACTTCTATCTATGTCCTTAATGACTGTTCACTTTGTCTCAAAGTAATAGGGTGATGTTTGTACCATTAGTGTGTTTTCTATGGTCATGATAATTCGACCTATGGGAAACTTCTATAGTGTCAATCATTTTGTTGACCGAGGGACGAAAGTGAGACAGGAAGATTTAATAAATTTTATTTTCATATATTTACATGTCGACAAATTGTGATTTGGAATCACAATTGTAATTATATGAAGCATTAGATAATCAAGCATATTATGTTAAAGGGATCAAATATGCTTAAACAAATAAAATTCTATTAAATCTAGGACATAATAATGAACAAATTTACAATCTCTTGTATAAAAGTACAACTGAGATTTAAAAGTAAGTCCTATCACATATAACGTTGTTCATAGGTCACACAATGTATTTGCCTATATGAATGTCTGTACTTCTTGTTAAAAAGAGGTCAATAATGTTTTCTCTATTATTTCTGTTTGGCTCATCTTGTGTGAGTGGGAGATGTTGGGTTGTATGGTCTTGGGTTGGGTCCACCCAAGATGACCCAAACCCAAACCAAGAACCAAGATCCAATAAAATGGATCATGATTGTTAGCTGCAATTGGCAGTTGTTAAGCAGTTTTCTTGTTTTTTGAAAAGGTAACTACATGAAGCAGTTACTGTCTATAAAAGTTTCAGTTTGATTGCTTGAAAAAAAGTGATGAAAAACAGAAGAGAAATAGAGACGAGAGATACATGAAAAACAGAGAAAAATTAGAGAAAGAGAGACAAGGCATTTATCATTGTGGTTTGTGTTTTCCTTCCCGTTTGGTGATCGAGATCCGACCACTGGTTGAACAACGCGAATTGAAACGTCTTCCACTGCATTCCAGGTTCTCCTTTAACATGTTTATATACTCTGTTTTTATATTTTTTGTTTAGGGTTACTGTCAAGAATGTATAACAATATATATATATACACACTATCGGGATTTTTTTCACGCACTAAACGTGTGTTCAGAACCTTCCAGAAGTTCTCCTAAAAGACTATAACCGGCTCTGCCATCTCCGCCTGCCAGCTCACCTCTCTCATAACTAACTTTCTGTTAAGTTTGTTAAGTTAATTGTTGGATCAGCTCTCCTTAATCACGATCATGGTCTCAAAATCTGTTTTCATCATTGTAACGAATCTCATGAACCTTGCGGTGATGATTCTCTGTTGTCAGGTGCACCTGAGCTAATGCTGTGTTGTCGCTTGTTCTGCCATGATTAGAATGATGATCGTGTTGATCATTACTAGTAACCTTAACACATGTATCTTTTGCCCATTTATATATGTATCATTTTATCTTCTTTTAATACAACATTTTCTACTGCAGGAAACTGTTAGAAGCAATCGTGATCCCTTTTTACGGAAAGTCTCTCCTCTTATCGTGATCCCAGGAAGTGAAAGTCCAGAAATATTCATTAGTCAGAATGAATGGTTAGCAAATGCAAGACTAACTGATGTCTGGTTAAACGATGAATTTATCGGATTTGCTGTGTGTGCAGTGCTTTCAGTTTCACCCAATTCGCATGGTTTCCACTTTGATTGTGCTATAGACACAGACCGCAGTTCTTATCGTGATGCCACTTTAACAGGCCGTTGTTTATCAACTGTCAAGTCCGATCACCTTTGGTACGCGAAGAACTTTGTTTAGGTTATTCTGCTCCAGAAAGTGTTATCGTTAAGTTTCACATCTTTGGTCCAACAGAAACTTTGGTGAAGAGGTGTGGCACTCGTCCGCTTTACAAGCACGATGAAGAGTATATATCTTGAGAACCTATCAGTAATTTCAATGCTCCAAGATTCTGAAAGGACTATAAAGTGGTGCACGGAAGCATTCGTATGCTTCCTATAATCCTGAATTGGGTTTCTTCTTTAGTAGAAGAGATGAAGAAGTATCGACCGAGCAAAGCCATGATGATGATAGTCAGAACACTTCAGTGGAGGAATCATGGGGATACTGGAAGAGAAGATTCCAACGCCAATTCAAGAGGAACAGCAGCAGGACAAATTCAGTAGCTGATCAAAGTCATCATGATTGAGGAAACAGTTACAGAGATGATGATTGGCAGCCCATTTCATTTCAATGTATCTTCCAGCCCAAGACATTTCGCTATTAATAACAGTCGAGGTGAGAGTGAATTTAGAATTTATATATATATACATATATATATATATATATATATGCCTCATAATCTTATAGGCATGGATTTTGTGAAACAGAAAAATGTTCTTTAATTAAGGTCTGGTTATATAACTAGTTAATTAAAAATCTGTAGTTAATAAATTGATCATGAACAATTTTTTTTGTTTCTATTAAAAAAATTTAATAAAAAAAAATCAAAACTTTCTAAGCCGGACATAAGAAATTTAAATTTATTACTAAAAAGCAGAATACAATGCATTATGGATACCATTTAGTTCAAGTTTGTTAATCTAGAAAGAAACTTTTCTATCCAATCAAAGTCGATAAAAGGATGCTAACATTATGAGATGCTAGAAGTTTCATCTTCCAGCAAATTGTCATTCTCAAAAAAATTGTTCCAATCACCTATGATTAACGACTATTTTCATAAAAAGAATTGCAAACGGTTTATTTTGAAAATTGTTTACTTAATTTATTTAATAAAAAATTTATCATAATTTATTTCAATTTTAAGGTTATAGAGAATATAGTATGAGGACTTGGTGGATTTAACATTCATGGAGGCTTCTATTGTTTTTTGGTTGTTGATTTGGGGTTTGATATTGTAATAATTTTTTGTAAACTGAATTTGTTCATGGACGTATATTTGAATATTAGTGTTCAACGGACCTATTATTATCTGCGTCTCTATTATTACTATCATATATCATGCACATAAATTGAATTGAAAATTTATTTTATTTTACTATTTACTAGTTGTCCGGGTGAATCAGGGACAGCTAGTTTATCAGTTTGAGTATTCATAAGAATTAATAGATCAATTTAGCTGTCTCAGTCTTTCATCAATTTTCATAAATTTACAATACTTTCGTGGTTCAAAAGTTTGAGCTGTTTTTCTAAGTTCATGATTAAAATTTTGAAGCTGAACAGAAATGATTATATAGATTTTCCAAAGGTTTTTATTTAAGAGTTGCATTGCTCTGTTTCATCCAAAGCTGCAGCTTTTTGATTCTGGAAATTTTTATCAGGATCTCTGTGGCTTGCTGGCTTAATGTAAATTTCTAAATTTCCAAGAAAAAACATTATTGAAGCTTATTTTAAAAGTGTTACATGCCCAAAACAAAAGGATTATGTGAAAGTGTTACGTGCTCTGGTTTGATCCCAAAACACATATATACGATGTCAAGAATGATTAAAAATTATATGCTTCACTAAGATCTTTCAACTGATGTAAGTTTTTTGTTATGTTTTCAAAAGTCTTTTGACAGCTTAACAGATAATAATAAATTCTTTCGAAAAAAAAAAAGCGATAATAATAAATTAATTTTTTATTTATCATTTTTTTGTCAACAATTAATCATTACTCGCGTAGATAATCTGAGTTTCTGTTGCAATAGTTTTCTATTTGGTGTTCAAGTAAAATTTAAATATCTTCCTTTGAGGAAGCAAAGATTAATGTTAAACTTCTACTGTTGATATATATATAGATCAATGTTGAACTTCTACTTTTGATATATATATATAGTTAACCATATCATTCTTTTTATGTTTTTAATAAAAGATTCACCTTCTTTTCATTCCTTCACATATGAGATTCTCTAAAATTCCCCCTCACATGTGAGCCCAAGTAAAAAAATAAAAAATAGCTTGTGTGAAAAAATAAAAAATAGCTTATATGGCCACTACATCTCATTTTCACCATAAAATTTATCACCAATAGGAAGAGCACATAACCTGCAATATACAAAGACCCACATTAATATTTAGCATCATTTGACCATCATTATCATTTATAAAATCAGTTAGAAAATTAAATAAAAAAAAAAAATCAAACAATCAAAAAAGAAGTAGTCAAATATATGACTTTGCAACAGTTGTCGAAGGCTTTTCTACAAATAAATCAAATAGAGTCCAAATTTTTTTTAAAACAAAATCATTATAAAAAACCTAAAATTCTCACTTAAAGGTCTCCACATTTCTCACCAAAAAAGAAAAAAGAAGAAAAAATCCCACACACAATAAATCGTTAAATTCAAAATATAAAAAATAATATAAATAAAAGTAATAATGAAATACTAAAAAAAAAAAAATAGAAAATTACGTTAAAAAACAATAAAACACACCCATGTTTTTAGAGTGTGGGGAGGGTATGAGATGAGAAAGAAGACTATGAGGTGGTGTGGCTAGGTTTAGAAATGGGATGGTTTGGCCTTTGAAAGGCATATACAATAATGATGCAATGTGGACAAGTCTATAATATTAAGTGGCGTCCACCCAACCACGTAATGCCACATCGACAGTTTTTTAATTTTTATGATTGACTAAATATTGCATTTTTTATGGGCTCCAGATGCTAATAGTTTTTTCATTCCACCTTTATCAAGTTCCAAAAAATGTCTTTCAATACCCTCTCATAATAAATACTGACTTATTACTCTATATTTTTCTTGTCAAAATGGATCAGTAATAAAATCTCATAAATGAGTAATAACATTGTAGACCCTCTAATGAACTGAACTCAAATTTACTACCTTTGGATTTGGATTCAGAATCAAATGAAAAATTTAGTTGCATTAAATTGGGACTAAATTTAGATTTTTAAAATATATATATGTTTCTTATTTGTTTAAAATTTGATAATAGTATTATATACCTAATCTTTTATATCCTAAATAATGACATATCAATTAATAAATAAATACATCTTTCAAATGAGATAAATAATCATAAATGAGTAACAAGCAATTACTCAAAATTTAATTATATGTAATTTTTTTTAACAATATTAACTATTGGGGTTAACTGTAAAATATAAGATATTTAAATTGTATTCAATTTATTTACATACATTTATTTTCTTTTATCAATTTTTTCTATTGATCCATTATTCTTAATTTACCAATCAATTTTGTTTAATAAATTTTATTTTCTACACTAGCAACAATTAATCAAATAAAAAGGATGATAAATTTAACAAAAAATATATATTCATTAAAAGTTTGATATGATAGTATAATACTAAAATAAATAAAATTCAAAATATCGCTATAGTTAAAGTAAAGATTCCCTTGGCCTATTGAAGTGTATGTTCATCTACCATTTCGACAAATGTGTGTTGATGACCACCCATGATGTTATAGCTAGTCACATGTAGGAAAGAGTCTTCCACTCATAAATCTAAATCTGCTTTCCACCCACAAGTCTTCAATTTTACTAAAAGAGAACAAAGGAAAAAAAAAAAAAAAAAGAAACCTTTAAGATTGTACTTGCAGAAAAATTTTTTTTTTCTCCAAATGTGCTTAAAAACATTTGGCTTTGATAATTTTTTTGTTTAATTTGGAGTTTGATTTTAAACAATGATTCACAGTGAACTAAATTTATGCATGGATTTGTGTGGATCCTTGATTTGTTTGTGATTTTGGATTTTTTTTTTTTCTAGACTTTTGAGTCTACATTTTTTTTTTCTTTTTGGATATTAGCATTACATTTACAATTGCGGTATCCCTTGTTAAGGACTCTAAGGTACTGTTTGGAACTAACATTTATCTTTACTCCCAAATAGTAAGGAGAGAAGGACTTATACTAAATGAAAAAATTGTCCTCCCACTAAAAAGACTTATAAGTAATTTACCTACATGCAGGTGGGTTAGAAAGTAATTATCCATCGCTTGTGGACATGGGTACTCGAACTCAGCATTGCTTATGAAAAGCGGCAAGCTGGAAATTATTTGGAAACTACAGCCTTTAAAAATATCTTGAAAATTTTGGACGGTCCCTTTTTCAAATCAATAAAGAGAAAATACCTTTATCAGGTTCCAAGAAATGTCTCTCAACACCCTCTCATGATAAATACTGATTAGTTACTTAGATTAAAATGAGAAATTCCATGAAATTTTTATTACTGTATAAGAAATCTAATTATTATTATTTTTTTAATTTACTTCGGCAATTGTTAACATATGCTACATTATCCTACAAACTAACATGTCTCACAGCCTTTTTTATTCAACATTTGATTATAACCCTAACTAATGTAATTATGTTTCGTAGAAAGTTTAAAGAATAATCAATTATGGTATTTTTATTGGGAAATTATAACAAAAAATACTGTATAATTACAATTTTTTTTTATAAATATCCATAACATTAGCATACATTCCTTTTAAAAATCAGTTTTATATGGATTATTATGACTAACTATGATGTTTTCACTATTTTTAATGCAAAATTATTTTTAAATTAATATGAAAGGGAACATTATTCATAAAGCTGTTAGAAAACTAGATGGTCAATTGTATAATATTTTAGGGAACAAATCAAATTTGAATTTGATCGATGTGAAGGCTTTTCCCTTATATAGTTGGTTAATGTAAACTAAAATCCAACCTTTATAATAAAATCACACTACCATCTCTTGACTTTATCCATAAACCATAATTACACTGAACACTAAATTATTAAGTTATTAATATTAACATCTCATCTAATTATTGGCTAACAGTTGACCACTAATGACGGAAGGGCAATATGGTTTTTTGAACTTAGAATAAATAAATAATAATAGGAAAAATAGTTAGCCAATACTATATTGCCATGTCAGCTTTAAAACAAAATATAATATTTTATTAAATAAAAATAAAACAAAAAATGCTTTACTTTCTCAATCATATTTCCTCACTAAAACTCACTAGTCATCGCATCACCAATGTCATCCTAAAGCCACTGCCAGCACCCTGGCTAGCACTCCCACGGTTGGTTCAGCCATCATCATTTGTGTTGGACAGCTCGAACTCTCCATTAGTGAAGGAGGCCTCCATCTCTAATGGCCATCAATCTTGATCAAAGATGGAACATTTTCATCTTTGATGGAGAATGGCTCCATCAAAGATCGATGTCACTCCATCTCTAATGGAGTTGGTCTCTATCGACAAGATGGAGCAGATTCCATCTCTGATGGAGCTGAGATGGAGATCAATTCCATAAGGGATGGAAGTTGCTCCATCTCTGATGGAGCCAGTCTCTATCAACAAGATGGAGTAATCCATTCAATGTGATGAAGTAGATCACTTTCTATCCATCTCTTTTTATTATTATTTAAAAAAAAAAAATTACTTCAAACTTGATCGAAAGAGAAAAGAAAAGGTTTGGTTTGACAAAAGACATTATCACATTATCATGTGATTTTGGGTTTAATAGTTTGCATTTGAATGAAGAGAAAGAGGTTTCGGTTTAGAGGATTTGGGTTTGCAAATTGGTTTGAAGAAACCTAGGCTTGAAGAATTTGATTGAAAGAAATCTCGGTTTGGAGAAGGATGTAATTGAAGATGAAATTAAAAAATTGATTATTTTTTATTCATTAATTAAAATCTATCTTTAAATTAATTAATGAAAATAGTTATAAAATGATAAAAAATAAAATAGTAGAGGCAATATGTGTATTTCGTCTATATCATTATTGACTAATAGGAGTCAATTATTGGTCAACGATCATAGATAAGTTATTACAATTAGTTTAATAGTTCAAGGTTTAGTATAATTATGGATAAAGTCAAGGAGATTTGTGCAATTTGTCATAATAAAATTATAAATGGAATTAATGGTTGGAAAATAGATCAAATGAATTAAATCTTGCCGCATGAATGAAAAAGAAAAAATTATAAATAAGTGCTTCAATAAAATAAAAATAAGAGTATGTAATCTCTTTTTGGAGTCTTCTATACTGCAGTCTTTTTCCCTTCGACCAGGTTTTATCTTATTAGGTTTTATTGTCAAAGTTTTTAATGAGACGGTTTATCTTAAATTGGTGTATATCCAAAGAAAGTGTTATGAGATGTGGATAAACACCAAAAACAATATTTTATATATTTAAGTTGAGAAGCAGTGCACCTGATCGACTATTTATGCCTATATAAATATAAAAAGGAATTGCACAACAACCCCCCAAGGTTTGCCAAAAAACAGACAAAAACATATTTATCAGTTTATTACACCAAACCCCCGCACCGTTAGTCAATTTCCATCAACCTTAACAATTGACCAAAATTTTTAATCAAATGACCATTTTGCCCATAGATAAGAAAAAATACTTAAAAAAAAATAACCATCACCAGATCATTTTCATCATCTTCGATCATTATCACCATCAGATCATCTTCATCATTATCGAACATCATCATCACCATCATCACCCTTCGAACATCATCATCTTCATCATCACCCTTTGAACATCATCATCGAACATCATCACCCTTCGAACATCATCATCACCATCAGACCATTTTACACAACCCAAATCATCATCGAACATCATCTTCATCATCACCCTTCGAACATCATCATCACCATCAGACCATTTTACACAACCCAGATCATCTCTATCCAACACTGATCATCAACATCATCATCATCATCATCATCACCATCACCGTCAAACACCATCATCATCATCTTCGAACATCATCATCACCATCAAAACAAACACATACACTGCCAAAGTAACCCAGACCGGTCATCTGTCGCCGTCGTCGTTTCTGCACGGCTTGGCGTCTTCGTTTCCACTCAATCTTTGGTAAGGTTGCAGCTGGATGAGCTGGTCGACGACAGGTTCAGATGACTGGAGCAGCTCTTTTTCTTTTTCTTCTTCTTCTCTCTCACCCTCACCTTCTCGATCTGCCGCAGTTCTGCCGTCGATTGCGTCTGGTTCAGGTGGCCTGCGACTGGTCGCTCGTTTTCGCACTGCTTGGTGTCTTCGTTGTCGCTCGATCTTGGTGAGGTTGCAGCTGGATGAGCAACACGTGAAGGCGCCGTCGGCAACAAGGAAGATGGTGAGTGAGCGGCGAGAGAAGAGAGAGGCAAGGATGAAAGAATGAGAGAGAGAGAGAAAAGAAGAAGATGACTTAGGGGTGTAATGGACCAAAATACCCTTCACTCTATTAACATTGACAAAAGTCAATGTTAGGTGTGGGGGTTTTGTGTAATAAGATGATAAATATGTTTCCCTCTGTTTTTAGGCAAACCTGAGGGGAGTTTTGTGCAATTCCTTCTAAATATAAATAAATAAATATATATATATATATATGTTGTTGTGCCTTTGGTTACAGTATGCAATATCCTCCCAAAATCTTTTTAATATTAAACAAAAAACGGATCAATTTCATGAGCTATTTTTTTGCTCTTCCCCATTTCTCTCTCTCTCTCTCTCTCTCTCTCTCTCTCTCTCTCTCTCTCTCTTTGATATTCCTTCTCTATTTCAATTTATTTTAGTTTATTTGTTTGTTTATAACAATCATATAATTGACAAGAGAAATTTTAACTAACAATGTAAAATCACTTTTGAGCACAATATCAGTAACTTTCAACCTAATTGATGTTTATAAAATTTTAGGTAACAGCGTGTGTCCAAATTTCATTTATATCATGTCCAAGTTTCAATATTTGTTAAAGAAAGATATAAGAAAGTCATGATCAAAAAGTTAGAAAGGAAGGAAACAAGAAAATAAATTGAGTTGAAAGACTTATAAGTAGAAACTTGCAACCCAACTCGTAGGAAATTAGAAGGGAAGGAGCAAAGGTAGGATAGTCAGTACAGAAGTATTGTTAAGTGTAAGTGATCCAACTCTGAAATGCTACTCTGTTTGTTGTGGACCTATATATAAATTTTAGCTTACATATTATGTCTTGAAATGTTAAAAAGTATTAGTTTTTTTTTTTTTTTTTGTCATATATTAAGAGTTTTACAACTTATAATGTTGTGTAATTTGGTCAAATGGTAAAGAGCCCTCATTTATTTTGACAATGATTCAATTTCAAGTGGTTACACCATAAATAGTCTTTCAAAAAAAAAAAAAAATTACCACAAATTACTCTATGATATAGTTTGGCGATACCAAGTTACTTAATAGAACCCTGTACAATTTATCCAATTGCAAGAAGAAAAGCCTGTGGACTTAGACCAAAAGCCTTCACACTTGCCTTCTATTTTTCTCGTCCCCACTTTTGATCTACACTAGAGAAGAAACAACCAAAGAGGAAAAAGGCTGAAAGCAAAGATTCCCTTTGCCTATTGATGAGTACTTTCATGAAGCGTTTTGACAAATGTGTGTTGATGACCCACAATGTTATAGCTAGTCACATAGAGGAAGTTGGAGGCAAGAAAGTGTAATTTCCAGGATGATCTACTTTCCACCCACAAGCCTAAATCTATTTTCCACCCACAAGCCTTCAATCCACTAGAAGAGAACAAAAAGGAAAAAAAAAAAATCTTCAAGATTGTACACATGCAGAAATTTTTTTTGCTCCAAATGTGGTTTAAAAACATTAGGCTTTGATTTTTTTTTTTTTTAAATTTGGAGTTTGATTTTAAACAATAATTCACAGTGAACTGAATTTGTACATGGATTTGTGTGGATCCTTGTGAAGGGAAAAATCGATTTTAATTCGAATGCGGAAACGTGAATTTTAAAATTTTTCAAACAAAACATGCCCGATCGATGCTAGTAATAATGATTCAATAGCTAAATTAATAAGATCGAAGCTTACCTTACATGAAGATTGAATTGATCCCTTTTGATTCGCAGATTCTTCACCACCTGATCTTCTTTGCTATGACTCTTCATAAAAAAAACTGTGTGTGGGCACAATCTTTTGAAGATCCTTTTGAAGTAGATGGTTATTAGGTGATTTTTAATCAATGGAAATTTTTGGTTCAAGTAGCCAAAAATTCTCTCAACCACCACTCACATTAACAATCATAAAAACATCTTTTTTTATTGGCAAATCAGGGTTCTTCAATTTTAACAAGGAATTTAAATTCCTATTAAAATTGAAAGACATAATTCATATCCAATATGGAATCAAATATCTTATTGGGTTAGAATTTTATTCTTTTAATTTAATATGGAATCTAATTCCTATTAAATTAAAACTCTTTTAATATAATTTAAATGGAATCTTATTCCAATTAAAATTATTATTTCCATTAATTAATTAAATGATTTTTCATTAAATTAAATGATTCTAAATCATAATTAATTTAATGACATCATTTATAATTGAACCCATGACCTCTACAAATAATTAAATAATTAACCATTAATTAAATAATTATAAATATTTAAATAATCAAATTATTTAAATAATTTATGAACATGTACATAAATTTATATGTACACCAATAATCGGACAATCCAATTATATTTTTCAACTTGTTTCTTTATGTGGTTGTGAGCTAGCAAGGGAACCAAATGGACCTACAATTTGAGCTCCAATAATATCGAAATTATTAATTAAACTTTTTAATTAATAATTCACTATTATTAACCTTAGAGTTACTCCACTAAAAACTTAAGGTTGCACTCTCAAAATTATAGATGTTTTACACAATCTGAATTTTCAGTGTCCATCGATTTAATCATTTCATATGATTCGATCCTCCACGAGTAGTTCATAATTAGAGCTAGGTTATTAAAATCCGTTATACCTATCTAATTATATCTTATTCCATTAAGTATCATTGATTCTCTAATGAACAATATATCCATAACAACTTATGAATTTATCTTTCCATTTACTCGTAAACAGAAAGTTGAGCGCTCTTATTGTTCAAGACCCGAATCAACACTTAAGGGAACTACTCATCTACTTCTTGCAAGAAGGAGTGGATTCCACTATTGTGTAGAATGTTCCCAACCACTTATTAAATCACATCTCCAAAGTACGAAGCTTATTGACCGTAAATCTATAACAGTCTCACCCATGTAAATCAAAAGATATGATCCAACAAATAGGAGTCCATTAAACACTTAGAATTAAGATCAATCCATATATGATCATCTAGTCGATAAATAAGAATTTCTTTGTTTAACGAATATTAATAAGAAATTCATTTTTATCATGGTCCAGTCTTATATAATCTCTATTATATAAGTGCCTCCATTTTCATATCACCATATGAACAATCCCGGATAAGATCATCGTATCAAATACGAAATGGATCGCAACTGTAGATTTACCACAAACAAAGTACCCAGCTTTGTTTACTTTCTACGGACTCTTTAGATTACTAATCTCAAACTAAATCCTCTTGTATATAACACTTATATACTTAATTTAAGACTACATAAGTAATCATGGATGTTACATGATATTCGTATGAAGCAAACATTTCATAAATGCACATTAATTTGAATAAAAAAAACTTTATTTATTTATAATTTATTTAAACGTTTACAAATTACAAGCTTTTAGGGCACAATGCCTAACACCTTGATCTGCTTGTGATTTTGAATTTTTTTAAAGACTGGTGAGTCTTTCTATTTTTTTATTTTTTTTGAGATTATCAGTACTTTTATGGTTACCACGACTTTTGGATAAGGACTCTAACGTATTGTTCAGAACTCAACACTTTATTTTTACTCTACTTCCTAATAGTAGAGAGAGAGACCCACAGTAAGTGAGAAAACTGTCCTCCCATTAGAGAGATTTATGAGTAATTTATCCAAATATATATAGGTTAGACGGTAATTATCTACTGTTTGTGACCTCGGTACTCTACTATATAGACATGGTTTTATACTCTGGTTATTGGTTAACTCAACAATTTCTTTAAATACAAAAGAGAAAAAGTGAAGAATAACGTTAAAAAAAAAAAAAAAAAAAAAAAAAAAAAAAAAAGGAACTGTGAAGAAGACGGAAGGGCAGAAAATCTGAACAAAAATGCAAGACACCATCAAAAGAAGGACAAAGTGTGTTTAAAGCTTTCAACTTTAGGAATTGTAATTACACTGACACTGTCATCTACTTTATGACCATTTACTAATTAGGTCCCTTTTTCCTACACTACAAGCTGGAAATTGTTTGGAAACCATAGTCTTTAAAAATATCTTTTCTTTTTTTTTTTTTTTTTGAAGCAACCTTTAAAAATATCTTGAAAATTTTGGGTTGTACCTATTTCCTACGCAACAAGCCATTATGATATGTACACCAAATGATTATTACTATATACGAGGCAACATCAACACGTTTAAACGAATAATCTTTATCAAATAGAATATATTATAATAACAATAATGCCTTAATTTAACTTTCAAGGTTTTACTTAAATGATATAAATAATTTTTTTTTACATAAATTCATAATAAGATGTTTGTGAACTTTTTAGTAGGATACGTCTTTTTTTTTTTTTTTTTTTTAACTATATAAGATTAATCTTAAAAAGAAATGGTTTTGCTTTGGAGTTTGGATGGGTAAGTGGTTTTTTAGGGTTAGGAGATTGAATTTTATGCACATGCCCTTCAAACCAACGCAAAAGTTGGATTTCATGAAGGGTATATACGTAAATGTGTAAGTAAAAAAAAATAACATATATATAGTATTAGGGTTGGTTTTTCAGTTCGGTTAGATTCTAGACATCCAGAACTGAACTGAACCAAAAAACAGTGGTTCTTGTGGTTGAGAACTAAACACCCTTTAAAAAAAAATGTAACCTGAACCGAACACCCTAAAATTGGTTCAGTTCAGAGTCACATGGTTTTGGTCCACTCCTAGTTTTGACAAATGTGTGTTGTTAACCACCCACAATGTTGTAGCTAGTCACATGGAGGAGGGAGGCAAGAAAGTGCATGTAATTTCTAGGATATTATTCCCACCCACAAGTCCAAAGGTCTGCTTTCCACTCACAAGTTTAATATGCTTTCCACCCATAAGTCTTCAATCCACTTTCTTGCCTCCTTCCTCCATGTGACTAGCTATAACATTGTGGGTGGTCATCAACACACATTTGTCGAAAAGGTAGATGAACTTACTCTTCGTTAGGCCAAGGGAATCTTTAATTTTTGCCTATTTTCTCCTTCGTTGTTTCTTCTCTAATGCAGATTGAAAATGGGGAAAGCAAGTGTGAAAGCTTTTGGTCTAAGTCCACAACTTTTTCTTCCTTCAATTGGACAAATTGTACAAGGTTCTATTTGTTTCCTTTTTTATATAATATCACATATACATAACAACCCGAATTAGAAATATTATTAAACTAAATAAGTACGTTACTATCACCAAACTATATCAGAGAGTAATTTATAGAACTCCTTTTTTTTTTTTTAAGAAATACCATTTATGGTATTTCTAAAATGCAAGACACCATAAAAAGGACAAAGTGTGTTTAAAGCTTTCAACTTTAGGAATTTTAATTGCATTGACACTATCATCTGTTTTTATTACCATTTACTAATTGGGTCCCTTTTCCCTACATAGCAAGCTGAAAATTATTTGGAAACTACAGCCTTTAAAATTATCTTGGAAATTTTGACCGGTCCCTTTTTCCCACACAACAAGCCATTATGATATATTAACAAAAATATTATTACTAATTTACTATATATGAGGCAACAAAAACATGTTCAAACGAATAAACAGAACCCTCTCATGATAAATACTGATTTGTTACTTAATAAGATTAATCTAAGGAGAAATTCCGTGAAACTGTTATTACTCTATAAGAAATCTAATTATTATTATTTTTAAATTTACTTCCACAATTGTTAACATATGCTACATTATCCTATAAACTAACATGTCTCAGAGCCTTTTTTATTTAATATTTGATTATAACCCTAACCTAATGTAATTATATTTCGCAGAAAGTTTAAAGAATGATCAATTATGGTATTTTTATTGGGAAATTATAAAATATATATATTGTATAATTATAATTTTTTTAATAACTATCCATAAAATTAGCTTACATTCTTTTTAAAAATCAGTTTTATGGATTATTATGACAAACTATGATGTTTTTACCATTTTTAATGCACATTTGTTTTAAATTATCTTTCAAAATTAATATGAAAGGGAACATTCATGAACCTGATAAAAAACTAGATGGTCAATTGTACAGTATTTTTGGGAACAAATTAAATTTGAATTTGATCAATGTGAAGGCCTATCCCTTGTCTAGTTGGTTAATGTGAACTGAAATCCAACCTTTATAATAAAATGGACACACTGAGTCTACCTTCTCTTGAATTTATCCATAAACCATAATTACATTGAACCTTAAATTATAAAGTTAATCACATTAGTATTTTCTCTAACCATTAACTCACAGTTGACCACTGTTAGTCAATAATGGCAAAAGGGCAATATGGTTTTTTCAACTTAGAATAAATAAATAATAACAAAAAAAATAGTTAGCCAATACTATATTGCCATGTCAGCCCTAAAACAAAGTATAATATTTTATTAAATAAATATAAAACAAAAAATGCTTGACTTCCTCAATCATATTTCCTTATTACAACTCAACAGTCACCTTATCACCAATGTCGTCCTGGAGCCACTGCAGCACCCCAGCTAGCACCCCCACTGTTGGTCCAGCCATCATCATTTGTGTTAAACAGCAGCATCAAACTCTCCATTGGTAAAGGAGGCCTCCATTTCTAATGGCGATTGATCTTGATCACAGATGGAACGTTTTCATCTCTGATGGAGATTGACTCCATCAAAGATTGATGTCACTCCATCTCCAATGGAATTGATCTCTATCGACAAGGTGGAGCAAATTCCATCCCTGATGGAGCCGAGATGGAGATCAACTCCATAAGAGATGGAAGCCTCTCCATCTCTGATGGAGCCAGTCTCTATCAACAAGATAGAGTAATCCATTCAATGTGATGGAGTAGATCTCCTTCTATCCATCTTTTTTTATTTCTTTTTTTAAAAAATTACTTGAAATTTGATGAAAAGATAAAAGAAAAAGTTTGGTCTGAAAAAAGACATATTGTGATTTTGGGTTTAATAGTTTGCATTTGAATAAAGAGAAAGAGGTTTGGGTTTAGAGGATTTGGATTTGTAGATTGGTTTGAAGAATTTGATTTAAAGAAATCTCAATTTGGAGAAGGATTTAATTGAAGATGAAATTAAAAAATATATTATTTTTTATTCATGAATTAAAATCAATCTTTAAATTAATTAATTAAAATATTTATAAAATAATAAAAAAAATAAAATAGTAAAGGCAATATGTGTATTTCGCCTCTATCGTTATTGACTAATAGTAGTCAATTATTGGTCAACGATCATAGATAAGTTATTGCAATTTATTCAATAATTCAGGGTTTAGTATGATTATGGATAAGGTCAAGGAGATTTATGCAATTTGTCCTAATAAAATTATAAATGGAATTAATGGTTGGAAATTAGATCAAATGAATTAAAGCTTGCTGCATGAATGAAAAAGAAAAAATTATAAATAAGTGCTTCATTAAAATAAAAATAAAAGCTAGTTAAAAAAAAAATAAAAATAAAAGCAAGTACATACTTCATTATTCAAAATATTGTTAAAATAACAAAGTTTGATTAAGCTAATAGGTAATTATGGCATTTCAAAACTTGTTTACTAAAGAAATTTAGAGTGCCTTTGGCATCGTTTTAAAAATATTTTTTTTATAAATTATTTTTCAAAATAATGTTTTTGAAAATACATTGGGTTTAATTGAATTTCTTAAAAATTATATTAAAAAATTGAAAATTATATACATGTATTTTATATTGTTTTCGAAAATAAATAAAAACAGACATTTAGATGGAGAATAGTGATTTGTCTTGGAAATATGTTTTGAAAATGATAAAGAATTTTTTTTTTTTCATTTTCAAAAATATATTTTATAAAACATTTGTCTGAACACATTTACTCCCATTTTTCATTCATAAAAATGAAAAACCACTTTTAAATATGGATCCAAACAAGACCTTACTTTCATTCATTTACAATGGCATTTGCACTTTTAATCAAGAATCAATAACCATAAGCAAAACATAATCAAGAAATTTGCACTGTAATCAACAATCATATGCACAGCATAATCAAGAAATTTCCTGGACAGTGCAGGCTTTGAAAAGTTGTTGGAAATTTGGAGATTGTTGGAAAAGTCATGCTTTAATTACTATTATTATTATTAATATTATTATTATTATATATATATATTTTTTAACGTGGAAAAGTTATGCTTTTATTATTATTATTATTATTCTTTTAAGCACGGAAAAGTTGTGCTTTTAAAATCTTCGAAGGATTGTGTTTGCTAATGGAAGGCTTGCACTTCCTAGTCCTCTGTTTCTGAAAACAAACAACCTATCAACCCTTCAATGGCAGCTTGCAACACTGAGAAAAAACGAGCTACTGCTGATGCTTCTTCATTATCGGCTTCTACGAAGCAGAAATCCTCTCCAGCTTCTTCTTCTGGTGGCAATAGTCAATGGACATACGAGGTGTTTTTGAGTTTTAGAGGTAAAAATACGCGCAACAACTTCACTGATCATCTGCATGCTGCTTTGAAACAGAAAGGAATTATCACATTTAGAGATAATGAAAGACTTGAGGAAGGAAAAGAGATTTTTTCTAAACTCTTGGAAGGAATTGAAGGATCAATGGTTTCAATCGTTATCTTATCCAAAGACTATGCTTTTTCTAAATCGCGTTTGGATGAACTTGCAAAGATTGTTGAGTGCATGGAAGCAAAGGGTCAGACTGTTGTGCCAGTTTTTTACAAGGTAGATCCATCAGATGTGAGAAATCAGAGAGGAGATTTCAAGACAGCCTTTGATAAACATGAACAAGATTTCAGGGATAACCTGGAGAAGGTGAAGAGGTGGAGATCAGCTCTCACACAGGTTGCCAATCTCACTGGATGGCATTTAGATAACAAGTAACTTTATATCTCTAAACTTTAAAGCCTTGAAATTCTATGATTTTTGTTGCGTCTAACGCTGGTTAGGCTACATAGAAAAATTTGACTAATGCTTCTTTTTGACACAATTTTAACATCTTTACAAGCTTTTCCTAGTTTTGTGGCTTGAACAGATCATGCTCTCAAAATATACGCAACATATAAATTATTATTTCCTATTAGGGTTTAATTAGTTAGCATTCATCTTCACTGCAGGTCTTCTGAAGTTGAATTCATCACTAAAATTGTTGACAAGATTTTGAAACGAACGAATCAAAGTCAATATTTACCAAGTGTCGATGAGGGACTTGTTGGAATAGATTCTCGTGTGGAGGAGATTTATGAGCTTTTAAGACTTGATATTTTAGATGAAATTCGCTTTGTTGGCATTTGTGGGATGGGTGGAATAGGTAAAACTACAATTGCTAGAGTTGTATATGAAAGGCTTTCATACCAGTATGATGTAGTTGCTTTCTTGCCAATGTAAGGGAAGTCTCTGAAAAAAAGGGTCTTGAAAGTTTACAGAAAATGCTTCTTTGTGACATCTAAAAGGAAAAAGATTTAAATATAAATATATGTTGTTATAATAAACGGATTAGTTTGAGTAGAAAGTTCCTGTGTAGGAAGCAGATTTTTCTTGTTCTTGATGATGTGGATCAATTAGAACAATTAGAAAGGTTGGCTAAAAGAAAAGAGTGGTTTGGTTCTGAAAGACGAATGTGTGCTAACAAGCCATAGAATCAATAATGTTTATAAGGTCAAAGGATTAGATTATGATGAAGCTCATAGACTCTTTTGTTTGAAAGCCTTCAAATGCATAGAACCAACAAATGATCATGTTGAGCTCTCAGAGTGTGTTGTATGTTATGCAGATGGACTTCGATTAGCTCTTAAAGTTTTGGGATCATTTTTTTCCCATCATGGAAATGTCACTAAATGGAAAAGTGCGTTGGAAAGACTAGAAGTAGATCCTGAGCCAAAGATTATGAAAATACTTCGAATTAGCTATGATGGATTACGTAGGTTGGAAGGGAAATATTCCTAGATATTGCATGTTTTTTCAAAGGAAATGATAAAGGTCAAATCAAGAAATATTCAATAGTTGTGATTCTTACCCAGATATTGGAATAGAAGTTCTTGTAGAAAGATCTTTGATAACTATTGAAAATAACAAATTACAAATGCATGATGTGGTACAAGGAATGGGCTGGGAAATTGTTCACAAACAACACCCTAAAGAGCCTAGCAAATGGAGCGGACTATTGCAATGTCAAGATGTTCATCCCGTGTTGGCTGGAAATATGGTAATATATTTTCTAAAGAATACAACTAATTATATGTTAATATTTCACAAAATACCTTAATATCACAGTTCAAGTAACTTCTTTCTATCATTTATACACATTGTTCGTTTTTCTTGTTAGGAAGCTCCAGCTGTTGAAGCTATGATAATTGTCGATTATAAAGAGTATATTACCCACGAGAATGGCAAATGCTTCTCAACCATGAGTAATCTAAGACTCCTCAATAGCAA
The DNA here is from genome assembly GCA_021234005.1 of Nephelium lappaceum. Taxonomy (NCBI): domain Eukaryota; kingdom Viridiplantae; phylum Streptophyta; class Magnoliopsida; order Sapindales; family Sapindaceae; genus Nephelium; species Nephelium lappaceum. The sequence goes on along the minus strand of CM037998.1, from coordinate 14,117,876 downwards.
TAATGTTCACATTTGTAAAGACCTTGAATTCCTATCGAATGAGTTACGGTTTCTCAAATGGCGGGGGTACCCTTTGAAGACTTTGCCTTCCAATTTCCATCCACAGAAGCTTTTTGAACTAAACTTGTGTTATAGCCACATTGAGTATCTATGGAATGACATTAAGGTACACTACCATAATTGATTTTGAAAACATTATAAAGGTCAAGAAAGCTAGTTTTTGATTAATTTAGTTTTTGTTTCTATGGCCTTTCAGAGAGCTAACAACTATTGAGCTTAGTTACTTTCAAAACCTTATTAGAAGCCCGGACTTTACAATGATTCCAAACCTTGAGAGACTGGATCTTCAACATTGTACAAGATTGTTTGAGGTTCATTAATCTATTGGATTTCTCAAAAGGCTTGTCGTATTGAATTTGAACAAATGTGAAAATCTTGTAAAATTTCCAAGCAACGTCCGTGGCTTGAAATCTCTTCAAATTCTTAATCTTCATGGCTGCTCAAAAGAAGACAGACTGCCCCTCCATTTGGAAGAGCTAGATGTCGCTGGGACTGCTATAAGACAAGTACCATCATCCATTGTGCAATTAACAAACCTGAGAACATTTTCACTGAAAAAATGGATTTCTTTTCTGTTTTCACGGTTCTTGCCAAGTAGAAAGCCTAACTGCATGAGTTTGTTGTTGCCTCCTCTTGCAAGTTTCTCCTCTTTGAAAACATTAGATCTCAGTGACTGCAATCTTTTGGAAGGAGCAATCCCGAGAGATGTCGGCTCCTTATGCTCCTTAAGAGAGTTAAAGATTGGTGGGAACGACTTTGTTAGCCTACCAGATACCATCAGCCAATTATCTAAGCTTCATATTCTTTGCCCGGAGAAATGCCATAGGCTTCAGTCATTGCCAAAGCTTCCACCTGGATTATTTTTTGTACGGACAGACGATTGTACTTCCTTGGAAACACTATCAAGTGTACGAGAACTGACCTCTCCAGAGATTACACTACAATTTCTCAATTGCTTCAAACTGGTTGAAACTCAAGGCAGCAACAAAAACAGTTTGGCAATTATGTTGCTGAAACACCGGCTTCAGGTTTCTCTTTCCTAAACAAACTTCTGATATCTTTCCTTCAAAATTTCCAGCAGTTGTCTTCTATAGTTTCACTAATCATATTAATTTCTGAGTCCTGTTGCTGTGGCACATTTTTGTTTTATTATATTGATAAATTCAGATTTTTTAATACAACATTTTCTATTGCAGATAAGTGTTAGAAGCAATCGCAAGGCGATGCTAGTTTTGAATTTTCTATTTGTCTCCCAGGAAGTGAAATTCCAAAATTTTTCAATTGTCAGAAAGAAGGGATTGCAGTATATGAAACACTACTTGATGGTTGGTTCAATGATGAATTTATCGGATTTCTTATGTGAGGAGTGGTATCACGCCGTGAAGATTCAGATGGTTCAATGACAACTGCCAGTGATTTTGATGCCCATTTCTCAACTAGCAAGTCCGATAACCTTTTCTTCGTCTATATCCCTCACAAAAGACTATTGCATGTACGGAAAGGTACTTATGTTGTTGGGGCTTCCTACACTGAAAAAAAAATTTGACGAAGAGGTGTGCATTTCGTCCACTTTACATGCACGATGTAGAGAATGTTGAAGACTTATCAGCAACGGATGTTGAAAATTTTATGGTCCCAGAGACTTATGAGGGTGTTCCCCGTGTTTATTTTAACATTCCTACGCCAGAGATTTTCTTCTTATGGAGATTATGATGATGGCCAGCCCAAAACATTTCACTAGTAATAACATTTGAGGTGTGAAAGTGAATTTAGATGTCATGTGCCTCATAATCTTATTATTTTAAACATGTTGATCACATTCTAGGTTCTATTATTCTAAACTTTATTATTTCTCCTTTTTCCATATATTTTTAGTTTTAAATTTTTTTGCAACCCATTATTTGTTAGCTTTTACATCTGTTTTTTTTTTTTTTTAATTTTTATATTTTATTTTTAGCTAAAACATAGAAGGATTTGTTTTGTTTTAAACCTAAAACCTCACATACCTTGAGCAAGCCCATATATAACATAATACCATGAGTATTACAATAACCTCTATAAAATGAAGTAATTGCATAACACTCCCTTGAGGTATACTAAAAATCAGACGAAAACTCATTTATCATTTTATTACTCCAAACTCTCATACTGTTAGTTAATTTTCGTCAATTTTAACAGTTGACTAAAGTTTTTGGTTAAATGATCATTTTACTCATGAATAAGACAAAATCCTAAAGAAAAATACTTTTAAAAAAATCCTAAAAATCATCACCAATAATATTTAAAAAATAATTTTTTTCTAAAAATCATCAAAATAAAAATTTAAAAAAAAATGAGAAATAATAAAAATTAAAAGAAGAAAAAATAGTTTGAAAAAAAAAAATTAATTTTTAAAGTACAATCACATCCTTTTAATTAATCTTATTCAACCAAACTAAATCAATCTAAAATTCAAATAAATCAATCCAAAAAATTAAACAATTTGCCAAACTAACCATAAGATTCACCACCAAAAACCAAACTCAAATCTACTTTTCAGATCAGTTTTTCAACCAAAGCTTTGCACAACCCAGATCGTTTTCACAACAATAATAATCTTGATCTTAGTTTCAAAAAAAAAAAAAAGTGAGAGGAAAAAATCCCTCTTCTTTATCTTTGTTTCAATCCCACAGATGACCATCACCATAGCAATCGAAAACCCAAAAAACTTTTAACTCAACATCAGTTTAACATCATAATCCAGTTCTTCATCTCTAATTTAATTCCATTTTAATGTCAACTTGAAAACCCAAAATAAGTTCATCTGTCGAACACACCTCCTCTCTTTCTCAACCACGTCGAACCAACTTCCCTCATTATCTGAAACCCAAACAGCTCTCCTTGTTGGCCAAGCAAAGAAATAGAAGAGAGAGGCACCGTGATGCTGTTTGTGAAACGGCCACCATCAAAGGATAAAATCACATATATGAAAGAGAGAGTGCACGTGAGAAAGGAAAGAGAGAGCGAAAGAAAGAGAATGAAGATGAAGAAGAAGAAAACTGCAACGGTTGATGATGAAGAAAAAGAAGACAACGATGAACAGAAGGAAGATGGATGGGTGGAGATGGGTGGGTGGGTGGAAATGGAGGAGATGGAGGAGATGTTGGATGGGTGCATGATGAGATAAATTAGGTGAAGATCTGTTGTTCTTTGATCTGGGAGGGGATCTGATTTTTTAAGCTCATTTTCAAGTTGATGAAGTTGAAGATATTCAAGTTGAAGCCCAAATCTGTCTAATTAACTTTTTTATTTTTTATTTTTTGCAATAATTTTTTTTTAAAAAAAAAATTTAGATTAATCCCCACCGTCCGATCATGTGATGGACGGTAGGGATTTTTTTTAAAAGAAATTATTGTTTTTATTTAATTATTAATTTTAATTTTTTAATTTTTAAAATTTTTCATTTTTACAACAATTTTTTTTAACTTTTTACTTTTAAATTAATCTCCACCATCCATCATGTGATGGACGGTGGAGATCTCTTTTTAAATTAGTTATTTTTTTTATTATTTATTTATTTTTTATAATTTTAAATTTAGGAAATATGATTAAAAAATTAAAAGACGAAATTACCCTTAAGTTAACCAACCTTAATAGAATTTGACTAACAGAGTGAGGATTTGGTGTAATAAAGGTTAAATGTGTTTTTGTTTGTTTTTAGACAAACCTCCAAAGGGTGGGGGGGCGTTGTACAATTCATTTCTATAGAATATTAACATAGAAATTAAAAGAAACATGATTCTTTCATTAGAATATGATGTTTGATATGAAATGCATTTACAATGAATACTTATGATATGACTGTAGAATTTATTTTTACAGTACAAAATGGGCATCTTTATACGTTCATGACGTTCTTTTTTTTAATGATTGGGACCAATCCAGAGTACAACCAAACTAGCAATAATAGGCATTTGGGCACGGTTTGGAGATCAACTCCTAAGAACGAGGGGGCAACCCACATACCCATACCTAAATGGGGGGATTGGGCAACCTACATACCCACATTAAGAGGGAAAAGGTGTCACACCTTCATAACATTACTTACAAAAACAATTTCAATTTTCAACTTAACTGGTTTATTGGTTTGAAAATATAATAAAATAGATATCTTAAAATCATAATAAAACAAGATGATGAAATCATTAATTAGTCACACAAATTATACATGAAATGGAATTGCTGCTTGGTCATTCGTGGAATTCCTTATAATAAGATATAACTTGATAAAGTCTAAAGGTTCATAGTTAAACAAATGAATGAGATTCTAATTTTAATAATTAAGAAAAAGGATGATTTAAAAAAAAAAAAAAAAAACCAATTGTAGTTTGCAAATATCTCGTTTCTACCATCCATAGTTTTATTTTTATCAAAAATATTAATTAACATTATTAAGTTAATAGAAAAGTTAGACAAATTGTAAAATGACATTTTTAACTCTAATAAAAAGATTTTATTTAAAAAATAAAATAATTATAAAATACCACCTACAATAATTATAAAATAATTAAAACTGATTAGATTGATGGTAGAGATCAATACACCAAATTAAAAAATAAAAAATTGATACAAATAGAAAAAAAAAATATCTTAAAATTAAAAATTTGTATACCAATAAAAAATGTATACTAATAAAATATTATTGACGAATTCATCTCAATCGTCCATCTGGACGGTGGAGATCATATTAAAAAATAAAATTAAAATAAATTTTTAAATAAAATAAAACAAAACTTAAAAAAAAAAAAAATCTGAAAAAAAAAATGGAGATCCACTAGATTGGATATCCACCATCTATCTAAATTCCATCCATATGTAGTTTATCACTCAACCATCGTTCATCATCAAACCAACATCTCATCAACACCATCTGCAACTCATCAACACAATAAACACTACTGCTTCTTTATTAACACCATCTGCAATCAAACACCACCTGCAACTACTTCTTCATCAACATCATCTGTAATCAATACCATCTACTCTCAACACCATCTGCAAAATCATCAACCAACACAATCAATCAATCCCACACACAACAACAATCAATCCCTACCAAAACCACACACTAAAATTTTTTTTTAAAAAAATCACAATAAAGCCCACAAAAAACCCCATTCAAACAATAATCAATAAACATATTTTATAATAAAAACTGTATACTAATAAAAAAAATTAAATAATATATTACAATCCGAATCTCCAATGGTAAAGATCATTCTGGGTCTCCATGATGAAGACCCGAACTAGGTCTTTAGTGGTGGAGAGTCATCAGAGACCAAGATGGGTCTCTGATAGTCTTCATTAAGCCGTTATCGTCGAACCCACCTATAAATCAGGCCGGACATAAAGATAGAAGAGAAAAAAAAGGTGAGAGAGACCCACTTATTGTCGTCGTCGAAGATAGACCCACCTATTGGAAGAGAGACCAACTATAGCGAACCCACCTACCATAGTCGTTAAACCCACCCGCCAGAGATAGAGAGAGGAGAGAAAAATAAGAGATAGAGAGAGCAAGAGAGAGAGAGGTAGTTAAGAGGAAAAATAGATTTTTATTATATATATATATTTTTTTTATTTTTTTATTTTTAAATAGAATATCTTGGTTTTTTTAATAAGTTTATATTCAATATTATTTATTTTGATTTTTTATATTTTAATTACTTTTTGATTGCATTTCCCTTTTGGCCCCTGAAGTAAAACAGTCAACCAAGTCAATCTAATAGATTCTGTGACCATCAAGGGCATTGTCATCCTTTCACATCCTTTCACACACCTTCAAAATGGTGTTTTAAGTGTTTTTATTAAGGTCAGATGGTATTTTAGATAAAAATAAAACGATGGATGATAAAAAAGAGATATTTACAAATTACAATAGATTTTGTGGGATTATCTCTTAAGAAAAATGAAACAACATTAATACCTTTGTGCTATCCTGGCTTATATATATTATTAGCCATAGGATTAGTAACATATATAAGGTTGAAGGATTGAACAATGATGAAGCTCTCAAGATGTTTCATTTGAAAGCCTTCAAACATAAGCAACCCACAAATGATCATGTTGGTTTTATAAATTGTGTTGTGTATTACAAAAATGGACTTCCTTTAGCCCTAATAGTTTTGGTCCTTCTTGTGTGATAGAAGTGCCGATGAATGGAAAAGTGCCTTCGACATACTATAAGAGCATCCAAATAATAAGATTTTGAATATACTTCGCATGTGTTATGATGATCTAAACCAGAATAAGAAATATATAATCTTAGATATTGCATGTTTCTTTAAAGGAAAAGACAAAGATCGAATCATGAAAATATTGAATGGTTGTGATTTTAACTTAGTTGTGATTTTAACTTAGATTTTGGAATAAGAGCTCTTGTTGAAAGATCATTCATCACTATTTCAAATAATAAAGTGTCAATGCATGATTTATTATAAGAAATGGCCTAGGAATTGTTCATGAACAACACCCTAATAATCCTGGCAAATAGAGCAGATTATGGTTGTCTAATCATGTGCATGACGTGTTAGCAAAGCAAACGGTAATTTCTATTTTAGATTTTTTTAATTTTAGTTAAAGCATATTTATATATTTTATATATGATTTCATCAAAAGTAAAAAGGTTTACAGTAGAATGCAATTAATTACGTACTAACTCATTAATTAATTTAATTTATTAGGGAACACAAGCCATTGAAGGTATCATGATCAAGGTTCCAAAACTCGCTACTTGCTACTCGATCGACAAGACAGGGAGTAGCGAGTTCTTGGTTACTAAGCGAGTACTATTCACCGACTGTTAAACTAGGTCAAACTTGTAACAAAAAACTTAAAAAATTTCTATATGATCAAAATACAATTATATGACTATTGACCAATTAGTTTGATACTTTAGACTATTGACCATTAGGATTTAACATCAACTCTTTAAAGGCAAGAGATATTTCTGTTGAGTTTTTGGAATCTTAAAAAAGGTTCATGTCATTACAACCAAAACTCAGGTATTGGTGTAATTTCATCAAACCTCATGGAGGTTCGTGTAATTTGGCTTAATATACACAAAAATGTATAAGTTTTTTCTCACCCTCCTCTCTCACCTTTCTCTCTCATGCCTCACCCTTATCTCTTACCTTCCTTCTCTTTTAGACTGCACCCTCCTCTCTCATTGTCACTTGCCAGTGCTGTCGTTGCCGCTTGCCACTTTTAGTAAGTAAAATTTTAAGGAAAAAGTGAAATTGTTGTGTAGGATGTTTGATTTTTGAAAATTTTTGTTGTAGGTTGTTCGGTAATGAGAAAGTGAAAGAAAATTTGAAGTATGGTGGTCAGTGGTGATTGGTAAGTTGTTGACGTATGGTGGTTTGTTATTTTTTATTATTATTATTATTTTATTTTTACATAATCCAAGTTGGGCCAAGTTGGCTGAGTTGGCCCGAGTACTCAGCCCATCTCAATGCATACTCGCAGGAGGAATGTTGTTTTTTAGGTAGATTTTTCGGTTTTTTTGTGCCGTTAGAATTGAGAAATGTTGTTTGGAAAGGAATTTCCTAAGAACTAGTCTTTGAAAACCAGATCACTAAGAAATTTGAAAAAGCCATTTGCTTAATAGTTTGTTAGGAGCTTTGAAAGCTTCAAAATTTTCAACTCCTAGTACAATTCTAACATCTTTTAAACTCACAATTTTAATCTCTTTTAATTTCCCTTTTGTAAAGTTTACTTTACAAGATTATTTTCTTTTACAAGTTTTGGTATCAAAGCCTATCTCTCTTAAAATAATGAATAGTTACAATGGCAGACTTCATCTTTTATATATTGATTGCAGTCTTACATTATTGTTGCTTATCTATTTGGTTTATATACTTTCTTTCTTATATGAGTATTAGGCAAAGCTTTAATAGGCTCTGAAAAACAACATATGCTTTGAACATCAAAAGCCTGTCTTCGGATGACTCATCGTCCGATCAATGGCAGTGCATGGTGACTGATTATTTAAGGAAAAAGAAATAAAAAACTTGGGAGACTTTTCAAATTGTAATTGGTGGCTACTTCTAAGAAAATAAGACCTTGTTTTCATCGAAAAAAGTGTTCAATCAAGCACACTCTTCTTTCAAAAGGATTGTTGGATGCACTTTTGAAGTATCAAATAAAATGTGGAAGATTTTAAACAGCATGCCCAATTTTTAATTTAGCAAGCAAGTGAACATTGTAATTGCAACCATGAATATATATATATATATAAAAGCAAACTAATAGTTTAATGGGCTGATGATATTTAAAATTTTACATTCTTACATGATTACATATATACTATATAGTTAGTTAGTTTTTGTTTTTTGTTTTTTTTTTACTGTCATATATTGAGGTGAAAATTTTAAATATTACATTTTGTAAAGGAGAAAAAAAAAAAGCTATCAAAAATGAAATAAAAAATAGAACTCAAAACTAATTTAGTCAAAAATGTTGATGTGGCTTTGGATTCGAAGCATTCTTTAGTTGGCGTGGGATGGGAGCAACTTTGAGGGATTACAAAGGGCTTTTTGTGAAGAAAGTGCATGGTTTTTTTCTATTATGCTAGTGCCAACTTTTGTGAAGAACACCAAAAAAATTGGACAACAGTTGATAAACCTCTCACAACAACCCGTTTGAAATTATGATTCAAGTCATTCCTCCCAAGTTCCAAATCTGTACTTGGAAAAAAACATAACAAATGATTACATCCAAACTTTTTTGTGACAATGCACTCACGCTCATCGGATGCTTCATAATAGAAGTTCAACTTTTTTAATTGTCCAAAAACTCAACTAGGATGACAATCAAATAACATAAAAAAAAAATTTAAAAATTAAAAAGAGTTTGGAGATTAGAAAAGTGTTTTTGATCAGTAGATAAACTATATCGGACCTACACTTATTAAAATTCAGAAAACTTTCTTTAAAAAAAATGTTTAAGATTTTCTGAAAAAGACTCAGAAAAACATTTTTAATTCCTAATAAACGCTTGTATATAAGTTTAAAATACGTTAAACTCAAAAATGCATTTGCTACTCGAAAAAAGGGTTTCGAATATCTAAAAAGGCTTTGGACAATGCCGAAAACCCCCCAAGTTGAGATAATTTACATCTCATTCATACAATCAGTTAGTGCATTCAATACAGCAACAAAAGAAAGTAATCTAAATTTGCATTTACATGAGACAAGATTCTAGATTACAATAAACATGGACTAGAGAAACAGCTACGTACCTTATAATAAAAGTTCCATTACTAAATCTACCTACAGCCTCAAACTATTATCATCTGATATCGTCTCCTCTGATGACGCATCACTCTCGACAACAACCAAGTCATCTGGATTGTTCGTACGATACAAAGAAGTCGTGCTTTGTTGATGGGAAATCTCTCGTTGATGATCACTTCCAGATGGTTGGTGGCAACTTGATCTTAAATCACTAAATAAAAGGAGTGGCCCTTGGATAAACAAAAGGTCTCCTGATCTGTTCAGTAACATTGCTTTGGAGGTTTGTGAAGATGAAATGTGGCTTGTCCAAGACACTGCCGTCTCTGCGAGAATAGACATCACCTAGTGAAAATCGGGTTCTATCCATCGTACTTTCTCTCCGTGGTCTTCTGTTGTGATGCAAGAAGGCATCATTACAGCCCAAAGAATTAGCTTCTGCTTCTGCATATTTTAATAGTGAAACACATGTACCATTCAAAAGTTTAGATAGTTCTTCCTGCCACCGCTCAGAGAGATCTCTGGCCGTCAAGTAACAGTTAGTGTCTCGGCCGTGATCTTTGGCTAAAAGAAGATTGCTGCAAAGCATCCTGGATGCTCTGTTCATAATGACCAATGGATTCACTAATAGATTTCACAATGGTGATGTGGTGCATAAAATCTTGGGAGCATTTACTCCAAATTTTGGCTCTGTGGGCAACGATGGATTTAAGAAGAATGAAGATCCGCTAGAAATTCTCTTCAGCTGATTACTTTCACTTCCTGAAGTATGATTATTAATTTCCCCCAACATAATGCAGGTGGTTGCATGTGGAGTTGTAATTGCTAACTGGGAAAAGTCTTGCTTTTTTTCTTCTGAAAACAGCTGGGTTCAAGCAAAAAGAAATTCCAGTTTAACTCGAACATGCCATCATATTGTCCCCAACATTAACAAAACAGAATAATCTTGGACTTTATAAAACTTCAAACGTATCTGTATAGAATAAGATAAGAGAATAAAGCAACACAGAAAGGACAAAATCAACTTGCCTGTAGGCATTTGTTTTCTGATGTAATCTTGGCAGAGCACCCGGGAGAAGATTCAACATTATTTACACAGATCAATGCATCTCCAAGTACCTCTCTGTGGAGCATGCATGTAGATACACCAAAACTTTCAGTTATTGTTTTGTTTATTTTTGAATCAGAGACTTCATGTGATAGAATAGTATGACTTCTACTTGAAGAGTCTAATGAGTCTGGAAGAGAAATTATTGGTTCAGCCTAAAAAGTTTGGTTATGAGAATCTGAGTTGATATCAACAGTAGAGTCACATGCACCACATGAATCTGTAAAAACACACTCACCACGGTTACTTAGATGCAGTTGAGCAATGAAATCCTATATTTATGACTTCGTAAAGTATGGAACAGAAACTGCAACCTTATGGTCACAGCAAGACCTGTCAAGCAATAGACCTATTTACACGAGTTGATGCTTATGTTTTTGACAAGCTAAGTAAATAAATATTAGCCAGGGGAGTAATAGAGAGCTTCCAAAAAGGTAGCAATTCTTCTGTCATCAATTCAGGAACTATTGTTGTCTTCACATCATCACTTGACAAGACCTGAGACTCAGTTGTAACACATGGCCCGAATTCATGGATCCCAGATTTTTCATCCACAATTATGCTACTAAAGGTGCAAGCTTTAATTGCATCATTTAAAGGTGCATTTTGTACATCCATGGCAACTTTGGTACTCTGGCATGGTACTTGTCCAGCATTAGGAGTCGCATCCGTGGATACGTTCTGATAATCATGCGATTGTTTACTCTCACATGTCAATCTGTTTAAGATAATAGAAAATTTGTTACAATAGTGTTAGGAAGCAGGTTCAGCTTACTCAAGCTGAACATCCATCAATGTCGAATGTCGAAAGAATCTTTGATTCTTGAAGCTTAAAATGAAATCTTGACAGCTAATGAAAGATTAACATGAAAGCAAGAACCATCTGAGTACTGAGAATTGAACTAAACATCTGAAAACTTGTATTTTTATTCATATGTTTAATGTACAACTAACACTCTCTTATATACAATGATAACTCAACTAACATTCATCACAAGAAATCTATGTATCTCTATTTCTCTTGTGATCGGTTAATGAAGTGATGAGCTGGACCTTTCCTAACAATCTTTCCCGCTCAATCTACAATTATTCCGTGCTGCTAGTCTACTGGAAATGTCCTGGAGACTCATCTTGATGTCTTTGCTCAGCACCATCAGATATTGATGGATGTTCAGCTTGAGTAAGCTGAACCTGCTTCATAACAAATAGAATGTCAAGAAATTTGATCATACATCTCAGTATTAACTTGCCAGAGTTTATCTGATCATACATCTCAGTTTCCAAAGCTGGTCCCGCATCAGCATTTACAGAATCAGCCTTCATCTCTCACAAGATAAATAAATTGAGCAATTCCCATACAAAGCAAGAAATAGTAGGTTTGAATGCCAAGTATTGGAAGCAGGTGCAAATGCTTTTGAAAAACACGTTGTTCATGGCACCTTCAATTGAATAATCTTCTCCAGTTGGTCAGCCATTGCATCGGTCTAGGGATGCCGGAAAGCTGAGGGAGCTTTACAAAATGTCATTGAAGTCCTCCAGTTAAGTGATTTACATGCCATGCATTCATTGTGGACTGCATCATATAGAAAATCACATCTGAACTATGCGAAGCTACCCAAAAAATAATTATATTCATCTTACTATTTTGTTTGATATGTAGACTATTATTATACATTAATTATTACAATTTTCTCTTGAAGATAATTCAACTGCCAACACCGACTTATTTTTTTCTAATTTTTTTAGTTGGATTTAGAAGATTATTTAAATTAAACATTGAAAACACAATGAAAATGACAAAAAGAAATCTGGAATAAAAAGAACTTAATGATCTAAGAAAAGGAAATGTGTCTCGAACGAAATAAATATTTCTCAAATAAAAATATCTCTTAAAGGAAGAAAGTAACTTTTGAAAGAGGAGATATCTCTCACAAAGAAAATAACACAAGTGTAAAAATCAAATTTGGTGTAAATGTATTTTTGTTCATATATGTATTTGATTGACATTAAAATTCAAATTATTAATTACATGATGATATGGACACAAAACAAGATTAAAAAAATGAAAAAAAAAATCCAAGAAGTATTAATTGACGATGGAACATTATAGAAGCAGTACAAGATGAGTTTGTGGCTAGAAATAATACTGTCGTAAGTAAAGAAAGTCGGCAGTTGAAGAATTAGGATGGCCTAGACGTACAAGATACATTCGAATTAATTTGAAGTGGAGTGAAGGAGGGACTAACTCGTATTAATTTGACACACATGCACCTTGCATTAGAGGAATTCATCCACTACCAATCCACAATTCGACAAAGACTGGTTAAAGGAAATCCACCAACAACGCGGTTTTCAACCAAGCATTCATTATTAAAATATATATATATATATATCTATAGAAAAAAAACAGGGTTTCATTATTCCTTATTTGTTAAAAATTATTTATTTTATTTACGACCACATAATTCCACTTGTGAGTTCTTAAAAAAATAATAAAAAATTCCACTTCTGAGAGTGTGTTTTATTTAATTAAAATTTTCTTGATTTTTAAACTTTTATTTATTAATATTTAATCGTTTTGTTTATAAATAACCAGCAATTATTGGTTGGTTAATTTTTTCTATACGCACAACATATTAAAAAAATTTTCTGGACGATGCAGCCTTTGAAAAGTTGTTGGAAAATTTGAGGTTGACGCTCGTTGTTATGCTTTTAAAATCTTTGAAGGACTGTGTTTGCTACTGTAAGGCTTGCACTTCCAAGTCCTTTGTTTATGAAAACAAACAAGCTATCAACCCTTCAATGGCAGCTTCCAACTCTAAGAAAAAACAAGCCGCTGATGATCATTCTTCATTATCGACTTCTACGAGACAGAAATCCTCTCCAGCTTCTTCTTCTGGTGGCAATAGTCAATGGACATACGAGGTGTTCTTGAGTTTTAGAGGTGAAGACACACGCAACAACTTCACTGATCATCTGTATGCTGCTTTGGATCATAAAGGAATTTACACATTTAGAGATAATGAAAGACTTGAGAGAGGAAAAGAGATTTCATCTGAACTCTTGGAAGCAATTGAAAGATCAAAGGTTTCAATCATTATCTTATCCAAAAACTATGCTTCTTCTACATGGTGTTTGGATGAACTTGCAAAGATTGTTGAGTGTATGAAGGCAAAAGATCATATTGTTTTGCCAGTGTTTTACAAGGTACTTCCATCAGACGTGAGAAAACAGAGAGGAGCATTCAAGAAAGCCTTTGAGAAACATGAACAAGATTTCAGGGATAACCTAGAGCAAGTGAAGAGGTGGAGATCAGCTCTCACACAGGTTGCCAATCTCTCTGGATGGCATTTACATGACAGGTAACTTTGTATCTTTAAACTTTAAAGCGTTGAAATTCTATGACTTTTGTTACTGGTTAGGCTACACGGAAAAATTTCACTAATGCTCCTTTTTGACATAATTTTAACACCTTTACAAGCTTTTCCAAGTTGGGAGGCTTGAACAGATCATGCTCTCAAAATATAATGCAAAACATAAATTATTATGTCCTATTAGAGTTTAAATAGTTAGCATTCTTCTTCACTACAGGTTTGAAGCTAAGTTGATCACTGATATTGTTGCCGAGATTTGGAAAAGATTGAATCAAATTCAATATTTTCCAAGTTTCGATGGGGGACTCGTTGGAATAGATTCTCGTGTGCAGAAGATTTATGAGCTTTTAAAACCTGATATTTTTGATGAAATTCGATTTGTTGGCATTTGTGGGATGGGAGGAATAGGTAAAACTACAATTGCTAGAGTTGTATATGAAAGGCTTTCATACAAGTATGAAGGTAGTTGCTTTCTTGCCAATGTTAGAGAAGTCTCTGAAAGAAAGGGTTTTGAAAGTTTACAAGAAATGCTTCTTTATGAGGTCTTAAAGGAAAAAGATATGAATATATGTGACTATCATAAAGGGATTAGTTTGATTAGAAAGCGGCTATGTAGGAAGAAGATTTTTCTTGTTCTTGATGATGTAGATCAATTAGAACAATTAGAAAGGTTAGCTGGAAGGAAAGATTGGTTTGGTTCTGGAAGCAGAATCATCATCACAACCAGAGATGAACATGTGCTAACAAGCCATGAAATCAATAATATTTATAAGGTCGAAGGATTAAATTACGATGAAGCTCATGGATTCCTTTGTTTGAAAGCCTTCAAACGCATAGGACCAACAAACAATCATGTTGAGCTCATAAAGCATGTTGTGCATTATGCAAATGGACTTCCATTAGCTCTTGAAGTTTTGGGATCATTTTTGTGTGGTAGAAATGTCAATGAATGGAAAAGTGCGTTGGAAAGACTGGAAGCAATTCCTAATCAAAAAATTATGAAAATACTTCGAATTAGTTATGATGGATTGGAAAGGATTGAAAAGAAAATATTCTTAGATATTGCATGTTTCTTCAAAGGAGATGATGTAGGTCAAATCAAGGAAGTATTAGATAGTTGTAACTTTTACCCAGATATTGGAATAAAGGTTCTTGTTGAAAGATCTTTGATAACTATTCAAGATAACAAATTGCAAATGCATGATCTGGTACAAGGAATGGGCTGGGACATTGTTCGAGAACGACACCCTGATGAGCCTGGCAAATGGAGCAGACTATGGCTGTGTCAAGATGTCCAAAGTGTGTTGGCTAGAAATATGGTGAGATATTTTCCAAAGAATATGGCTAATTATGTATTAATATTTTATATAATGCCTAAATATCACAGTTCAAATAATTTCTTTCTATTAATTATGCACATTGTTTAATCTTCTCATCAGGGAACTCGAGTTGTTGAAGCAATGATAATTGTCAAATATAATAAGGATATTACCCACGCAAATGCTAAATGCTTCTCAACCATGAGTAATCTAAGACTCCTCGATATCAGTAATGTTCACATTTCTAAAGAACTTGAGTATCTATCAAATGAGCTACGGTTTCTCAAATGGCAGGGGTACCCTTTGAAGACTTTGCCTTCCAGTTTTCATCCACAAAAACTTTTTGAACTGAGCTTGTGTTATAGCAACATTGAGTATCTATGGAATGATATTAAGGTACACTAGTAACACTATTGTAATTGTTTTTAAAAACATTATAAAAGTCATGAAAGCTAGTTTTTTATTAACTTTGGTTTTTGTTTCTACAGCCTTTCAGAGAGCTAAAAACTATTAAGCTCAGTTACTCCCAAAACCTTGTCAGAACCCCAGACTTTACAATGATACCAAAACTTGAGAGGTTGGATCTTCAATATTGTACAAGATTGCTTAAAGTTCACCAATCTGTTGGATCTCTCAGAAGGCTTATTGTATTAAATTTGAATAACTGTGAAAATCTTGTACAATTTCCAAGCGATGTTTGTGGCTTAAAATCTCTTCAGATTCTTAATCTTCATGGCTGCTCAAAACTAGACAGACTGCCTATCAATTTGGGAAAAGTTGAGCATTTGGAGGAGCTAGATGTCACTGGGACTGCTATAAGACAAGTACCATCATCCATTATACAATTAACGAACCTTAGAACAGTGTCATTTCGTGGATGTAAAGGAGGACCACCGGAAACATGGAGTTCTTTTCTGTTTTCACTGTTGTTGTCAACTAGAAAGCCTGACTTCATGGGTTTGTTGTTGCCTCCTCTTGCAGGTTTGTCCTCTTTGCAAAAATTAGATCTCAGTGACTGCAATCTTTTGGAAGGAGCAATCCCCAGAGATGTCGGCTCCTTATACTCCTTAAGAGACTTATATATCGGTGGGAACAAGTTTGTTAGCCTACCAGATACCATCAGTCAATTATCTAAGCTTGAAATTCTTTGCTTGAAGAAATGCCATAGGCTTCAATCATTGCCAAAGCTTCCACCTGGATTAAGGTTTGTACGGACAAATGATTGTACTTCCTTGAAAACAATATCAAGTGTACTAGAACTCACCTCTCCAACGATGGTACTAGACTTTCTCAATTGCTTCAACTTGGTTGAGACTCGAGGCAGCAACAAAAACAGCTCGGCAATTATGTTGTTGAAACATTGGCTTCAGGTTTCTCTTTCCAAAACAAGCTTATGATATCGTACATTCAAATTTCCAACATTTGTCTTCTATAGTTTCACTAATCATATCAAGTTCTGAGTCCTGTTGCTGTGGTCATTTTTGTTTTATTACATTGATAAATTCAGATTTTTCAATACAACATTTCCTATTGCAGATAAGTGTTAGAAGCAATCGCGATCCCTTTTTACGGAAGTTCCTTTTTCATTTTCAATTCCATAGTCGTCTCCCAGAAAGTGAAATTCCAAAAATTTTTAGTTGTCAGAATGAAGGGAGTGTAGTAAATGGAAGACTACGTGATGGTTGGTTCAATGATGAATTTATCGGATTTGCTGTGTGTGGAGTGTTTTCACCCAGTGATCATTCAGATGGTTCAATGACAACTGTCGATGATTTTGATGACGCTTTATCAACTATAAAGTCCGATCACCTTTGGTTGGCCTATTTACCTCGCGAAGGACTAGGTGATCCACATGAAGGTCATGTTGCTCACGTTTCCATCATTACTCAAGACGGACATTTGGTGAAGAGGTGTGGCATTCGTCCATTTTACAAGCATGATGTGGAGAATCTTGAGGACCTATCAACAACAGATGTTGGAATTTCTATGGTCCAAGAGCTTCATTTTGTTGCTCGTTTTTTGATGGCCAGGACTGCTAGGCTTTCTACATTAATGGGCGACAGAATGTCATATTATCCTGATTATGGATTTCTTTTTGTTCTTGGGTGTGTTGACACCAATTCAAGAGGAACATCAGCAGGAACGTATTCAATAGCTGATCGAAGCCATGATGATTGAGGAAACAGTTATGGAGATGTTGATCATGGGCAGCCCAAAACATTTCACTAGTAATAATTCTTGAGGTGTGAAAGTGAATTTAGAAGTCATGTGTCTCATAATCTTATTATTCTAAACTTGTTGATCACATTCTAGGTTCTATTATTCTAAACTTCATTGCTTCTCTTTTTTCCATATATTTTTAGTTTTCAATTTTTTTACAACCCATTATTTGTTAGTTTTTACGTCTGATTTTTTTTATTATTTTTTATTTTTTTACCTTAAACATAGAAGGTTTTGTTTTGTTTTAAACCTAAAACCTCAGATACCTTGAGCAAGCCCATACATAACATAACACCATGACTATTACAATAACCTCTATAAAATGAAGTAATTGCACAAGGTTTGTCAAAAATAAGATGAAAACATACTTATTATTTTATTACACCAAACCCTCATATCGTTAGTCAATTTCTATCAACTTTAACAGTTGACCAAACCGAAATTTTTGTTTAAATGACCATTTTACCCATGAATAAGACAAAATCTTAAAATATTCCTTTAAAAAAATCCTAAAAATCATCACCAATAACATTTAAAAAAAAAAGGTTTTCTTTAAATCATCAAAATAAAAATAAAAAAGGAGAAATAATAAAAATTAAAAGAAGAAAAAATATATTGAAAATAAATAATTTAATTTTTAAAATACATTCACAATCCTTTTAATTAATCCTATTCAACCAAACTAAATCAATCTAAACTTCAATTAAATCAATCCAAAAATTTAAAGGACTTGCCAAACCAACCATAAGATTCAGCACCAAACACCAAACTCAAATATAATTTTCAGATCAGTTTTTCAACCGAAACTTTGCACAAACCAAATCATTTTCACAACAATAATAATCTTGATCTTAGTTTAAAAAAAAATGTCAAAAAAAAAACCCTGTTGTTCATCTCTGTTTCAATCCCAAAGATGATCATTGCCAACATCAATCGAAAACCCAAAAAACTTTTAACTCAACATTAGTTTAACATCATAATCCAGTTCTTCATCTCTAATTTAATTCCATTTCAACGTCAATCTAAAAACCCAAAATAAGTTAATCTATCAAACACAACTCCTTTCGTTCTTAACCACATCGAACCAACTTCTCTCATTAGTTGAAACCCAAATAGCCCTCCTCATCGGCCTAGCAAAGAAAGAAAAGAGAGAGGCACCGTGATGCCGTTTATGAAGCAGCCACCATCGAAGGATAAGATAGCATATATGAAAGAGGGAGTGCGCGTGAGAAAGGAAAGAGAGAGCGAAAGAAAGAGAATGAAGATGATGAAGAAGAAGAAAACTACAGTGGTTGATGATGAAGAAAAAGAAGACAACGATGAACAGAAGGAAGATGAATAGATGGAGATGGGTGGGTGGGTGGAAATGGAGTAGATGAAGGAGATGTTGGATGGGTGTGTGATGAGATGAATTAGGTGGAGATCCGTTGTCCTTCGATCTAGAAGGGGTAGCTTATTTTCAAGTTGAAGAAGTTGAAGATATTCAAGTTGAAGCCCAGATCTATCTAATTATATATATATATATTTGCAATAATGTTTTTAAAAATTTTATTTTGATATTAATTCCCACCGTCTAATCCCACCTTCCAATCATGTGACGGATGGTGGGCATATTTTTTTAAAAGAAATTATTGTTTTTATGTAATTACTAATTTTAAGTTTTTAATTTTTAAAATTTTTCATTTTTACAACATTTTTTTTTTTACTTTCAAATTAATCTCCTCCGTCTATCATGTGATGGACGGTGGAGATCTCTTTTTTAAATTAGTTATTATTTTTATTATTTATTTTTTATAATTTTAAATTTAAAAAATAAGATTAAAAAATTAAAAGGCGAAATTACCCTTAAATTGATCAATCTTAACAAAATTTGACTAACAAAGTGAGGGTTTGGTGTAATAAAAGAATAAATGTGTTTTCATTTGTTATTAAGCAAACCTCAACGGGGTGTTGTACAATTTATTCCTATAGAATATTAACATAGAAATTAAAAAAAAAAAAACATGATTCTTTCATTAGAGTACGATGTTTGAGATGAGATGCATTTACTATGAATACTTATGATATGATTGTAGAATTTGTTTTTACTGTACAAAATGGGCACCTTTATATGTCCATGACATTTTTTTTTTCTTGGTGACTGGGACCAGCCTAGGATACAACCAAACCTGTAACAATAGGCTTTTGGGCATGGTTCAGAGATCAACTTCCAAGAACAGGGGGAAAGGGGGGTGGCACGCGTGTAGGGCAACCCACATACATTGAGGAGAAACCCACATAAGAGGGGAAGGATATCGCACCTTTATGACATTACTTACAAGAACATTTTTAATTTTCAACTTAACTGGTTTACTGGTTTGAAAATATGATAAAATGGATATCTTAAAATCATAACAAAAAAAAATGATGAAATCATTAATTAGTCACACAAAATTGTACATAAAATGGAATTGCTGCTTGGTCATTCATGGAATCCCTTCTAATAAGATATAACTTGCTAAAGCCTAAAGGTTCATACTTAAACAAATAGATGATATTCTAATTTTAATAATTAAGAAAAACGGATAATTTAAAAAAAAAAATTATTGTAGTTTGCAAATATCTCCTTTCTAGCATCTATACTAAGTTAACAGAATAGTTAGACAAAGTATAAAATGACCTTTTCAACTCTGATAAAAAGATTTTTACTTAAAAAAATAAAATAATAATAAAATACCACCTAAAATAATTATAAAATAATTAAAATTGATTAGATGAACGGTGGAGATCAACATACCAAATTCAAAAATAAAAAATTGATAAAATAGAAAAAAATAAATAATATCTTAAAATTAAAAATTTGTATACCAATAAAAAAATGTATAGTAATAAAATATTATTGAAGAATTCATCCCAACCGTTCATTTAGACGATGGAGATCTTATTAAAATATAAAATTAAAATAAACTTTTAAATAAAATAAAACAAAACTTTCAAAAATTAAAATTAAAAAATCTAAAAGAAAATGGAGATCCACTAGATTGAATCTCCACCGTCCATCCAAATTTCATCCATATGCAGTTTATCACTCAACCATTATTGATCATCAAACCAACATCTCATCAACACCATTTGTAATTCATCAACACCATAAATACTACTACTTCTTCGTTAACACCATCTGTAATCAAACACCATCTGCAACTGCTTCTTCATCAACGTCATCTGCAATCAACACCATCTGCAAAATCATTAACCTACACAATCAATCAATCCGACACACAACAACAACAATCAATCCCTACCAAAACCACGCACTAAAAAAAAATTTTAAAAAAAAACCAGAAAAAACCCACACAAACAACAATCAATAAAAATATTTTATGATAAAAATTGTATATTAAAAAAAAAATTAAATAATATTTTACAATTCGAATCCCTAATGGTAGAGACCATTTTCGGTCTCCATGATGGAGACCTGAACTACGTCTCTAGCAGTGGAAACCCAGGTGGTCCCCACCATCAGAGACCAAAATAGGTCTCCAATAGTCTTCACTGAGCTGATGTCGTCAAACCCACCTATAAATCGGGCCGAAGATAGAGATAAAAAAGGAGAGAGAGGCAATTTTAACCCACTTGTTGTCATCGTCAAAGATAGACCCACACGTAGGAAAGAGACCCATTACACCGAACCTACTTGTCGTAGTCGTCGAACCCACCTACCGGAGATAGAGAGAGAAGAGGAAAATAAGTGCTAGAGAGAGAAGAGGAAAATAAGTGCTAGAGAGAGGTAGTTGAGAGGAAAAAATAGATTTTTATTATATATTTTTATTTTTTTATATTTTAAATAAAATATCTTGGTTTTTTTTAATAATTTTATATTCAATATTATTTATTTTGATTTTTTATATTTTAATTACTTTTGATTGCATTTCCCTTTTTGCCCCTGAAGTCAAACGGTCAACCAAGTCAATCTAATGGATTCTATAACCGTCAGGGATATTGTCGTCCTTTCACACGCCTTCAAACAGGTGTTTTAAGTGTTTTTATTAAGGTTAGGTGGTATTTTAGATAAAACTGAAATGATGGGTGGTAAAAAAGAGATATTTATAAACTACAATAAGTTTTTTAGGATTATACTTTAAGAAAAATGAAACAACATTAATACCTTGGTACTATTCTGGCTTATATATATTATTAGCCATGGGATTAGTAATATATAAAAGGTTGAAGGATTGAACAATGATGAAGCTCTCAAGCTCTTTCATTTGAAAGCCTT
Source organism: Nephelium lappaceum (assembly GCA_021234005.1). Taxonomy (NCBI): domain Eukaryota; kingdom Viridiplantae; phylum Streptophyta; class Magnoliopsida; order Sapindales; family Sapindaceae; genus Nephelium; species Nephelium lappaceum. Next base: position 14,096,268 of record CM037998.1, on the reverse strand, counting down.
CAAACATAAGCAACTCACAAATGATCATGTTGTTTTTATAAAGAGTGTCGTGTATTACAAAACTGGACTTACCTTAGCCCTTATAGTTTTGAGTCCTTCTTGTGTGATAAAAGTGCCAATGAATGGAAAAGTGCTTTCAACAAACTATAAGAGTATCCAAATAAAAAAATTTTGAATATACTTCGTATAAGTTATGATGATCTAAACGAGAATGAGAAATATATAATCTTAGATATTGCATGTTTTTTTAAAGGAAAAGATAAAGATCGAATTATGAAAATATTGAATGGTTGTGATTTTAACTTAGATTTGGGAATAAGAGCTCGTATTGAAAGATCATTAATCACTATTTCAAATAATAAAGTATTGATGCATGATTTGTTGCAAGAAATGGCCTAGGAAATCATTCATGAACAACACCCTAATAACCCTAGCAAATCGAGCAAATTATGGTTGTCTAATCATGTGCAAGATGTGTTAGCAAAGCAAATAGTAATTTCTATTTTAGTTTTTTTAATTTTAACTAAAACATATTTATATATTCTATATATGATTTCATCAAAAGCAAAAGGGTTTACAGTAGAATGCAATTAGTTACGCATTTACTCATTAATTAATTTAATTTATTAAGGAACACAAGCCATTGAAGTTATCATGGTCAAGATTCCAAAACTTGCCACTCACTACTCAAAAGGCAAGACAGGGAGTAGCGAGTTCTCGGTTACTAGGCGAGTATTGTTCACCAACTGTCAAACTGAGTCAAACTTGAGCAAAAAACTTAAAAATTTTCTATATGATCAAAATACAATCATATAACTATTGACCAATTAGTTTGATACTTTTGACCATTGACCATTAGGATTTAATATCAACTCTTTAAAGACAAAGGGTATTTCTGTTGAGTTTTTTAGAATCTCGAAAAAGGTTCATGTCATTACGACCAAAACTCTGATATTGGTGTAATTTTATCAAACCTCATAAGGGTTTATGTAATTTACCTATATATACATATGAACACAAAAACGTATAAGTTTTTTCTCACCCTTCTCTCTCACCTTTCTCTCTCAAGTCTCACCCTCCCCTCTACATTGTACCCTCCTCTCTCATTGTCACTTGCTAGTGTTGTCGTCTTCGCTCGCTACTTTTAGTAAGTAAAATTTTAAGAAAAAAGTGCAATTGTTGTTATAGGATGTTTGATTTTTGAAAATTTTTGTTGTAGGTTGTTTGGTAGTGAGAAAGCGAAAAAAAATTTGAAGTATGGTGGTCAGTCGTGACTGGTAAGGTGTTTTTTTTTTTTTTTTTATTGTTATCATTTTTCTTTTTTACATCATCCGAGTTCGGCCAAGTTGGTTGAGTTGTGACCTAAGTACTCGGCCCAACTCAGTGCATTCTTGTCGGAGGAATATTGTTTTTCTAGTAGATTTATCTTTTTTCTTTTTGTGCTGTTAGAATTAAGAAATGTTATTTGGAAAGGAATTTTCTAAGAACCAATCTTTGAAAACCAGATAACTAAGAAATTTGCAAAAAAACCATTTTCCTAATAGTTTGTTAGGAGCTTTGAAAGCTTCTGATTTTTCAACTCCTAGTACAATTCTAACATCCTTTAAACTCACAATTTTAATCTCTTTTAATTTCCCTTTTGTAAAGTTTCATTTACAAGATTATTTTCTTTTACAAGTTTTGGTATCAAAACCTATCTTTCTGAACATAATGAGTAGTTACAATGGCAGACTTTGTCTTTTATATATTGATTGTAGTCTTACATTATTGTTGCTTATTTATTTGGTTTATATGTTTTCTTTCTTATATGAGTATTAGGCAAAACTTTAATAGACTCTGAAAAACAACATATGCTTTGAACATCAAAACCCTGTCTTTCGATGACTCATCGTCCGATCAATAGTAGTGCATGGTGATTGATTATTTAAGGAAAAAGAAATAGAAAACTTGGGAGACTTTTCAAATTGTAAGTGGTGGTTACGTCTAAGAAAATGAGACATTCTTTTCGTCGAAAAAAGTGTTCAATCAAGCACACTCCTCTCAAAAGGATTGTTGAATGCACTTTTGAAGTATCAAATAAAATGTGGAAGATTTTAAACAGCATGCCCAGATGCCAGGCCAAACATTCCCATCTTAGCTTGGTGCTGTGATTGCATAACAGAAGCAGATTTTTGTTGAGCCTGCAAAGCATACTGAATATAAGCTTGATGAACAGGATTTAGTACTCGACGCAGAGTGACAATAAGAAAGTACGTATGACATACATCTTCAAGAAAAAAAAGAAACAAAAATGAAATGTTCTAATTGCATAAATGATCAACAGCAAAATCACACGGATTCCTAATAATAATACAAACACATACATTCAATTTATAACTTGAACTGTACACGTAAAAAAGAACCCATGAAAGGTTTTTTATTTTTGTAAGCAAAAAGATCAAGTTGCACGGATATGTCAAAATTTTACTAATGATGAGAACTTAAGCAATAAATAGTCACCGTAAATGAGGACCAATTTAACAGGGCATAACATGTACAAACAGGTCAACCAAAACCAACACCGCACGGTATAAAATCACCCAGATTCTACTCTATTTTTGTTAAACAAAATATCCCTCACGCCTGCTTCCCAAAGTTAAGCTCAAAACTATGGCCCCAGCAAACAATAAAATCTTCAAGAAAAACAAACACCATGATATTTGCCAATTAGGTGGGCTCTGAGGAATCAAACCCCAAACCTTGTGAGACTAACTGCAGGTAACCCATCACAGTTACATGGAATAAACAACACAAATAATACAGAAATTGACACATTCATTGCATTATGTTTCAATCATATATTAACTTATCCTACAGATGCATCCAAAAACCACATTTATACATACCACCCAAAATCAAATTAAAAAACCCCACTTTCCATTATAACCAACCTCTGCAAAAATTATAAATTGATGCCTCAAGATATGCAGAATACACTAAACATAGTATAACTTCAAGCACAACAGAATACAAAGAAACAGTACCTGAACTTCAGCTTCTCTAGCATCACTGGCTACCAAAGCTTCTAACTGAATAACATTTCAATAGGACGTAAGCGAAACAATTGGATAATATTTATTTAATAGATGAAAATTAAACTCACCAAGAAGAAAATACACAGAACAGAACAAAAAAAGTAGCCTTGGACTGAACTGATTGGTATCATCACCGCACTACAAACAACCAATGAAAAGCAGCAAATGAAAAGTAGTAGATCGGATGGTGGAAGAGTAGTAGATCGGACTTACACACGATGGCACCGGACGGCGACAATCCTCGGTAGTGGCTGCAACAGAAAAGTATAAGTGTCAACTTGAAAAGAAAAGGAAGAAATAATGAAATGTGGGAGGGTGGACTGGTTTGACGCCGGCACTGGAACTAGTCCGATCGGCGGTCGTGGCCGGAATCACTCCGCCCAGTCGCGCGAACCAAACAACAAGAAGCAGAAGAGAAGAAGAAGAAGAAGAAAATGAGAAGGAGAAGAAGAAAAAGAAGAAGAAGAAAATGAGAAGGAGAAGAAGAAAAAGAAGAAGAAGAAAAGGAAAAGGAGAAGGAGAAGAAGATCGAAGAAGAAGAAATGGGAGACCGCCCCGCCGACGGTCGGAACAAGTCAGATCGACCGTCACGCAGTCGGACTTCTTCCGGTCGCTCTCGCAACGATCAGAAGAAGAAGAAGAAGAAGAAGAAGAAGAAAGGGAGAAGAAGAAGAGAAGAAGAACAAGAGGAGAGGGAAGACTCACTCTCACTAGATCGGTGTACGGCGGCTAACGGCAAGGTGAATGGCAAGCTCCCGGAGCGGTGACTGGTAGGAGATGGGAGAGAGGCATCGGCGGTAGCTAGGGTGGGAGAGAGGAGATGTGAGAGAAAGAGAGAGAGAGAAAAGAAAATGAAAATGGGAGGGGGGGAAAGCTGGGTGTCTAAAAAACACCTAGTTTTTCCATACCGGGCGCCCCGTATGGAAAATATTATATGTCGGGCGGGTCGCTTGCCTGGTAAGGAAATCTGATTATCCTTATCGGGCGGGCTGATGCCCGGTAAGGATAATCCAAATTCCTTACCAGGCGGGTCGTGCCCGGATTGGAATATGGTTATTCAAACCAGCCGATACCCGCTCGGTTAGGAAATCTGATTATCCTTACCGGGCGGAGTGATGCCCGGTAAGGATAATCCAAATTCCCTACCGGACGGGTTGTGCCCGGATTGGAATATGGTTATTCAAACGGGGCGATACTCGCCTGGTAAAGAAAATGGCATATCCATACCAGGCGGGTCATCCGCCCGGTATAGATAAAATAGTAATAAATTAAACAAATTGAAAAAATATTATCCATACCGAGTGGGTCACCAGCCCAGTATGGATAATGAAGTTATCAATACCGGGCGGTTCACGCCCAGTATTGATAATTATAGTTCCATACCGGGCGCGACCCGCCCGGTATGGAATTATTATTATCCTTATTGGGCGCAACCCGCCTGGTAAGGATAATCCGTTTTTAAAATTTTTTAAAATAAAATATTAGTATCCATACCAAGCCTTTAATCTCCGGTATGAACAAGCCGGCATAAATAGGCTGTTTTGTTGTACTGAAGCAAGTGAACGTAGTCATTGCAACCATGAATATATATATATATATATATATATATATATATAAAAGCAAACTAATAGTTTAATGGGCTGATGATATTTATAATTTTACATTCTTACATGATTACATATATGCTATATACTTAGGTTTTTTTTTTTTTTTTTTTTTTTGTACTGTTATATAGTGAGGTGAAAATTTTAAATATTACATTTTGTAAAGGAAAAAAAAAAATGAAAGCTATCAAAAATGAAATGAAAAATAGAACTCAAAAATAATTTAGTCAAAAATGTTGATGTGGCCTTGGATTTGAAGCATTCTTTAGTTGGTGTGGGATGGGAGCAGCTTTGAGGGATCACAAAGGGCTTTTTGTAAAGAAAGTGCACGGTTTTTTTCTATTATGCTAATGCCAACTTTTGTGAAGAACACCAAAAAATTTGGACAACAGATGATAAACCCTCACACCTACCCATTTGAAATTATGATTCAAGTCATTCCTCCCAAATTCCAAATCTGTACTTGGAAAAAAATAACAAACGAGTACATCTAAACTTTCTTGTGACAATACACTCACGCCCGTCGGATGCTTCATAACAGTATTCAGCTTTTTTAATTGTTCACAAACTCAGTTAGAATGACAATCAAACAACATAAAAAAAATTTAAAAAAATTTAAAAAGAGTTTGGAGATTAGAAATGTACTTTTGATTAGTAGATAAATTATATCGGATCTACACTTATTAAAATTCAATAAACTTTCTTTAAAAGAAAATGTTTAAGATTTTCCAAAAAATACTCAAAAAAACACTTTTAATTCATGATAACGCTTGTATATAAATTCAAAATACATTAAACTCAAAAATGCATTTGCTACTTGAAAAAAGGGTTTCGAATATCTAAAAACTAAAAAGGCTTTGGACAATGCCAAAAACACTCAAAGTTGAGATATTTTACATCTCATTCATACATTCAATTAGTGCATTCAATACAGCAACAAAAGAAAGTTATCTAGGTTTGCATTTACACGAGAAAAGATTCTAGATTACAATAAACATGTAGTAGAGAAACAGCTACGTACCTTATAATAAAAGTTCCATTAGTAAATCTACCTACAGCCTCAAAGTATCATCATCTGATATCGTCTCCTCTGATGACGCATTGTTGAGAAGAATGTTCAGCTTACACAAGCAGGACATAACAAACTAACTTGTTCAAGTTAAGTTTGATCAACATCAAATACATAAGTTAGCAATGATCAAGTGGCAACAGCATGACAGTCTTGATGCTTCAGCCATATTAGATTCTGGTCTAGCATTGGCGGGAAAATAAGTTGAGAGGATCCAGCTCAGCTAATGTTTAGCCAATTAGAATCAAGTCTAGAGGTCACAGTTTTCTTATGTAACAAGTTCTAGTGTAAATATATATATAGTAGTGTACTGCTTATTGAATTCTAAAATGAGAAAAAGAAATAAAAATTCTCTGTAATATATGTTGTGGTTACAAGATCAATCTTGATCATTTCTCATTTAGATTTGTTTGTTTTAACATCAATACTTTAGTATCAAGTTTCAAGGATCTTCAATATGGTATCAGAGCACTTGAATACCGTGTCTTCTGCATCAAGTGGTGGAGCACACAATTCTTCAATCAGTGGATCAAGATTTCTCTCGCTGATGAAGCTCGAGCTTACAGTGAAGCTAGATCACAATAACTACCTGCTTTGGAGGCAACAAGTTCTTGCAGGAATCAAAGGTAATAGACTCGGCTCTTATATTGATCAAAATATTGCTCCTCCTAGTCGATTAAATTCAAATGGAACTGTTATATGATGAATTCTTAGATTGGGAACAGTAAGATCAAATCTTGTTGTGTTGGATGCTATCATCCATAAGCCAAGAAATCCTACCTCATTTAGTTGGTTGTGAGACATCATGTGAGGCTTGGTTGAGCATTGAACGGCTGTTCAAGTCTCAATCTAAAGCCAACATTATGCAATTGAAATTGCAGTAACAAACACTGAAGAAGGATGGTCTTTCAATGAAGGAGTACTTGACCAAGAAAAAGAGTGTTATGGATGCTCTTTCTTTCATAGGATATGTGTTGAGTGAGGGGGATAAAGTAATGGCAATATTGAGTGGTTTGGGAACAGATTATGACTCATTTGTGGTTTCAATTACCTCAGTACCTGTTAGTCATACGGTAGCTGATATCACAGCTTTACTACTCACTCATGAGGCTAGAATTGAGAGACACATACAGACTGAGAGTCTGAGTGTTAACATAGCAGTAAATAAGAGAGGTGGAGGTAATAATCCTAGTGGTTTTGGCAAGGAAAATATGAACGCAAATATTCATTCAGCTGGAGGTAGACAATCTGGTCAGAATACTGGTGGAAGAAGAGGCCGTGGCAGAGGAAGAAACAACAACAATAATCGACCACCTTGTCAAATCTGCTACAGGCCAGGACATGGTGCTCTACGATGTTACTATAGATTTGATCAGTCCTATCAGCCTCAATACAACACTCAATCTGGTGGAAATGGTAACCATCCATATCCTGGTAATGTTGGAAACATGGCTGCAATGTATGCTGGACAGGATATTGGCTCTTTTGGAAGATCAGATGCGAGTTCATTTGGAAACTCTCAGTGGTTTCTAGACAGTGGAGCAACTGACCATTGTACACCTGATGTATCCAATCTCATGAACAAGTCAGATTTCCATGGGAAGGAGAGAATTTATGTGGGGAATGGAGCAGGTTTGAATATCTCCTCAATTGGTTCAAACTCTTTTTATCTTAATAGACATGTTTTTCTACTCAAAAACATATTGCACATTCCTCAAATTACCAAAAATCTCATTAGTGTCTCCAAATTTGTTAAGGACAATGATGTGTTCATTGAATTTCACCCTTGTTTTTGTCTTGTGAAGGACCAAGCTACGAAGAAGGTTCTTCTTCAAGGTGTCCTTAGGAACGGGTTCTTCAAAATAAACATCCTATGGTGACAAGAGCAAAGCCAGGAATATTCAAGCCTAAAGCTTGGATTGCTCTTTTAGATGAAACAGAACCAGTAACTCTTCAACAGGCTCTATCTCATCCTAAATGTTTAGTAGCAATGCAGGCAGAATTTAAGGCTCTTAAGGACAATCATACTTGGACTTTGGTGTCTCCACCTCCTGGCAGAAAGATTATAGGATGTAAATGGGTTTTTAAAATCAAAAGGAATCCGGATGGAACTCTTCTTAAACACAAAGCTAGACTTGTAGCTAAAGGGTTCCATCAACTTGCCGATTTTGATTTCGCTGAGACTTTTAGTCCTGTGGTGAAACCTATCACAGTGCGAATTATTCTATCCATTGCAGTCTCCAATGATTGGAGTTTAAGGCAGTTGGATGTCAATAATGCCTTTTTACATGGCATTCCTGATGAAGAGGTGTTTATGCAGCAACCACCTGGCTTTGAGGAGGGGAATGGTAATCAATTAGTCTGCAAACTCCACAAAGCCTTGTATGGACTGAAGCAGGCACCTAGGGCCTGGTTTGACAGGTTTAAAAACACTCTCTTTCAGCTTGGTTTTAACTCAAGCAGAGCAGACCAATCACTCTTTTGTAAGTTCACAAGTGATTTTAGTCTTTACATTCTTGTGTATGTTGATGATATCATAATTACTGGTTCAAGTGAGCAAGAGATTGATAAGCTAGTTAAAGAGTTGAATAATTCTTTTGCTTTGAAAGATCTGGGTATGTTGAACTACTTTCTAGGAATTGAAGTACAGAGAACAAACACAGGTTTGCACTTGTCACAGCATAGGTATGTTCAGGAGTTGCTTAAGAAAACCAAGATGGAAAATGCAAAACCATACTCCTCACCTATGATTGCAAGTGTAGGAAGTCAGTTATCAGCTTATAGAGGCAATCCAATTGACAATGCAGCAGAGTATAGATCAGTTGTTGGGGCATTGCAGTATGTAACAATCACAAGGCCTGATATTGCATTTGCTGTCAATAAAGTGTGTCAATTTATGCAAACTCCTTTGGATGAGCATTGGAAGGCTGTGAAGAGAATACTTAGATACTTAAAAGGATCTTTAACTCAAGGTTTTTTCTTTGAGAAGTCAAGCAATCCTAACTCATGCTATGATCTAGTAGGCTTTTCAGATGCTGATTGGGCATCTAATCCAGATGATAGGAGGTCTACTTCAGGGTTCTGTATATATTTTGGATCAAACCTTGTTGCTTGGAGTGCCAAAAAGCAACACACAATATCTCGATCTTCAACTGAAGCTGAATATAGAAGCCTTGCTTCTGTAGTTGCTGAGCTAACATGGATCAGATCTCTTCTTCAAGAAGAGGTACCTCAACAAAGAGTTCCCACAATCTGGGTTGGTAATCAAAACACAATTGCTATGGCAAACAACCCAGTTTTACATGCAAGGACAAAACACATTGAGTTGGATCTTTACTTTGTTAGAGAAAAGATCATGCAGAAGCAAATTCTACTTAATCATGTGCCTTCGGTTGATCAAATAGCAGATGTTTTTACTAAATCATTATCAACTCCTAGATTTCAGTTTCTGAAGGCCAAACTCAATGTGTCAGACTCTCCATTGAGTTTGAGGGAGAGTGTTGAGAAGAATGTTCAGCTTACACAAGCAGGACATAACAAACTAACTTGTTCAAGTTAAGTTTGATCAACATCAAATACATAAGTTAGTAATGATCAAGTGGCAACAGCATGACAGTCTTGATGCTTCAGCCATATCAGATTCTGGTCTAGCATTGGCGGGAAAATAAGTTGAGAGGATCCAGCTCAGCTAATGTTTAGCCAATTAGAATCAAGTCTAGAGGTCACACTTTTCTTATGTAACAAGTTCTAGTGTAAATATATATATAGTAGTGTACTGCTTATTGAATTCTAAAATGAGAAAAAGAAATAAAAATTCTCTGCAATATATGTTGTGGTTACAAGATCAATCTTGATCATTTCTCATTTAGATTTGTTTGTTTTAACATCAATACTTTAGTATCAAGTTTCAAGGATCTTCAATACGCATCACTCTCGACAACAACCACGTCATCTGGTTTGTTCGTATGATACAAAGAAGTTGTGCTTTGTTCATGGGAAATCTCTCGTTGATGATCACTTCCAGATGGTTGGTGGCAACTTGATCTTAAATCACTAAATAAAAGGAGTGGCCCTTGGATAAATCAAAGGTCTCCTGATCTGTTCAGTTGTGAAGTTTAAATGTGGCTTGTCCAAGACACTGCCGTCTCTGCGAGAATAGACATCACCTAGTGAAAGTCGGGTTCTATCCATCTTACTTTCTCTCCATGGTCTTCTTTTGTGATGCAAGAAGGCATCATTACAGCCCAAAGAATTAGCTTCTGCTTCTGCATATTTTAATAGTGAAACACATGCACCATTCAAAAGTTTAGAAAGTTCTTTCTGCCACCGCTAAGCAAGATCTCTGGCCAATCTCCATGGCATGAAGTGCAGTCTGGGATCAGTTAATATGGCATCCCAATTGCCCCTACCATGTCTTTTCACACCTATCCAAAGAAAATCAAATTCCTCTTCAGACCAAAAGTCAGTGTATGGCGTGAATGGGATCAGTGAACTGCCTCTTCTATTCAAAGCTCTTGTTCGACTCAAGATGATGTCAAGTAACAGTTTGTGTCTCAAGATGATCTTTGGCTAAAAGAAGATTGCTGCAAAACATCCTGGATGAACTGTTCAAAACGACCAATGGATTCACTAATAGATTTCACCAATGGTGATGTGGTGGATAAAATCTTGGGAGCATATCCTCCGAATTTTGGCTCAGTGAATTCACTAATAGATTTAAGAAGAATGAAGATCCGCTAGAAGTTCTCTTCAGCTGATTACTTTCACTTCCTAAAGTATGATTATTAATTTCCCAGACCATAATGCAGTTGGTTGCCTGTGGAGTCGAAATTGCTAACGGGGAAAAGTCCTGCTTTTTTTCTTCTGAAAACAGCTGGGTTCAAGCAAAAAGAAATTCCAGTTTAACTCAAACAGGCCATCATATTGTCCCCAACATTTGCAAAACCGAAGAATCTTGGACTTTATAAAACTTATCACATACCTGTATAGAATAAGATAAGAGAATAAAGCAACACAGAAAGGACAAAATCAACTTGCCTGTAGGCATTTGTTTTCTGATGTAATCTTGGCAGAGCACCCAGGAGAAGATTCAACATTATTTCTACAGATCAATGCATCTCCAAGTACCTCTCCGTGGTGCATGCATGTAGATACACTAAACCTTTCAGTTATTGTTTTGTTTGTTTTTGGGTGAGAGACTTCATGTGATAGAATAGTATGATTTCTACTTGAAGAGTCTAATGAGTCTGGAAGAGAAATTATTGGTTCAGCATTAAAAGTTTGGTTCTCAGAATCTGAGTTGATATCAACAGTAGAGTCAAATGCACCACATGAAACTGTAAAACACACTCACCACAGTTACTTAGATGGAGTTGAGAAATGAAATCCTATATTTATGACTTTGTAAAGTATGGAACAGAAACTGCAACCTCATGGTCACAGCAAGACCTGTCAAGCAATAGACCTATTGACTCAAGTTGCTGCCTATGTTCTTGACAGGCTAAGTAAATAAATTTTACCCAGGGGAGTAATAGAGTGCTTCAAACAAGGTAGCAATTCTTCTTTCATCAATTCAGGAACTATGTTTGTCTTCACATCATCACTTGACAAGACCTGAGACTCAGTTGTAACACATGCCCCGAATTCATGGATCCCAGATTTTTCATCCGCAATTATGCTACTAAAGGTGCAAGCTTTAATTGCATCATTCAAAGGAGCTTTTTGTACATCCATGGCAACTTTGGAACTCTGGCATGGTGCTTGTCCAGCATTAGGAGTGGCATCCTTGGACATGTTCTGATAATCATGTGATTGTTTACTCTCACATGTCAATCTGTTTAAGATAATAGAAAATTTGTTATGATAGAACGTCGACAAATTTGATTTATGTATTAACATGCCAGAGTTTATCTGATCATACATCTCAGTTTCCAAAGCTGGTCCTGCATCAGCATTTACAGAATCAACCTCCATCTGTCACCAGATGAACAAAGTGAGCAATTCCCGTAAAAGGCAAGAAATAATAGGTTCGGAGTTTCAATACAATTTTGGAGCATACACTGTTACATTACCAGTGCATCCAGCAAAATGGAAAGAGGATGGCTCTGCCATTTTACAAGTTTCAATATTTATTTTCTAAAACTTCTTTGTCACATAACTATGAGAATGGACTGGAAATATGTTCACTTGCTATGTAACAACTAAACTTCACCAGACATTATAGAATTAATCTACAACATGCAAACTGGTTCTCGTCATACAATTTTTATGTGGCTTTATAGCATGTTAAATTCAAGAGAGAGTAACAGCAGATTTTTCAGGTTTGTTAATTACGGACGACTCCATTTTGCCAGTCCTGATGAATAAATTGTTAAGCAATAATTGTAAAGCAATAATCCAAAGATCTTGATAGTTTAGAAATGTTTATTAATTTTATTGCTCATCTTAACCACCGATGCAAGAATTCTTCATTCAAACGTTTATCTGAACCATGCTTATTTTGAAAAGGTTTTACCTTCTGAATACTGCTAACAAGAGAAAAAGAGATATTCAAATATCTTTATATGGTTTCATTATCCTCATTAAGTTCCATGCTAGAAGGCAGCCTCCTAAATCAATAAGACACAGGTCTAAATTACAATAGTACGATTAACTTGCATAAAAATAATAAGAATAACACAATAGTAACATAACAACCACAAACATAATAATTCCACAAAAAGCTGTACCATCGGACAATTTCAGATGGAAAGCCAAACAAAATCTTCATTATTTGTCATTTGTTTTTTGGGAAAAGTAAAAGAACCAGGTAACTATTTCAAGTATGCATTCCAAGAAGTTTTGGAACCGAGAAGAAACACATACTTTATCTTGATTGTGACAGTGAATAAGTTTTGTATCCAGATTTTCCCCTGGCAGCTCCAGATCTGTTAAAAGATATGTTGAGCTGTGTTTATGATATGTTGCTTCACAGGACGAGGTATAAGAAGGCGCAATACCACTGCTCCAGCTAGTAAGCTGTGAACAATCTTTTTCCTCAGTGAATGATCTTTTGGGTGCATCAGTCTGATCTATATCCTTTTTCTTTTTATATTTACGACTGAAAGTAATCAATGGAGTGGTCATTTTGGTTTGCACAGAATTTCACTGCATGAGTTGGTGAACTGATCTTTGGAGATTTCCAAGTTTGAAGTCTCTGACAAGTATGAGCCATCATCAAGTGGCCAGCTACATTTGTTTCTATCGGCTAAATTTGTGCTAACAATGTCTGAACTCTTTGCAGTTTCCATTGCCACCGACCGAGAAACTAATCTCCTTGTAAAGCAATTCTCATCACTTCCACAACAAGAGTTTGCATTGGAACCTGAACAAACCTGAATGTGGTTTGTGTTAATAAGACGTCCACAGAAAGATGATCCACCAATGTCCTTACTATTGGAGTTAGTATTTATTTATTTATTGTGAGGGTAGTTTAGTCTGTCCATTTCATTATTATATATATACGTCTTCTACTCTTGTAAGACAATTTTGATTCATTTCAACGTGAAATCTTATTTTGTTCACATGCTATCAGAGCTATGATTCTCCAAAATCTGTCACATTTGTGTTTTCAATTTGGGTATTCTTTGGTTGGTTCTTGTGTTCGAAGATTGAGCTGTTTTGAGGTTGTCTTCTTCCTTTGCTGGAGGGTTCTGTCTTCTTTGGTGTTCTCTGGTTTCCCTCCATCTTTTTCTGTTGAATCCTCTGCATCTCTCTCTATCTACTGCTGCCGCTGGTTGGTCTCCATTCTCTTTGGTGTTCTCTGGGTTTTGTCTTCGCTGGTTGGTCTCCATTTTCTCTGGTTCACTGTCTACTGCTGCTGGCTGGTTGGTCTCTGTCTCTGTCTCTGTTTAACAGCCCCGCTTGACGCCGTCTGTCGCTGTCTCTCTGCCGGTTCTGGTTGACGACGGGGTCTTCCGATTTTCGCTGCACTATCGCTTACTCAGCCCCCTCGTTGCTCATATTTCTGCCGTACTCGATTGTTCCTCTCGACTGAGATGGAAGCTCAAATTTGAAGATAAGTATCTCCAATAGCTGCATTCTGGTTGATTATGTAATTTGGCGCTTCAGTCCTACAATATTATCTACATTTTGGGAGAGCACTTCAGGGGTATTCTTTTAAAATTGATTCAATTTGGTTGTATAGAGGACTTGTGCATAGATTTTTTTTTTTTTTTTTTTCTCTGAGAGTAGGACTTGTGTAGTTTGGAAAATAGCTTCCATTAGGTTTCATGTGCTTTCTGCATGTGATTGGCATCAAATTTTAGTGTTAGTTGTCATACATCAATTGCAGTTGGTGTAATTGCTAGTGAACAGAGTATGATGGTAACATATGTACTGAATTAGTTGGTTAAATTTTGAAATTCCTGGTGTTTGTGGAGGTTGATGTGTGATTTAAGGTTCAGACTTTGTTGGTTTGGTGATCCTTAATTGATCATTTAGCTTCATGAGAAAGAGAGTTTGAAGTACATACTGAAAGCGGTGGGACGACCAGTGAGGAGGACCAGCGTAGAGATTTCGTTCTTCTGTTTTTTATGTGGTTTTTTTATTTTTATTTTTATTTTTCTTCTTCTTCTTCTTCTTCTTTTATTATTTTTTATTTCTTCTATTTTGCTGTTTTGTCAGGCTAATAGAAACTCTTACATTTATATGCCCATGACGCTCACATTGTGATATCAATATTTGATTCTTGGTACTTGCCAATATCATTAAGGTATGTTTTCTTCGACATGGGTTTAAAACTCTAGAGTTTCTTACCATATGTCACCTAATTCAAAATCCTTTGTGTCCTTGATTCCTGTAACATTTACTTTTGTTAGGACTGGTGATGGCACTCCCATGCCATTAGCAAGAGTTGGTTCTATTGTTATATCTTGTATATCTCTATCAAATGTTTACCATGTTCCTAAACTTACAATGAACCTTGTTTTCGTTAGTCAATTATGTGACTTTGGTTACTCAGTGTCCTTTTCTTCTACTCCTTGTTTCGTGTAGGATCTACAATCTCAGAAATTGATTGGGAAAGGCCGTAGAAGCGGGTGATTATATGTTTTGGACGAGTTGAGGTTACTAGTATTTGCAGCTACTAGTGTTGACTTGTCTTCATTTCGTTTGTGTCCTTCATCTTCTAGTTTTTATCTATGGCATTCTCGTCTTGATTATGTTTCAACATCCTATTTAAAATTCTTAATTTCCACGGGAACCTTAGGAAATTTGCAAACTCATGATATTTCAGATTGTAGTGGTTGTAAACTTGTAAAATTTTCAATTTTGCCATTTAATCAAAGTACTTCTTGTTCACTTGCATCTTTTGATTTAATTCACTCTAATGTATGAGGACCTTCTCCAATTACTACAAAAGGAGGGCCTGGATATTACGTTTCCTTTATTGATGATCACACTCATTTTTGTTGGGTTTATCTCATGAAACATCGTTCTAACTTCTTAAGCATATACAGTAACTTTCGAGCTCGTGTAAAAATCAACACTCTGCAGTTATGAAGTGTTTTAGATGTGATTTGGGTGGTGAATATACCTCAAATAAGTGTTGTGAATTACTTGCTTTGGATGAAACTATTCACCAAACTCTTATACTGATACTCCTCAGCAAAATGGTATAGCTAAAAGAAAACATAGACACATTGTTGAAACTACTCGTTCTCTTTTGTTATCGTCTTCTATCCCTAGTGTGTTTTGGGGAAAAGTAGTTCTTACTGCAGTCAATGTCATCAATAAGATCCCATCATCTCACACTTTAGGTTTATCACACTTTGGATTTGTTACCCTTTGAGAAATTATATGTATATGCTTTTGATTATTCTCTGTTGAGAATCTTTGGTTATACTTGTTTTGTCTTGCGCTCTCATATAAAGCGAACAAAATTATTGTCACATTCTATCATTTGTGTGTTTCTTAATTATGGTAGGGACAAAAAGGATATCGTCGTTTTGATCCTGCTTCTAGAAAACTATATGTATCTAGTCATGTTATGTTTCTTGAACATGTACCCTTCTTTTCTATTCATGCTACTACTCACAGTATCACCATATCTGATCTTATTCATATTGATCATTTTTCTAATCATACTGATAGTTTTTCTCCATAGGTTCCTTTCAGTATGATTCTGACTTTTCTATTGTTCCTATAGCCCCTCTTCCGTTTCATTATTCTCGTAGGTTTTGCACAATTAGCTCTAAAGATATTAGTATCTTGTTGTCTGACGCTTTTAATAATCACCCTCCTCCTACAGTTGCCCAAACACCTCTTGAGATTGTGGATTCTTTTTCTTGTTATCCTCAGTGTATTCATAAGTCTACTTACTTACTAGATTTTGTTTCCTTTTACTATTCTACTTCCTTTTCTACCTTTCTAGCAACTATCCACAGTCTCTCTAAGCCCTTATTCTATAAAGAGGCAGTTCTTGAGCCACTTTGGCAATAATCTATGAGTGAGGAACTTTTTGTTTTGCACAAGATAGATACTTGGGATTTGCTACCTTTACTTACTAGTAAAAGTACAATTTGTTCTCGTTGGGTCTATAAGACCAAGACAAAGTCTAATGAGTCTGTTGAGCATTACAAAAGCTCAATTTGTCGTAAAAGGGTTCTCTCAACACTATGGTATGAATTATGAGGAGACCTTTGCTCTTATTGTAAAGATGACTACTATTCGTACTCTTATTGTAGTTGCATCTGTTCGTCAATGGCATGTATCTCAGATGAATGTTAAAAATGTCTTCTTGAATGGTGATTTGCATGAAGAAGTTTATATGACTCCACCACCCAGTGGAAATCTTTCTATGATCTCAAACAAGCTCTTCAGGCTTGGTTTGAGAAATTCTTTACTGTGATCACTTCTCTTGGGTTTTCCTTCAATAATAGTGACTCAACTCTTTTTGTCAAATGTACTAATGCAGGTCGTATTTTGCTTTCTTTGTATGTTGATGATATGATTATTACTAGTGATGTTATTGATGGCATTGCAATATTAAAGTCAAAATTAGCCCATCAATTTGAAATGAAAGATTAGGTTTTTTATGGTACTTTTTGGGTATTGAAGTTGCAGTTTCTCCAAAATGTTATCTTCTTTCTCAATCTAAGTACATTGTTGATATCTTTGAGCGAGCACATCTCACTAGTACTCAGTTGTTGATACTCTTTCTAAGCTAAATGTTAGATACTCTTCTTTTGATGGTACTCCTTAGTCAAATCCTATATTGTACCGCACCATTGTTGGTAGTTTGGTCTACCTTACTATCACTCACCCATTTATTGCATATGTTGTTCATATTGTTGTCAGTTTGTTTCCTCTCCTACTACTGTTCATTGGGCAACTATTCTTCGTATTTTGCAGTATCTTCATGGTATTGTCTTTCAGAGTCTCTTACTTCTATCCACCTCATCCTTGGAGCTATCTGCCTACTCTAATGCTGATTGGGCCATGATTCCACATATCATAAATTTGTTACTGGTTTATGTATTTTTTTGGGTGATTCTCTTATCTTTTGGAAGAGCAAGAAGCAAACTGTTGTTTCTAAATCCTCTACTACAGCAAAGTATCATGCTATGGCAACTAGTACCATAGAGATTGTTTGGTTACATTGGTTACTTGCTGATATAGGTGCTTCTCTCATCCCTCTCCTCTATATTGTGACAACTAGAGTTTTATTCAGATTGCTTATAACTCAGTTTTTCATAAACTAACCAAGCATATCAAGATCGATTGTCATTTTACTCGCCACCACCTTAAGCATAGCATTATTACATTACCTTTCATTCTTTCTCCCTTGCAGATTGTAGATTTCTTGACTAAGTCGTATACTATTTCATGTTTTCATTTTCTCTTTTGCAGACTCTCGATTTCTGTTGCCACATCGTGAGTTTGTGGAGGGATATTAGAGTTAGTATTTATTTATTTATTATAGGGGTAGTTTAGTCTTTTCCTTTTATTACTATATAGATGTCTTCTTCTACTCTTATAAGACAATTTTGATTCATTTCAATGTGAAACCCTATTTTGTTCACACTTACTAGACATATCTTCTCCAGAATTCCTTGTAATATGTATGTTCTGAGGCCTAAATGTCACTTCTAGTGCATCCGATCCTTTAATGCGCTTCTTTGCCTTCAATATGCTATATTTCCGGATAGGATGGGAAGTTGAACCACCATGTTCTTTAATGGAATTGCAGGATAGCCTTTTTCCAATGGGAAATATGCTTTGACAGAGGGAGAAAAAGACATAAGCATGGAACAAAGACAAGCTAAGTCGATAAATAAATACCTTAACTGACTGATTAACATACTGAAGGTGCTAAGTTCGATGGCAGTCATGACATTGCAACATATCACCTCTACCTTTACATACAACACAATCAAGACATAAGCATGGAACAAAGACAAGCTAAGTCGATAAATAAATACCTTAACTGACTTATTAACATACTGAAGGTGCTAAGTTCGATGGCAGTCATGACACTGCAACATATCACCTCTAGCTTTACATACAACACAATCAAGGCATATCTATTGAAAATAGCGAAATGAGTAGAGAAGTAGAAACAATAAATATAGTCATAAGAAAGTGAACAAAACAGAAAAAAATAATGTAAACCATTCACCAAAATTCTCATTTCCAATTATGAATTAATATACTGTAACTTGGGCCTAGCAAGATGAGCATTAGCTGAAAAGATGATATTGAAGGCTGAAACGTTTGAAGTACATACAATCTTCAAACATTTGAAATTGCAGCTGAATTTTGCTGTAGAAGACTTGTCTACTGCCACACGAGGCTAAAACATTTGATGTTTTGCTACATAAGACTCTTGTCTAGTGCCATACGATTTAAGAATTGATGTGTTAGAAAAGCACCACGAAAGCTAACTCACAACTGAAGGTTTACCCTTATCTTATAAACCTCTCATGAGTGGAGGTTTACCTTTATCTTATAAATCTCCTCCCATGCAACGTGTCCACTTGGCAACACCTACATCTATACAACTGAGTTAGGGTCCCACCCAAAGCTCTAATACCATGTCAGAAAAATAGTTTTGGGCCTAACTCCATCACAAAAGCTAGCTCATGACTAGAGGTTTACCCTTACCTTATAAACCAATGCAAATTCACTTCTTTAACTAATATGTGGCTATCTAACAAGATATACTTACTGAATTTGGTCATGCATCCTTGAGGCTAAACATGCTACTGGCAAGAGAAGACCAACTGTTGAAGTTTATGAAAATGGAACCTTCGAAGATATGCCTGTTCCATGTGCCAGAAGAGAAATGAGAAAGTATATGCATTTAGAAAGGCAATAACAGTGTATGAATCAATTAGAGATTTATGCATGAAGGAGGAAGCATATGCATATTTTCGACTTGCTTGCTACCAAAGGGATTGCTAGTTGAAGTTATTGGAATCAGATGATAAGAAATTTGATTACGTGAAGAGGAAGGCAACATTTTTCAGAGGATCAAGCAAAATATGTTTTATTAGCCAAGAAGAACTACCAACAAGCCATGGGATTTTATGGTCCTCAAACTCACCCCACCTCGTACCTGACTATTCTCTTGGAGATATCAGCTCTACAGTCCAGATTTTCATCCACCATAAGCAAACAAAGTTGAGTATTTTATTTATGATAAATTTACAGCTGTAGTCTATTTCATATTTGATGCGATAATCTTATTCGAGATCGTTCATATGGCGATATAGAAATGGAGATACCTTATATAATAGAAATGATATAAGACTGGATCACGATAAAGATGAATTTTTTATTAATATCTATTAAACAAAGAAATTTATATTTATCGACCTGATGATTATATGTGGATTGATCTTAATCCTGAGTGTATTATGAAATCCTATCTGTTGAGTCGTGTCTTTTGATGTACATGGGTGAGACTGTTATATATTTACAGTTAATATGCTTCATAATTTGGAGATATAATTATAACAGGTGGTTGAGAATATTTTACACAATAATGGAATCCATTTCTTATTGCGAGAAGTAAATAAGTAGTTTCTTTAAGTGTTGATTCAGGTCTTGAATAAGAAGAGATCTTGACTTTCTATTTGTGATTAAATAAAAAGACAAAATTCATAAGTTGTTATGGGTATATTGTTCATTAGAGAATCAATGATACTTAACAAAACAAGATATAATTAAAAAGGTATAACGGACTTTATGACCTAACTTTAATTATAAACTACTTGTGGAGGATGAAACTATATGAAATAATTTGATCGATGGACACTTATAAATTCAGATTGTGTAAAACATATGCAATTTTGAGAGTGTAACTTTAGCTTTTTAGTGAAGTAACTCTAAAGTTAATAATAACAACTTATTTAATTAAAGAGTTTAATTAATAATTTCAATATTATTAGAGCTTAGAAGTATAGGTCCATTTGGTTCCCTTGCTAGCTCACACTCACTATACGAAACGAGAAAATAGAAAAATTAGTTGGAGTGCCTAATTATATGTTACATATGTAGCATAAATACGTTCACATGATTTAAATATTGTTGAATATTTGAATTAATAATTATTTAATTAATATTTATGAATTATGAATTATTTAATTATTATTTAAATATGTTATGGGCTCAAATTGATGTGGTTACTAAAATAATTGATTTATTTAAATAACCATTTGATTTCAAGTCAAATTAATAAAGTAAATTGTTTCTCAATTAATGTAAGAAACTTAAATCTTAATATTTGATTAATGAAGTAAGTTGTTACTTCATTAAACAAAATTAAACAAAAGAATTAATATTCTAATTAATAAAGTAAATTGTTTCTTCATTAATTTAAGAAAATTAAATCTTAATATTTGATTAGTGAAGTAAGTTGTTACTTCATTAAACAAAAGAAAACTTAGAATTAATGCTCTAATTAATGAAGTAAATTGTTTCTTCATTGAATTAGAAAACTTAATTCAAATTGAGTATTCTAGTTATGAGGAAAATTATTTTCTTATTAAGTTAGAAAACGTAAAGTTGATCAATATAAAAAAGTTGTTTTATGTTGAGAATAGAGATTGGATTTGAATTACTTCTATTTCCCCTAACTGTTCAACACATAAAAGAAAACACAAAAACCCAAAAGAGCTTAGGGTTGGCTAAACACCATCTAGAAAAGAAAAGGATTGGTTGAATCCTCTCTTAGTTGTTGGCTTCATTGTTTTCTTTTGTTATAGGTATTCTTTTGAGAAAAGAAAATTGATCGTGATTTTTCAAGATTATGCCCACACACACGGTTTCTTGGTGAAGAGTGATAGCAAGGAAGATCAAGTGTTGAAGAGTCTGTAAATTGAAAGGGATCAATCAATCTTCATGCAATATAAGATTTAATCTCATTAATTTAGTTATTGAATTATTATTACTAGCATCGACTGACAAATTTTTTTGTTTTGAAAAATTTTTAAAACTCACATTTTCGTATTAATCTAAAATTCAATTTTCCATTTCAATTCAACCATCACACTTTTGTCAAACCTTTAGGTTAATTGAGAAATGCAGCTTATTCTAGTGATAAGACTAAGCCCGTCCACCACTTACCTTAAGGTTGTGGGTTCAACTCACTAAAGTCTCACTAATATGTGAGCAATTTTTTCCACCTTTGTGTGGGTAATTCTCTCATATTTCTAGAAGTAGAGATCCAAGCCATACTTTAGAATTCTATCTCAGCCGGTCCTGGTAATAATCTGGTTAGGTGCCAGTAAATTGAAAAACAAAAAAAAATTCAAGTTAATTCAATTCCAATAGTTTCCTCCATCTTCAAGTAAAATAATTATTTAAAAAATTATCTTTGAAATATTAATCTAGGTTCAAAGTAAATATCAATGAAAATTTTTTTGCAACTTAAACGTAGACAACTAGTGTTCCAAAAATCGACCAAATCGATCGATATTTCGCAAGCTAATTCATGATCGGTATCGTATTTGTTCGATAACCCCCAGATCGGGGGTCTTGCTCTTTGGAGGTGAGTAATTGGTTGAGTTAATTGAGTAATCGGTCCAACTCAGTCAACTCGGCACAAAATTGGTTACAAAGCTGATCGGAAAACACACTAAACAGCACCAAAAAGTCAATTGGAGAGAGAGGATTCACACTTAGAAGAGAGAAAAGATGTTGTTCGAGAGGGAACTGAAGAGCTTCAACTTGGTTAGGCATATGGATGTCACCCAGTTGGAGTCACAATTGATGCCCTTCCACTTGCAGTACATCGATTTTGATGAGTTGTCAGAAGGGAGACCGAAGACTAACTGAGGGAGAGAGATCATGGCGGCTGACTCATTGGCGTTGGCGGCTACTGTAAGAATGAGAAGGAGGAGGAAAAAAGTAGTGGTGGTAGTGGAGAGAGAAAGTAAGGGCATGTCGTGAGGAAAGCGAAGAATTGAAAAAGAGAGAGAGAGAGAGAGAGAGAGAGAGGGAAGGGGGGGGGGGGGGGGGGGGGGGGGGGGGGGCGCGCGGCGGTGGAAGGTTGGAATGGCAGTGAGAAGTGATTCGTGTGTTAGGTTTTTGTATATATATACTAAGATAAATTACACAAATCTCTCCTGAAATTTGATGAAATTACACTAATATTTAAGTTTTGACCTAAATGACATTAACCTCTTTTTTAAGTTTTATTATTATTATTTCTTTTTTACATACTTGACCTTATTTAACCGTCGATGAACAATACTTACCGTTTAATTGTTGATTAATAACTGAGTAATCGATAAATTCCTAACTACTGTCTCATTAATCAATTAGCGAGTAGTGATTTTTGGAACATTGTAGAAAACTAAGGTTGATTTTGAATGGGCTACTTTTTTCTTCAATTCAAGTATTTTTCTACCATATTAGTATAGAAGGTTGATCTATAATTTGTTGACATAGAGCAAGCTTTGTTGGTCAGTTTTTCAAGAACCCAACAACTTATAACCTGCACAAGTCAAATGGATGGAGCGGCAGTGATCCTGACACCAGGGTGATGCCGACTAAAGATACTTCAACACTCAAATCAGAAAGGGAAATTAAAATAAAGCAAATCAAATAAGCAAAACAAAATGTATGCGCTATTGTCGTTCAACCCAATGCATTTGGCACATTAATAGAAGTGAAGAGTTGGTTGAGCATGCGGTTAGAACGTAATGATAAGGCATTTGTCTCCTTGTGCGAGGACTAGGGTCTTACTTGAGATGGTGTGGAAGATGTGGTGTCTTAGAGATGAAGAAGTATAAATGCTTAAAGATGTGAGAGTCTAGAGAGAATTCAAAAAAGTAACAGTATATAAGGATGGGATCCCCCTCCCTCAGATATTCCTTTCCTTCTATAAATTGTAAAGGAGCTGTTGGAGAGTCATAGTAGTGTCAGTTTTAGGAGTTGAGGCCTTTGATTCTCGCCTCTATGATTGATGGAATGATTCTCGTTCGACAGGTTTCCTGTTAAAGGCACGCATTACAAGCAGTTTAAAATTCAATTATTAAAGGTGGTCAACTCTTATTAATGAGACTCACAGCTGGGCCTTGGACATTGCATGGGCTAGGTCGACTAATGATTTCACCATTTGGGCCGCTATACTGGGCATTTCAACCCACACCTTCAATACGCCCGTATTTAGCTATTTTTTCCATTACAATTAGCAGTTCCTATTTCGTTTCTACATTCAAACAAATCATCTATTATTTTCTCGCTTCTGATTCTAGTTGGTAAGATAAAAGTCATTTTTCTCAATATTGTCTTTTAAGTTTTTCCATTTAAATGCAGATGTGATTGTCTTAATAAAAATAGTGATCGTAACTGATCTTGATTAAAACTGTTGTGATCATGTGAGCTCTTGATTCAAACTGTTGTGTTGATTTAGTTTAATCAAAACCACTTTATGATCATGAATGAATTTTATTAAGGTTATTTGTGCTCATGACTTGTTTTAATTAAAATTCAATAGTAAATGATTTTTATCAAAACTATCATAATCCTAGAGGTGCCTTGATCACAAAGTTATTTCTCATTCATGTCATTTTGACAATGACCTTTCATAAGCATGTCTTTGACTTTCTAAAACTAGGGTGCTAATTGCATGATATTTCAAGTCGTCTTAAATACAAATTACTTACTTGTTTGGGGGAAAAATTAGCTTTCCAAAATCAAATCAAACCGAGGCCATTAAAGTCCAGCAATTAAAAATCAACCCAAAGGAGAAGGCCCAAAAAAAAAGCCCAAATGATGGATTCCAAGGGAAGCAACGGTGCCAGCCTAGTCATCTAGGAAAGGAGATACAGAAAAGATGAAAATGCCCTTGACAAGGAGCAAGAAAGCAAACTAAAGGGAAACTTCGCTCTAAAATTCCAAAATAGGGCCACAAGTCATCTGTCAACTTCCTACCTCACTAGAATGGTAGAGAGCTCAAGCCTAATGATAGGACTAGAACTAACAAATGCCTAGGGGTAATACTAGGCTGTAGGAAAAAGGGAGGGTTAGCCACGTAGCCTCATAACAGAAGGGACGAATGAGGAAACACCACTACATCTTAATAATAGTGGTTGAAGACTTTTTTTTATCCTAAAAAGTAAAAAGTTCAAGTCACTCCCTTGTTTTAAAACACAAAGGTATAGGTAATTTTATATGAATTTAATCTTTTTCCCCTAACATAAAATAATAATAATAATAATAATCATAATCATAATAATAAGAGAATAAAGTAAAAATATATGACCACTACAAAGATGGATTTGGAAGAAAATATTTTAATATAATTAAGTGATTTGGATTTCAATTAAAAATCAAAATTTGATTTTTTTTTCAATTAATTTTTAACATTTTAAGTTATTTAACCACTTAAAAGATAATTAAAACAACTTATAAGAACTATGCTTGAATCCTTTAAGTGTTAAATGAGAAAAACAAACCTGTAAATAAATTGAAGTAATTTATACTAAAAAACTTAGTCTCAAAATAAAAAATCAATTACGAGAGCACTTAGAAACAGGAACCTTACTTTTTTTTTTTCGAAAAAAAAATTATTTTTGCTTAATATTTGATAAAAAAAAATATTAAACCCATCAAAACAAATAAAGAAAATAAAAGATAAATTAGATTTTGGGAATGCAATTTTTCTTTTATCTCCTAACATTAGGTCAAACAATTGCAACTTAATTGAGATAAAACTCTAATGCGCAACCCAAAATTGTTGCTCCCAAGAGGCGTGAGAGGTCTATCCATATTAAGTGGAAAAATTTCCCCCACTTTATGAGCTATTCATATTAAGTGAGAAAATTACTCACACTCTATGAGTTATAATACTCGAACTTCATTCCTTTACTTTTTAGAAAACTAGCCAGTGCGACTTCCCATGGGAGCGGCAATGCAATTATTATTTATTATATTTCATGGAGCAAGACAGCACTAGACAACCATCGAGTCGGGGCCTTGGGGGTAAGACCACTCGCTTATGACTCGATATGTAGTTGGTTTAGACAAAAATTGAAGGGCTGAATAGATACACTGGATTTATTACTCGCACTCCCGCACGAATCAATGGTGCTTTTGTGTAAAGCGAAATAAGAATTGAGGAGTTTGAAAAAAATAATAATAATAAGAATTGAGGAAGATATTTGTTTCCATTTTCAAAGCAAGGATTTGGCAAGAAAGAAAGCGATATGTGCCAAATTTCAACAAAAATTCATGAGGACAAAAAATCGAGGGCTTGAGAAGAAAAATCCAAGGACTGATTATGACGTGGTACAAATCTTGACACATAATTTCCTGTTTGTCCGTCATTGTCTTGGAGTCTTTCCTCAAGCTGTGCATCTCAATTTGAGGTGGGCATTTTCAGGTTTGGATTAGATTGGATAGGATTGAGTTGAAAATTTTTCAACCCAACTTAACCCAATCAATTCTCCAACCCAACCCAATAACAATTGGGTTGGATTGGGTTGGGTTGGGTTGGATTAGGTTGATTCGGGTAGCAATCCACTGAAATACAAAACACTCTTGTTGATTACGATTGACATGTCTAATTTAAAGAACCTGAATTGTTCTCCATTGTAGCCTTCCTCTTCTCGGTAACCCAACAAACAAGAAAGGTATAATATAATCTATGATTGTAATATAATATAATCTTATTATTATGAAAAAACATAATAATAACTAATTTTGTAATTTGTGAAATTAGTTATCTTGTTTTTTAACATTCACATTGCGTAGTACTCCACTAACCTAATGTCTTGCCAAATAAATGACGTTTCATATGATTGGATTCGATTGTTATTGCAATAAATTTTACTTGCATTTTAGTCAATTCCAAATATTTCTTTTTATTCCAGATTATGGATTCAGCTCTATCCTGCCTACTCGAAGGACGCCATATATCTGAGACATTTGCAGGATCTTTCTCAAAGGACTACCCAGAGCTGAATGCCAAATATTGGAAGCAGGTGCAAATGCTTTTGAAAAACATGTTGTTCATGGCACTTTCAATTGAATAATCTTCTCCAGTTAGGCAGCCATTGCATCGGTCTAGGGATGCCGGAAAGCTGAGGGAGCTTTACAAAATGTCATTGAAGTCCTCCAGTTAAGTGATTTACCTGCCATGCATTCCTTGTGGACGGCATCATATAGAAAATCACATCTGAACCATGCGAAGCTACCCAAAAAATAATTATATTCATCTTGATATTTTGTTTGATATGTAGACTATTATTATACATTATTAACATTTTCTCTTGAAGATAATTCAACTGCCAACACCGAATTTTTTATTTTTATTTTTTCGAGTTGGATTTAGAAGATTATTTAAATTAAACATTGAAAACACAATGAAAATGACAAAACGAAAGCTGGAATAGAAATAACTTAATGATCTAAGAAAAGAAAGTATGGCTCGAACGAAATAAATATTTCTCAAATAAAAATATCTCTTAAAGGAAGAAAGTAACTTTTGAAAGAGGAGATATCTCTTACAAAGAAAATAACACAAGTGTGAAAATGAAATTTGGTGTAAAATTCAAATTATTAATTACATGATGATATGGACACAAAACAAGATTAAAAAAGTGAAAAAAAAAATCCAAGAATTATTAATTGATGATGGAACATTATAGAAACAGTACAAGATAAGTTTGTGGTGGGGTCTTATAGGCTAGAAATAATACTGTCGTAAGTAAAGAAAGTCGGCAGTGAAGAATTAGGATGGCCTAGACGTACAAGATACAATCGAATTGGAGTGAAGGAGGGACTAACTCGTATTAATTTGACACGCATGCACCTTGCCTTAGAGGAAATCACCCGCTACCTTACCACAATTCGACAAGGACTGGTTAAAGGAAATCCACCTAGAATGCGGTTTTCAACCCATCTAGGACGGTATGACCTTGACTTTTATCATGACTTCATTCAACCAAGCATTCATTATTATTATTATTTTTTTAAATAGAAAAAAAACAGGGTTTCATTATTCCTTATTTGTTAAAAATTATTTATTTTATTTATGACCACATAATTCCACTTTTGAGTTCTTAAAAAATAATAAAAAATTCTACTTCTGAGAGTGTGTTTTATTTAATTAAAATTTTCTTGATTTTTAAATTTTTATTTATTAATATTTAATTGTTTTGTTTATAAATAACCAGCAATTATTGGTTGGTTAATTTTTTCTATACGCAAAACATAATAAAAAAATTTTCTAGACAATGCAGCCTTTGAAAAGTTGTTGGAAAATTTGAGGTTGACTCTCGCTGTTATGCTTTTAAAATCTTTGAAGGACTGTGTTTGCTAATGTAAGGCTTGCACTTCCATTGCACTTCCAAGTCCTCTGTTTCTTAAAACAAACAAGCTATCAACCCTTCAATGGCAGCTTCCAACTCTGAGAAAAAACAAGCCACTGATGATCATTCTTCATTATCGACTTCTACGAGACAGAAATCCTCTCCAACTTCTTCTTCTGGTGGCAATAGTCAATGGACATACGAGGTGTTCTTGAGTTTTAGAGGTGCAGATACACGCAACAACTTCACTGATCATCTGTATGCTGCTTTGGATCATAAAGGAATTTACACATTTAGAGATAATGAAAGACTTGAGAGAGGAAAAGAGATTTCATCTGAACTCTTGGAAGCAATTGAAAGATCAAAGGTTTCAATCATTATCTTATCCAAAAACTATGCATCTTCTACATGGTGTTTGGAAGAACTTGCAAAGATTGTTGAGAGCATGAAGGCAAAGGATCAGATTGTTTTGCCAATTTTTTACAAGGTACTTCCATCAGACGTGAGAAAACAGAGAGGAGCATTCAAGAAAGCCTTTGAGAAACATGAACAAGATTTCAGGGATAACCTGGAGCAGGTGAAGAGGTGGAGATCAGCTCTCACACAGGTTGCCAATCTCTCTGGATGGCATTTACATGACAGGTAACTTTGTATCTTTAAACTTTAAAGCATTGAAATTCTATGACTTTTGTTGCTGGTTAGGCTACACAGAAAAATTTCACTAATGCTTCTTTTTTACATAATTTTAACACCTAACAAGCTTTTCAAAGTTGGGAGGCTTGAACAGATCATGCTCTCAAAATATAACGCAAAACATAAATTATTATTTCCTATTAGGGTTTAAATAGTTAGCATCCTTCTTCACTGCAGGTTTGAAGCTAAGTTGATCACTGATATTGTCGACAAGATTTGGAAAAGATTGAATCAAATTCAATATTTTCCAAGCTTCGATGGGGGACTCGTTGGAATAGATTCTCGTGTGGAGAAAATTTATGAGCTTTTAAAACCTGATATTTTTTATGAAATTCGCTTTGTTGGCATTTGTGGGATGGGAGGAATAGGTAAAACTACAATTGCTAGAGTTGTATATGAAAGGCTTTCATACAAATATGAAGGTAGTTGCTTTCTTGCCAATGTTAGAGAAGTCTCCGAAAAAAAGGGTCTTGGAAGTTTACAAGAAATGCTTCTTTATGAGGTCTTAAAGGAAAAGGATATGAATATATGTGACTATCATAAAGGGATTAGTTTGATTAGAAAGCGGCTATGTAGGAAGAAGATTTTTCTTGTTCTTGATGATGTGGATCAATTAGAACAATTAGAAAGGTTGGCTGGAAGGAAAGACTGGTTTGGTTCTGGAAGCAGAATCATCATCACAACTAGAGACGAACATGTGCTGACAAGCCATGAAATCAATAATATTTATAAGGTCAAAGGATTAAATTACGACGAAGCTCATGGACTCTTTTGTTTGAAAGCCTTCAAACGCATAGGACCAACAAACAATCATGTTGAGCTCATAAAGCATGTTGTGCATTATGCAAATGGACTTCCATTAGCTCTTGAAGTTTTGGGCTCATTTTTGTGTGGTAGAAATGTCAATGAATGGAAAAGTGCGTTGGAAAGACTGGAAGCAATTCCTAATCAAAAAATTATGAAAATACTTCGAATTAGTTATGATGGATTGGAAAGGATTGAAAAGAAAATATTCTTAGATATTGCATGTTTCTTCAAAGGAAAGGATGTAGGTCAAATCAAGGAAGTATTGGATAGTTGTAACTTTTACCCAGATATTGGAATAAAAGTTCTTGTTGAAAGATCTTTGATAACTATTCAAGATAACAAATTGCAAATGCATGATCTAGTACAAGGAATGGGCTGGGACATTGTTCGCGAACGACACCCTGATGAGCCTGGCAAATGGAGCAGACTATGGCTATGTCAAGATGTTCATAGCGTGTTGACTAGAAATATGGTAAGATATTTTCCAAAGAATACAGCTAATTATGTATTAATATTTTACATAATGCCTAAATATCACAATTTAAATCATTTCTTTCTATTAATTATGCACATTGTTCAATCTTCTCATCAGGGAACTCTAGTTGTTGAAGCTATGATAATTGTCAAACATGATAAGGATATTACCCACGCAAATGCTAAATGCTTCTCAACCATGAGTAATCTAAGACTCCTCGATATCAGTAATGTTCACATTTCTAAAGAACTTGAGTATCTATCAAATGAGCTACGGTTTCTCAAATGGAAGGGGTACCCTTTGAAGACTTTGCCTTCCAGTTTCCATCCACAAAAACTTTTTGAACTGAGCTTGTGTTATAGCAACATTGAGTATCTATGGAGTGATAATAAGGTACAGTAGTAACACTATTGTAATTGTTTTTAAAACCATTATAAAAGTCATGAAAGCTAGTTTTTTATTAACTTTGGTTTTTGTTTCTACAGCCTTTCAAAGAGCTAAAAACTATTAATCTCAGTTACTCCCAAAACCTTGTCAGAACCCCAGACTTTACAATGATACCAAACCTTGAGAGGTTGGATCTTCAATACTGTACAAGATTGCTTAAAGTTCACCAATCCGTTGGATCTCTCAGAAGGCTTTTTGTATTAAATTTGAATAACTGTGAAAATCTTATACAATTTCCAAGTGACGTTTGTGGCTTGAAATCTCTTCAGATTCTTAATCTTCATGGCTGCTCAAAACTAGACAGACTACCCATTAATTTGGGAAAAGTCGAGCATTTGGAGGAGCTAGATGTCACTAGGACTGCTATAAGACAAGTACCATCATCCATTGTACAATTAACGAACCTTAGAACAATGTCATTCCGTGGATGTAAAGGAGGACCACCGGAAACATGGAGTTCTTTTCTGTTTTCACTGTTGTTGCCAACTAGAAAGCCTGACTGCATGGGTTTGTTGTTGCCTCCTCTTGCAGGTTTGTCCTCTTTGGAAAAATTAGATCTTAGTGACTGCAATCTTTTGGAAGGAGCAATCCCCAGAGATGTCGGCTCCTTATACTCCTTAAGAGACTTATATATCGGTGGGAACAAGTTTGTTAGCCTACCAGATACCATCAGTCAATTATCTAAGCTTGAAATTCTTTGCTTGAACAAATGCCATAGGCTTCAGTCATTGCCAAAGCTTCCACGTGGATTAAGGTTTGTACGGACAAATGATTGTACTTCCTTGAAAACAATATCAAGTGTACTAGAACTCACCTCTCCAGCGACACTACACTTTCTCAATTGCTTCAACCTAGTTGAGACTCGAGGCAGCGACAAAAACAGCTCGGCAACTACGTTGCTGAAACATTGGCTTCAGGTTTCTCTTTCCAAAACAAGTTTCTGATATCAAGTTCTAAGTCCAACATTTACCTTCAAATTTTCCAACATTTGTCTTCTAGTTTCACTAATCATATCAAGTTTTGAGTCCTGTTGCTGTGGCCATTTCTGTTTTATTACATTGATAAATTTAGATTTTTTAATACAACTTTTCCTATTG
This sequence comes from Nephelium lappaceum, assembly GCA_021234005.1. NCBI lineage: Eukaryota > Viridiplantae > Streptophyta > Magnoliopsida > Sapindales > Sapindaceae > Nephelium > Nephelium lappaceum. Next base: position 14,065,199 of record CM037998.1, on the reverse strand, counting down.
CAGATAAGTGTTAAAAGCAATCGCAATCCCTTTTTACAGAAGCTCTTTTTTCATTCTCAATTTCATAGTCGTCTCCCAGGAAGTGAAATTCCAAAAATTTTTAATTGTCAGAATGAAGGGAGTGTAGTAAATGGAAGACTACCTGATGGCTGGTTCAATGATGAATTTATCGGATTTGCTGTGTGTGGAGTGTTTTCACCCAGTGATCATTCAGATGGTTCAATGACAACTGTCGGTGATTTTGATGACCCTTTCTCAACTATGAAGTCCGATCACCTTTGGTTGGCCTATTTACCTCGCGAAGGACTAGGTGATCCACATGAAGGTCATATCGCTCACGTTTCCATCATTCCTGAAAACGGATATTTGGTGAAGAGGTGTGGCATTCGTCCATTTTACAAGCATGATGTAGAGTATCTCGAGGACTTATCAACAACAGATGTTGGAATTTCTATGGTCCAAGAGCTTTATTTTGGTGCTCGTTTTTTGATGGCCAGGACTCCTAGGCTTTGTAGATCAATGTACGATAGAATGTCATATTATCCTGATTATGGATTTCTTTTTGTTCTTGGGTGTGTAGACACCAATTCAAGAGGAACAGCAGCAGGAACGTATTCAGAAGCTGGTCGAAGCCATGATGATTGAGGAAGCAGTTATGGAGATAATGATCATGGGCAACCCAAAACATTTCACTAGTAATAATAGTTGAGGTGTGAAAGTGAATTTAGAAGTTATGTGTCTCATAATCTTATTATTCTAAACTTGTTGATCACATTCTAGGTTCTATTATTTTAAACTTCATCACTTCTCTTTTTTCCATATATTTTTAGTTCTGAATTGTTTTGCAACCCATTATTTGTTAGTTTTTACATCTGATTTTATTTTTTATTTTTTATTTTTTATTTTTTTACCTTAAACATAGAAGGCTTTGTTTTGTTTTAAACCTAAAACCTCAGGTACCTTGAGCAAGCCCATATATAACATAACACCATGACTATTACAATAACCTCTATAAAATGAAGTAATTGCACAAGGTTTGTCAAAAATAAGATGAAAACATACTTATTATTTTATTACACCAAACCCTCATATCGTTGGTCAATTTCTATCAACTTTAACAGTTGACCAAACCAAAATTTTTAGGGCTAATTGCACAAACCTCCCCTGAGGTTTGACGAAATTGCACAAATATTACGATGTTTAGGTAACTCGCACGGGCACTACCTGAGGTTTTAAAAACTCTACACGAACCTCCCCTGTCGTCAGCCAACAACCGTTAAATCGTCATAGTTAATGGTTAAAAGTATAAAAAGACTAAAATACCCTTCAATAAATTTAAAATTAATATATTATACATTTTTTAATTTAATTTGAAAATAAAACATAAAGAATTAAAAAAATTAAAAGAACACACTAGTCTTCATGGGAGACCAGATCTGGTCTCCCATGGAGACCGACCGTCTCCATCGCTGGTCTCGGCGCCAGCGATGGAGATCGATCTCCATCACTGGTCTCGGAGATCAGCGATGGAGATCATCTCCATCGCTGACGCCGAGACCAACGATAGAGATTCTGCATCGCTGGCGACACCAGCGATGGAGACCGTCTCCACCATTGGTCTCCGAGACCAACGATGGAGATTCCGTCTCCATTGCTGGTCTCCGAGACCAGTGATGGAGATTTCGTCTCTAGCGATGGAGACGGTCGCCATCTCCAGCGATGGAGACGGTCGGTCTCTATGGGAGACCAGCCATGGGGACCAACTTTTTTTTTTATTATTTTTGTTTAATATTTTTAATTTTCATGATTTTGATATATTTTTGTTTGGTGTGACTGTTTGATGATGATAATTGATTTGGTTGGTTTGATGATGATGAATGATTTGATGATTTTCATAAATGTAGAAGATTGAGATGAGGGAGATGATGATGATGGAGGTTGAAGAAGATGGTGGGTTTTTTTTTTTTTTTTTTTTAATGTTATAATATTAGTTTAATAATTAAAAATATTATTTTTAATTAAAATATTTATTAGCTGTGAATTGACCATTTCACCCTTCAAAACTTTGATTTAACTGTGGCTGACTAATGGTTGACTAACGATAGGGGAGATTTGTGCGAAGTTTTTGAAACCTTAGATAGTGCCCGTGTTAGTTACCTAAATATCATAATATTTGAGTAATTTCGTCAAACCTCAGGGGAGGTTTGTGCAATTTGCCCAAATTTTTATTCAAATGACCATTTTACCTATGAATAAAACAAAATCTTTAAATATTCCTTTCAAAAAATCCTAAAAATCATCACCAATAGCATTTAAAAAATATTTTTTTCTTAAAATCATCAAAATAAAAATAAAAAATGAGAAATAATAAAAATTAAAAGAAGAAAAAATAATTTATTTTTTAAAATACAATCACAATCCTTTTAATTAATCCTATTCAACCAAACTAAATCAATCTAAAATTCAATTAAATCAATCCAAAAAATTAAACGATTTGCCAAACTAACCATAAGATTCACCACCAAACACCAAACTCAAATATAATTTTCAGATCGGTTGTTCAACCAAAACTTTGCACAACCCAAATCATTTTCACAACAATAATAATCTTGATCTTAGTTTCAGAAAAAAAAAAATGTCAAAAAAAAACCCCTGTTGTTCATCTCTGTTTCAGTCCCAAAGATGATCATTACCAACAGCAATCGAAAACCTAAAAAACTTTTTAATCAACATTAGTTTAACCTTATAATCCAGTTCTTCATCTCTAATTTAATTCCATATTAACGTCAATCTGAAAACCCAAAATAAGTTAATCTGTCGAACACACCTCCTCTCGTTCTCAACCACGTTGAACCAACTTCTCTCATTATCTGAAACCTAAATAGCTCTCCTCATTGGCCTAGTAAAGAAAGAAAAGAGAGAGGCACCGTGATGCCGTGTATGAAACAGCCACCATCGAAGGATAAGATAGCATATATGAAAGAGAGAGTGCACGCGAGAAAGGAAAGAGAGAGTGAAAGAAAGAGAATGAAGATGAAGAAGAAGAAAACTACAACGGTTGATGATGAAGAAAAAGGAAACAGGGGTGAACAGAAAGGAGATGGATAGGTGGAGATAGGTGGGTGGGTGGAAATGGAGGAGATGAAAGAGATTTTGGATAGGTGCATGATGAGATAAATTAGGTGGAGATTCATTGTCGTTCGATCTAGAAAGGGTAGCTCATTTTCAAGTTGAAGAAGTTAAAGATACTCAAGTTGAAGCCCAAATCTATCTAATTATATATTTATATTTGCAATAATTTTTTTAAAAATTTATTATGAGATTAATCTCCACCGTCTAATCCCACTGTCCAATCATGTGATGGATGGTGGGGATTTTTTTTTTAAAGAATATATTGTTTTTATTTAATTATTAATTTTAACTTTTTAATTTTTAAAATTTTTAATTTTTACAACAATTTTTTTATTTTTTACTTTCAAATTAATCTCCACTGTCTATCATGTGATGGACGATGGAGATCTCTTTTTTAAATGAGTTATTATTTTTATTATTTATTTATTTTTTATAACTTTAAATTTAAAAAATAAGATTAAAAAATTAAAAGGCGAAATTACCCTTAAATTGACCAATCTTAACAAAATTTGACTAATAAAGTGAGGGTTTGGTGTAATAAAAGAGTAAATATGTTTCCGTTGTTTTTAAGCAAACCTCAAAGGGGTGTTGTACAATTTATTCCTATAGAATATTAACATAGAAATTAAAAGAAACATGATTCTTTCATTAGAGTACGATGTTTGATATGAAATGCATTTACTATGATATGATTGTAGAGTTTGTTTTTACCGTACAAAATGGGCATCTTTATACCTCCATAACATTTTCTTTTTCTTGGTAATTGGGATCAGCCTAGGATACAACTGAACCAATAACAATAGGCATTTGGGCACGGTTCGGAGATCAACTTCCAAGAACGAGGGGAGGGGGGTTGGCAAAGTATACTAAGTTAACAGAAAAGTGAGGCAAAGTATAAAATGACATTTTCAACTCTGATAAAAAGATTTTTACTTAAAAAATAAAATAATTATAAAATACCACCTACAATAATTATAAAATAATTAAAACTGATCAGATAAATAGTGGAGATCAACACACCAAATTAAAAAAAAATAATAATAATAATATCTTCAAATTAAAAATTTGTATACTAATAAAATATTATTGAAGAATTCATCTCAACCGTTCATTTAGACGATGGAGATCATATTAAAAAATAAAATTAAAATAAACTATTAAATAAAATAAAACAAAACTTTCAAAAAATAAACTTAAAAAATCTAAAAAAAAAATGGAGATCCACTAGATTAGATCTCCACTGTCCATCCAAATTTCATTCATATGCAGTTTATCAATCAACCATCATTCATCATCAAACCAACATCTCATTAACACCATCTGTAACTGCTTCTTCATCAATACCATCTACAATCAACACCATCTGCAAAATCATCAACCCACACAATCAATCAATCCTACACACAACAACAACAATCAATCCCTACCAAAACCACGCACTAAAAAAAAAATAAGTAAAAAAAAAAAACCAGAAAAAACCCACACAAACAACAATCAATAAAAATATTTTATAATAAAAATTGTATATTAGTAAAGAAAATTAAATAATATTTTATAATTCGAATCTCCAATGGTAGAGACCATTCTAGGTCTCCATGATGGAGACCTGAACTAGGTTTTTGGCAGTGAAGACCCAGGTGGTCCCCACTGTTAGAGACCAAACTAGGTCTCCAATAGTCTTCACTAAGTTGTTGTCATCGAACCCACCTATAAATCGGGCCGGAGATAGAGATAAAAGAGAAAAAAAGGAGAGAGAGAGAGAGAGGCAATTTTAACCCATTTGTCGTCGTCGTCAAAGATAGACCCACTTGTCGGAAGAGAGACCCATTACAATGAAACCACCTGTCGTAGTCGTCGAACCCACCTGCCGGATATAAAGAGAGAAGAGGAAAATGAGAGATAGAGAGAGCAAGAAAGAGAGAGAGAGGTAGTTGAGAGGAAAAAATAGATTATTATTTTATTATTTTATTATTTTATTTTTAAATAAAATATCTTGGTTTTTTTTAATAATTTTACATTCAATATTATTTATTTTGATTTTTTATATTTTGATTACTTTTTGATTGCATTTCCCTTTTTATCTCTAAAGTTAAACGGTCAATCAAGTCAATCTAACGGATTCTATGACCGTCAGGGACATTATCGTCCTTTCACACACCTTCAAACAGGTGTTTTAAGTGTTTTTATTAAGATCAGGTGGTATTTGGGATAAAAATGAAACAATGAGTGGTAAAAAAGAGATATTTATAAACTACAATAGGTTTTTTAGGATTATCCTTTAAGAAAAATGAAACAACATTAATACCTTGGTGCTATCCTGGCTTATATATATTATTAGCCATGGGATTAGTAACATATATAAGGTTGAGGGATTGAACAATGATGAAGTTCTCATGCTCTTTCATTTGAAAGCCTTCAAACATAAGCAACCCACAAATGATCATGTTGTTTTTATAAAGAGTGTCGTGTATTACAAAAATTGACTTACCTTAGCCCTTATAGTTTTGAGTCCTTCTTGTGTGATAGAAGTGCCAATGAATGGAAAAGTGCTTTCGACAAACTATAAGAGTATCCAAATAAAAAGATTTTGAATATACTTCGTATAATTTATGATGATCTAAACCAGAATGAGAAATATATAATCTTAGATATTACATGTTTTTTTTAAAGGAAAAGATAAAGATTGAATCATGAAAATATTGAATGGTTGTGATTTTAACTTAGATTTTGGAATAAGAGCTCTTGTTGAAAGATCATTAATCACTATTTCAAATAATAAAGTGTCAATGCATGATTTGTTGCGTGAAATGGCCTAGGAAATCGTTCATGAACAACACCCTAATAATCCTAACAAATCAAGCAAATTATGGTTGTCTAATCATGTGCATGACGTGTTAGCAAAGCAAACAGTAATTTCTATTTTAGTTTTTTTAATTTTAACTAAAACATATTCATATATTCTATATATGATTTCATCAAAAGCAAAAAGGTTTACAGTAGAATCCAATTAGTTACGCACTAACTCATTAATTAATTTAATTTATTAGGAACATAAGCCATTGAAGGTATCATGGTCAAGATTCCAAAACTCGTCACTCGCTGCTCAATTGGCAAGACAGGGAGTAGGGAGTTCTCAGTTACTAGGCGAGTATTGTTCACCAACTATCAAACTGAGTCAAACTTGTACAAAAAACTTAAAAATTTTCTTATGATCAATATGACTATTGACCAATTAGTTTGATACCTTTGACCATTGACCATTAGGATTTAACATCTACTCTTTAAAGACAAAGGGTATATCTATTTAGTTTTTTGGAATCTCAAAAAAGGTTTATGTCATTACGACCAAAATTTTGATATTAGTATAATTTCATCAAACCTCAAGGGGGTTTGTGTAATTTGCCTATATACATATAAACACAAAAACGTATAAGTTTTTTCTCACCCTCCTCTCTCACCTTTCTCTCTCACGCCTCACCATCCTCTCTTGCTCTCCTCCTCTCTCACATTGCACCCTCCTCTCTCATTGTCACTTGCTAGTGCTGTTGTTGTCGCTCGCTACTTTTAGTAAGTAAAATAATTTTAAGGAAAAAGTGAAATTGTTGTTGTAGGATGTTTGATTTTTGAAAATTTTTGTTGTAGGCTATTTGGTAGTGAGAAAGCGAAAGAAAATTTGAAGTATGGTGGTCAGTGGTGACTGATAAGGTGTCTTTTTATTGTTATTATTATCATTTTTTTTTACATAATCCGAGTTGGGCCAAGTTGGTTGAGTTGTGATCCGAGTACTCGGCCCAACTCAATGCATACTTGTCAGAGGAATATTGTTTTTCCAGTAGATTTTTTGATTTTTTTTGTGCTGTTAGAATTGAGAAATGTTATTTGGAAAAGAATTTTCTAAGAACCAGTCTTTGAAAACTAGATAACTAAGAAATTTGAAAATGCCATTTTCCTAATAGTTTGTTAGGAGCTTTGAAAGCTTCACATTTTTCAACTCCTAGTACAATTCTAACATCTTTTAAACTCACAATTTTAATCTCTTTTAATTTCCCTTTTGTAAAGTTTCCTTTACAAGATTGTTTTCTTTTACAAGTTTTGGTATCAAAACCTATCTTTCTGAACACAATGAGTAGTTACAATGGCAGACTTTGTCTTTTATATATTGATTGCAGTCTTACATTATTGTTGCTTATCTATTTGGTTTATATGTTTTCTTTCTTATATGAGTATTAGGCAAAACTTTAATAGACTCTGAAAAACAACATATGCTTTGAACATCAAAAGCCTGTCTTCCGATGACTCATCGTCCGATCAATAGTAGTGCATGGTGACTGATTATTTAAGGAAAAAGAAATAGAAAACTTGGAGACTTTTCAAATTGTAAGTGGTGGCTACCTCTAAGAAAATGAGACATTCTTTTCGTCAAAAAAAGTGTTCAATCAAGCACACTCTTCTCTCAAAAGGATTGTTGAATGCACTTTTGAAGTATCAAAGAAAATGTGGAAGATTTTAAACAGCATGCCCAATTTTTCATTTAACAAGCACGTGAACGTAGTCATTGCAACCATGAATATATATATATATATATGTATATATATATATATAAGCAAACTAATAGTTTAATGGGCTGATGATATTTATAATTTTACATTCTTACATTATTACATATATACTATATACTTAGTTTTTTTTTTTTTTTTACTGTTATATATTGAGGTGAAACTTTTAAATATTAAATTTTGTAAAGGAAAAAAAAATTAAAACAAAACAAAAAAGAAAGCTATCAAAAATGAAATAAAAAATGTAACTCAAAAATAATTTAGTCAAAAATATTTATGTGGCTTTGGATTTGAAGCATTCTTTAGTTGGCGTGGGATGCGAGCAGGTTTGAGGGATCACAAAGGGCTTTTTGTGAAGTAAGTGCATGGTTTTTTTCGATTATGCTGATGCCAACTTTTGTGAAGAACACCAAAAAATTTGGACAACAGTTGATAAACCCTCACACCTACCCATTCGAAATTATGATTCAAGTCATTCCTCCCAAATTCCAAATCTGTACTTGGAAAAAAAAATAACAAACGAGTACATCCAAACTTTCTTGTGACAATGCACTCACGCCCGTCGGATGCTTCATAACAGTATTTCAGCTTTTTTAATTGTCCAAAAACTCAGTTAGAATGGCAACCAAACAGTATAAAAAAATTTTTAAAAAATTAAAAAGAGTTTGGAGATTAGAAAAATACTTTTGATCAATAGATAAATTGTATTGGACCTACACTTATTAAAATTCAGTAAACTTTCTTTTAAAAAAAAATGTTTAAGATTTTCCAAAAAAAGGCTAAAAAAACACTTTTAATTCATGATAAATCGCTTGTATATAAGTTCAAAATACATTAAACTCAAAAATGCATTTGCTACTTCGAAAAAGGGTTTCAAATATCTAAAAAGGCTTTGGACAATACCGAAAACACTCAAAGTTGAGATAATTTACATCTCATTCATACAATCAGTTAGTGCATTCAATACAGCAACATAAGAAAGTAATCTAAGTTTGCATTTACATGAGACAAGATTCTAGATTACAATAATATAAACATGTAGTAGAGAAACAGCTACGTACCTTATAATAAAAGTTCCATTAGCAAATCTACCTACGGCCTCAAAGTATCATCATCTGATATCGTCTCCTCTGATGACGCACCACTCTCGACAACAACCAAGTCATCTGGTTTGTTCGTATGATACAAAGAAGTCGGGCTTTGTTCATGGGAAATCTCTCGTTGATGGCGTGAAGTGCAGTCTGGGATCAGTTAATATGGCATCCCTTGGCCCAACCATGTCTTTTCACACCTATCCAAAGAAAATCTAATTCCTCTTCAGGCCAAAAGTCAGTGTATGGCGTGAATGGATATTGAGGACTGCCTCTTCTATTCAAAGCTGATGTCAAGTAACAGTTTGTGTCTCAAGATGATCCGCTAGAAGTTCTCTTCAGCTGATTACTTTCACTTCCTAAAGTATGATTATTATTTTCCCCCAACATAATGCAGCTGGTTGCCTGTGGAGTCGAAATTGCTAACGGGGAAAAGTCCTGCATTTTTTCTTCTGAAAACAGCTGGGTTCAAGCAAAAAGAAATTCCAGTTTAACTCAAACAGGCCATCATATTGTCCCCAACATTAACAAAACAGAATAATCTTGGACTTCATAAAACTTACACATATCTGTATAGAATAAGCTAAGAGAATAAAGCAGCACAGAATAGACAAAATCAACTTGCCTGTAGGCATTTGTTTTCTGATGTAAACTTGGCAGAGCACCCAGGAGAAGATTCAACATTATTTCTACAGATCAGTGTATCTCCAAGTACCTCTCTGTGGTGCATGCATGTAGTAGATATACCAAAACTTTCAGTTATTTTTTTGTTTATTTTTGAATGAGAGATCTCATGTGATAGAACATTACGACTTCTACTTGAAGCGTCTAATGAGTGTGGAAGAGAAATTATTGGTTCAGCATAAAAAGTTTGGTTCTCAGAATCTGAGTTGATATCAACAGTAGTGACATGCACCACATGAAACTGTAAAACACACTCACCACATTTACTTAGATGGAGTTGAGCAATGAAATCCTGTATTTATGACTTCGTAAAGTATGGAATAGAAACTGCAACCTCATGGTCACAGCAAGACCTGTTAAGCAATAGACCTATTGACTCAAGTTGATGCCTATGATCTTGACAGGCTAAGTAAATAAATTTTAACCGGCGGAGTAATAGAGAGCTTCAAACAAGGTCGCCATTCTTCTTTGATGCCTATTGTTGTTTTCACATCATCACTTGACAAGACCTGAGACTCAGTTGTAACACGTGCCCCGAATTCATGGATCCCAGATTTTTCATCCAAAATTATGCTACTAAAGGTGCAAGCTTTAATTGCATCATTTAAAGGAGCTTTTTGTCCAGCATTAGGAGTGGCATCCTTGGGCACGTTCTGATAATCATGCGATCGTTAACTCTCACATGTCAATCTGTTTAAGATAATAGAAAATTTGTTACAATAGAATGTCGAGAAATTTGAGTTTTGTATTAACTTGTCAGAGTTTATCTGATCATGCATCTCAGTTTCCAAAGCTGGTCCTGCATCAGCATTTGCACAATCAGCCTCCATTTGTCACAAGATGAATAAATTGAGCAATTCCCGTAAAAAGCAAGAAATAGTAGGTTTGGAGTGTCTATACAATTTTGGAGCATACACTGCTACATTACCAGTGCATCCAGCAAAATGGAAAGAGGATGGCTCTGCCATTTTACAAGTTCCACTATTTATTTTCTAGAACTCCTTTATCATATAAATATGACAAAGGACTGGAAATATGTTCACTTGCTATGTTACACCTACACTTCACCAACATTATAGAAGTAATCTACAACATGCAAATTGCTTATTGTTGTACAATTTTATGTGGCTTTAGCATGTTAAATTCAGAAGAGAGTAACAGCAGATTTTTCGGGTTTGCTACTTACAGACGACTCATTTTTGCCAGTCCTGATGAATAAATTGTTAAGCAATAATCCAAAAATGTTGATATTTAAGCAATGTTTGTTGCTTACAGACGACTCCTTTTCGCCAGCTCCTTTTCGGGTTCTTCATATGTAAGCAATAATCCAAAGATCTTTCCCTTTAGTTCCCTTCAATTCAATAGTTATTAATTTTATTGCTCATCTTAAGCCCTTCACCTAGATGATAGTCTAACAAGCACCTAACCACCAACGTAATAAGTCTTCATTCAAACGTTAATCTGAACCCCACCTATTTTGAAAAGGTTCTAACTTCTTAATACTAACAAGACAAAAAGAGATATTCAACCATCTTTATATAGTTTCATTATCCTCCTTGAATTCCATGCTAGAAGGCAGCCTCCTAAATCAATAAGACATGGGTCCATATTACAATATTATGATTAACTAGCATAAAAATAATACAAATAACACAATAGTAACATAACAACAACAACCATAATAATTCCACAAAGCTTAAACATCGGACAATATCAGATGGAAAGCAAAACAAAATCTTTATTGTTTTTCATTTGCTTTTTGGAGAAAGTAAAAGTGTTAGAAATCAGACCATATGCAACCATTAACTATCAAACATCCCATGAAAACATGCTCTCAGAGTAGAGCAAAAAACAGAACCGAAGCACACAATTTTTGCTAACATACATTCTGTAACTTTTTCATTGAAGTTTATATATGAGTACAAGAACTGATTTCAGCCATACATTGTTACCAACCTTAGGTACACAACCCATTCCTATTTAGAAAAAGCTGACATTAGAATTACCTAACCCCACTATAACAACCAAAAACAAACTTAACACGTTACATCTAAATTAAGTACAAACTAAACCATTACAATGAAATTAACTTAAATGAGGTTGCTTAAACCATAAGAAGACACACAAAATAACAAACTTAAGCTAAAGAGTTTCTAGGAAAAGTTTCACATTCTCAACACTCCTCTTTGAAACTTTTCTTGGACACTCCAAGCTTGCTTCTAAGAATCATAAACTGAGCACAAGGAACAGCTTTGGTGAGAATGTCTGCCACCTATTCTTCTGACTTGCAATGAATCAATTTAACATCACCATTTCTTTCGGCTTCTCGAATAGCATGAAACTTGACATTAATATGCTTAGTTCTTCCATGATGCACTGGATTTTTTGCTATTAAAATGGCTGAGTTGTTGTCACACTTGATCACAGTAGGCTCCTCTTGTGCAAACATAAGGTTTGTTAAGACCTTTCTTATCCACAATGCTTGATTTGCAGCTGCTGCTGCAGCTATGTATTCAGCTTCTGCTGAGGACTGAGCCACCACATCTTGCTTTTTGGAGTTCCATGAAAATACTCCACTCCCAAGTAAGAACACATAGCCAGTTGTACTCTTGGAATCATCTACAGAGCCTGCCCAATCACTATCCACATACCCTTCCAACTTTGCATCACCATTGCCATACCAAATTCCAAAATCAATGGTACCTTTTAGATACCTCAACACTCTTTTCCCTACACCAAAATGTGTTAGACTTGGTGAATGCATAAATCTAGACAACAAGCTGGCAGCAAACATTAGATCAGGTCTAGTGGCTGTCAAGTAAAGTAAGCTTCCAACTAGACTTCTATATTGAGATGCATCAGCTTTTTCATCACCATTAGCTTTAGTAAGCTTCTCATTTACTGCCAATGGAGTTGTTACTGGATTACAACTCTCCAATTTGAACTTTCGAAGTATATCCATACCATATTTCCTTTGTGAAAGAAAAATTCCATTACTATTTTGATGTACTTCCATTCCCAAGAAATAACTCATTGCTCCAAAATTTGTCATTTCAAAAACTTGAAGCATGTTGTCCATGAACTTCTTAATTTCCATAACATCATCACCTGTCACAAGCAAGTCATCAACATACAAAGATACAATAACCTTCTTCCCACCATCACATGCCTTAACATAAAGTGTAGGCTCATTTGGACTCCTCTTGAATGCTTTTTGTAGAAAATGGGAATCAATCCTACTATACCAAGCTCTTGGAGCTTGTTTTAATCCATATAAAGCCTTATGTAGCTTGTATATTTTATCTTCATGGCCAGCAATCACAAAGCCAATAGGTTGCTCAATAAAAATCTCCTCTTCCAAGGTACCATTTAAAAACGCAGACTTCACATCAAGATGAAAAATCTTCCATCTATATTGAGCTGCCAAAGCAACCAAAAGCCTTATGGTTTCATGTCTTGCTACAGGTGCAAATGTGTCTCCATAGTCAATCCATGCCATTTGTGCATATCCCTTCACCACAAGCCTAGCCTTATGTTTGTGAATTGAACCATCCGGATTCAACTTGGTTCTATACACCCATTTCACTCCAATTACTTTTCTATCAACAGGTCTTGTAGTTAGCTCCCAAGTTCCATTCTTGTTAATCATCATTAACTCATCTTTCATTGCATCATTCCACTCCTTAAACATTGATGCTTCATTATAGCATGAGGGTTCCATGACAGCATAGTTGCACTTCTCATAAATCTCTGCTAAAGACTTGGTTTTGATCACCGAAGAATCTGATTCTGCTATTGACTCTTCAAAAACAGCTTCATCACCATTTTGAGCATCATTTGTAGTAGAAGAAACATTAACATCAGCCTGCATTTCATTTCTTTTAACTAGATTTTCATCCCAATCCCAGTATGTAGCTTCATCTACTTCAACATCTCTGCTAATTGTCATCTTCTTGGACTGCAACTTGTAAATTCTGTAGCCTTTTGAGTGGGCTGCATAGCCAAGAAAAATTCCCATTTCAGATTTGTCATTTAACTTAGACCTCCTCACGTTTGGAATATGTGAATAGCAAATGGAACCAAAAACTTTTAGGTGCTTGACAGAAGGTTTTCTTTCAGACCAAGCCTCAATGGGGGTCATACCTTGAACAGCTTTGGTGGGCAATCAGTTCAAGAGGTATACTGCAGTATTTACTGCCTCTGCCCAGAATTTTTTTGGTAGTTTTTTTTCAGCCAATAGACACCTTGCCATCTCCATCATGGTCCTATTTTTCCTTTCGGATACACCATTTTGCTGAGGTGTGTAGCTGACAGTAAGCTGATGCTTGATGCCCATTTCATCACAAAAATCATTGAACTTATTGGAGGTATACTCCTTGCCATTATCAGACCTTAGAACTTTTAGTTTCTTACCACATTCATTTTCAGCCATAGACTTGAATTTTTTGAAAACATTGAATGTTTGAGTCTTACTTGATAGAAAATACACCCAAGTCATCCTACTCAAGTCATCTATGAAGAGAATGAAATATAAATTCTGACTTAAAGAGGGCACACTCATGGGGCCACACAAATCTGTATGAACAAATTCTAGCTTGTTTTGAGCTCTTATGATAGGATTTGATGCAAATGATTTTCTATGTAGCTTCCCCAAGTTGCAAGCATGACAAACATCATTAATGCATTTGATTTGAGGCATATCAATAACCATACTATGAGTTTGCATAAAATTCAATGCATTTAAATTGAAATGTCCAAGTCTTTTGTGCCACAAAGTTGAATCATCTTGCTTGGACACTAAGGCTGAATGATTTACTTGATTCAAATGCAATGGAAAGCTATTATTGCACATATCAACCGTGACTACTGCAGCTTTATTTGAATCAAGTATAATGCATTTATTTTCTTTAAATGTGAGTGTGTAACCTTTCTTTAATAATTGAGCAACATTAAGCAGGTTTTGATCTAAGTCTGGAATTAACAAAACATCACAAATAGACTTAGCACCATATGGAGTTTGAATGGTAATAGGACCTCTCCCAGCTGACTGCACCAATTCACAATTTCCAAGCCTTACTTTGACATTGCACTTTCTATCAAGAGAGGTAATAAACTGGAATCTCTAGCCATATGACCTGTACATCCAGAGTCAACATACCAAACATCATTTGAGGTAGAAAAACAAGCTTGTGTTGCCATGAAAAGGTGGTCCTCAGCCTGAGTTTGCTCATCTGTGTAATTTGCTTGCTGCATAGGTTGTTTTTGTGTTTTGTTTTGCTTAAGCCTGCAAAACTTCTCCCTATGACCCCATTTCTTGTAATGGTGACATTGAATTTGAGGCTTGCCCTTGTACCAACAATCCTTGAATTGATGGTTGGTTCTCTTGCAGGTTATGCAAGCTGGAAACTTCCTCATTGCTGCAGAATCTGATGTCATTCCATTTGTCTTGACTTTGCCTTTGGTATCTCCATTTTTTTGGTTAAAAATCTGCTTCTGTTGGTCCTTCTGACCTGCATGCTTCCATTTTTGTCTAGCTTGAAATGTATCCTCAACAACATCATCCTTTCTCATAGACATTCTCTGCTCTTGAGCTTGCAGCTTACTAACCATTTCAGATATGGTTAGTTTCTTCAAGTCACAAGACTCTTCAATGGCAAAAACCTTAGCCTTAAACTTTTCAGGTAAACTTATCAACATCTTCTCCACCACTTTGTAGTCTTCCACCACCTCTCCATAAAGTCTCATTTGATTGACAAGCTCAGATAGCTTGCTAGAGTAGTCTTTAATATACTCACCTTCTTTCATTTTCAACATCTCAAACTCTCTTTTGAGAGTCAACAACTTGACATTTCTTACTCTTTCATTGCCCTCATATCTTTCCTTTAGCTCATCCCATATTTGCTTGGCTGTTTCAAGATGCATAATGTTTGTAAACACAACATCTGTCAAAGCTGAGTGCAAACAAGTGACAGCTTTGTCTTTCTTCATCTTCTCCTCCTCATGTTGCTTGATTTGAGCTATAATGGGATTTGCTCTGAGTAGGGGGTCTTGCTTCTCTTGTTCTACATGCTCCCATAGACCAAAAGACTTCAAATAAGACTTCATTTTTACTGCCCATATCTGATAATTTTCTCCAGAAAATTGAGGGACAACCAAGGTAGAATTGCTTGCTGCTGCCATCTGGACACTTATAAGTGTTTGATCTCTCAAGAGCAAGTGTTTAACTCACAAAACTCTCAATATTAGACCTCACAGCCCATAAGAACAATGCTCTGATACCACTGTTAGAAATCAGACCATATGCAACCATTAACTATCAAACATCCCATGAAAACATGCTCTCAGAGCAGAGCAAAAAATAGAACCGAAGCACACAATTTTTTCTAACATACATTCTGTAGCTTTTTCATTGAAGTTTATATATGAGTACAAGAACTGATTTCAACCATACATTGTTACCAACCTTAGGTACACAACCCATTCCTATTCAAAAAAAGCTGACGTTAGAATTACCTAACCCCACTATAACAACCAAAAACAAACTTAACACGTTACATCTAAATTAAGTACAAACTAAACCATTACAATGAAATTAACTTAAATGAGGTTGCTTAAACCATAAGAAGACACACAAAATAACAAACTTAAGCTAAAGAATTTCTAGGAAAAGTTTCACATTCTCAACAAAAAGAACCAGGAAACCATTTCAAGTATGCATTCCAAGAAGTTTTGCAGCAGAGAAGAAAAACATACTTAATCTTGATGGTGACAGCTCGTAATTTTTGTTTCCGGATTTTCCCCTGGCAGCTCCAGATCTGTAAAAAGATACGTTGAGCTGTCTTTATGCAATGTTGCTTCACAAGAAGAGGTATTAGAATGTGCAACACCGCTACTCCAGCTAGTAAGCTGTGAACAATCGTTTTCCTCAGTGAATGATCTTTTTGGTGCAGCAGTCTGATCTATATCCTTTCTCTTTTTATATTTATGACCGAAAGTAATCAATGGAGTGGTCATTTTGCTTTGCACAGGAATTTCACCACATGAGTTGGTGGACTTATCTTTGGAGACTTCCAAGTTTGAAGTTTTTGACAAGTATGAGCCATCATCAAGTGGCCAGCTACATTTGTTTCTATCAGCTAAATGTGTGCTAACGATGTCTGAACTCTTTGCAGTTTCCATTGCCACTGACCGAGAAACTAATCTCCTTTTAAAGCAATTTTCATCACTTCCAGAACAAGAGTTTGCATTGGAACCTGAACAAACCTGAATGTGGTTTGTGTTACTTTCCAATGAGGCGTCCACAGCAGATCCACCCATGTCCTTACCAGTCATATCTTCTCCAGAACTCCTTATAATATGTAACTTCTGAGGCCTAAATGTCACTTCTAGTGCATCCGATCCTTTAATGTGCTTCTTTGCCTTCAATCTGCTATATTTCCGGACAGGATGGGAAGTTGAACCACCATGCTGTTCAATGGAATTGCAGGATAGCTTTTTTTCATGGAGAATATGCTTTGACAGAGGGAGAGAAAGACATAAGCAAGGAACAAAGACAAGCTACGTCGACAAATAAATACCTCAACTGACTGATTAACACACTGAAGGTGGTTAAGTTTGATGGCAGTCATCACACTGCAACATATCACCCGTGGCTCCACATACAGCACAAGCAAGGCATATCTGTTGAAAACAGAGAAATGAGCAGAGAAGTAGAAACAACAAATATAGTCAAAAGAAAGTGAACAGAACAAAAAACAATAATGTAACCCTTCACCAAAATCCTCATTTCCAATTTATGAATTGATATACTGCAACCTGGGCCAAGCAAGACTAGCATTAGCTGAAGAGATGATATCGAAGCTGAAACGTTTGAAGACTCTCGTTTGATATTGCAACTGAATTTTGCTGCAGAAGACTCTCGTCTAGTGCCATACGATTTAAGGATTGATGTACTTACTGAATTTGGTCACACATAATTGAGGCTACGCATGCTTCTGGCAAGAGAAGATATAACTGCTGAAGTTTATGAAAAAGCAACCTTTGAAGATATGCCTGTTCCATGTGCCAGAAGAGAAATGAGAAAGTGTATGCATTTAGAAAGGCAATATCGGCGTATGAATCAACTGGAGATTTATGCATTAAGGAGGAAGCATATGCATATTTTCGACTTGCTTGTTGCCAAAGGGATTGCTGTTTGAAGTTATTGGAATCAGATGATAAGAAATTTGATTCACCTAAATAGGTAGGCAACATTTTCCAGAGGATCAAGCAAAATATGTTTTATTAGCCAAGAAGAACTGGCAACAAGCCATGGGCTTTTATGGTCCTCAGACTCACCCACCTTGTACCTGACTATTCTCTTGGAGATATCAGCTCTACAGTCCAGATTTTCATCCACCATACACTAAAATGCTGTAGGTTATAAACTTCTTTTACAAAATTGATGCATTTTGTTATGGTTGCTATTCATGGAGTGCTACTGATCAAGTTATTAGGTTCCCTTTATTTTCTTCAATTTGTGGGTTAATTAAGAACTTGGTTATGAAAATAAACAATAACATTGTTTGAGTTCGACTTCATTGACCTTTAGTAATTTTGTGATGCAATGCGAGTTTGCTTGTGCAACCAACGGAATTTATTTATTTATTTTGAGTTTTAAGGAAAAGAGATTTAAAATGGAAATTTCCACTTTACGGAGAAATGCGGTTACCACCATATTATACTTATAACCATAATAATATACTTTCTTATTGATAACCTTTTTACAAAAACTTTAGTCATTATAGAAATCAAATCTATAAATATAATTGAAATTATTTAAGTCTAGGATTCAGATTATATTATTTCTGGTCAACATTGTTATCTTGTTTTTTAACATTCACATTGCATAGTACTTGACCAACCTAATGTCTTGCCAAACAAATGAAGTTTCATATGATTGGATTCGATTTTTATTGCAATAATTTTTACTTGCATTTTAGTCAATTCCAAATATTGCTTTTTATTCCAGATGATGGATTCGGCTCTATCCTGCCTACTTGAAGGACGCCATATATCTGAGACATTTGCAGGATCTTTCTCAAAGGACTACCCAGAGCTGAATGCCAAGTATTGGAAGCAGGTGCAAATGCTTTTGAAAAACATGTTGTTCATGGCACCTTCAATTGAATAATCTTCTCCAGTTGGTCAGCCATTGCATCGGTCTAGGGATGCCGGAAAGCTGAGGGAGGTTTACATGCCATGCATTCCTTGTGGACGGCATCATATAGAAAATCACATCTGAACTATGCGAAGCTACCCAAAAAATAATTATATTCATCTTGCTATTTTGTTTGATATGTAGACTGCCAACACCGATTTTTTTTTTTTTTAATCTTTCGAGTTGGAATTAGAAGATTATTTAAATTAAACGTTGAAAACACAATGAAAATGACAAAAGAAAGCTGGAATAGAAAGAACTTAATGATCTAAGAAAAGGAAATATGTCTCGAACGAAATAAATATTTCTCAAATAAAAATGTCTCTTAAAGGAATAAAGTTACTTTTGATAGAGGAGATATCTCTCACAAAGAAAATAACACAAGTGTGAAAATCAAATTTGGTGTAAATGTATTTTTGTTCATATATGTATTTGACTGATATTAAAATTCAAATTACTAATTACATGATGATATGGACACAAAACGAGATTAAAAAAGTGAAAAAAAAAATCCAGAATTATTAATTGATGATGGAACATTATAGAAGCAGTACAAGATAAGTTTGTGGCTAGAAATAATACTGTCGTAAGTAAAGAAAGTCGGCAGTTGAAGAATTAGGATGGCCTAGACGTACAAGATACATTCGAATTGGAGTGAAGGAGGGACTAACTCGTATTAATTTGACACGCATGCATTAGAGGAATTCATCCACTACCAATCCACAATTCGACAAAGACTGGTTAAAGGAAATCCACCTACAACGCGGTTTTCAACCAATCTAGGGCAGTATGATCTTGACTTTGATCATGACTTCATTCAACCAAGCATTCATTATTTAAAAAATATATATATAGAAAAAAATTCCACTTCTGAGAGTGTGTTTTATTCAATTAAAATTTTCTTGATTTTTAAACTTTTATTTATTAATATTTAATCGTTTTTTTTTATAAATAACCAGCAATTATTGGTTGGTTAATTTTTTCTATACGCAGAACATAATAAAAAAATTTTCTGGACGATGCAGCCTTTGAAAAGTTGTTGGAAAATTTGAGGTTGACTCTCGTTGTTATGCTTTTAAAATCTTTGAAGGACTGTGTTTGCTACTGTAAGGCTTGCACTTCCAAGTCCTCTGTTTCTGAAAACAAACAAGCTATCAACCCTTCAATGGCAGCTTCCAACTCTAAGAAAAAACAAGCCACTGATGATCATTCTTCATTATCGACTTCTATGAGACAGAAATCCTCTCCAGCTTCTTCTTCTGGTGGCAATAGTCAATGGACATATGAGGTGTTCTTGAGCTTTAGAGGTGAAGACACACGCAACAACTTCACTGATCATCTGTATGCTGCTTTGGATCATAAAGGAATTTACACATTTAGAGATGATGAAAGACTTGAGAGAGGAAAAGAGATTTCATCTGAACTCTTGGAAGCAATTGAAAGATCAAAGGTTTCAATCATTATCTTATCCAAAAACTATGCTTCTTCTACATGGTGTTTGGAAGAACTTGCAAAGATTGTTGAGAGCATGAAGGCAAAGGATCAGATTGTTTTGCCAATTTTTTACAAGGTACTTCCATCATACGTGAGAAAACAGAGAGGAGCATTCAAGAAAGCCTTTGAGAAACATGAACAAGATTTCAGGGATAACCTGGAGCAGGTGAAGAGGTAGAGATCAGCTCTCACACAGGTTGCCAATCTCTCTGGATGGCATTTACATGACAGGTAACTTTTTATCTTTAAACTTTAAAGCGTTGAAATTCTATTACTTTTGTTACTGGTTAGGCTACACAGAAAAATTTCACTAATGCTTCTTTTTGATATAATGTTAACACCTTTACAAGCTTTTCCAAGTTGGGAGGCTTGAACAGATCATGCTCTCAAAATATGAGCCTGGCAAATGGAGCAGACTATGGCTGTGTCAAGATGTCCAAAGCGTGTTGGCTAGAAATATGGTAAGATATTTTCCAAAGAATATAGCTAATTATGTATTGATATTTTGCATAATGCCTAAATATCACAGTTTAAATCATTTCTTTCTATTAATTATGCACATTGTTCAATCTTCTCATTAGGGAACTCTAGTTGTTGAAGCTATGATAATTGTCAAACATAATAAGAATATTACCCACGTAAATGCTAAATGCTTCTCAACCATGAGTAATCTTAGACTCTTCGATATCAGTAATGTTCACATTTCTAAAGAACTTGAGTATCTATCAAATGAGCTATGGTTTCTCAAATGGAAGGGATACCCTTTGAAGACTTTGCCTTCCAGTTTCCATCCACAAAAACTTTTTGAACTGAGCTTGTGTTATAGCAACATTGAGTATCTATGGAGTGATAATAAGGTACACTAGTAACACTATTGTAATTGTTTTTATAAACATGATAAAAGTCATGAAAGCTAGTTTTTTATTAACTTTGGTTTTTGTTTCTACAGCCTTTCAAAGAGCTAAAAACTATTAAGCTTAGTTACTCTCAAAACCTTGTCAGAACCCCAGACTTTACAATGATACCAAACCTTGAGAGGTTGGATCTTCAATATTGTACAAGATTGCGTAAAGTTCACCAATCCGTTGGATCTCTCAGAAGGCTTTTTGTATTAAATTTGAATAACTATGAAAATCTTGTACAATTTCCAAGTGATGTTTGTGGCTTGAAATCTCTTCAGATTCTCAATCTTCATGGCTGCTCAAAACTAGACAAATTGCCCATTAATTTGGGAAAAGTCGGACATTTGGAGGAGCTAGATGTCACTGGGACTGCTATAAGACAAGTACCATAATCCATTGTACAATTAACGAACCTTAGAACAATGTCATCCCGTGGATGTAAAGGAGGACCACCGGAAACATGGAGTTCTTTTCTGTTTTCACTGTTGTTGCCAAGTAGAAAGCCTGACTGCATGGGTTTGTTGTTGCCTCCTCTTGCAGGTTTGTCCTCTTTGCAAAAATTAGATCTCAGTGACTGCCATCTTTTAGAAGGAGCAATCCCCAGAGATGTCGGCTTCTTATACTCCTTAAGAGACTTATATATCAGTGGGAACAACTTTGTTAGCCTACCAGATACCATCAGTCAATTATCTAAGCTTGAAATTCTTTGCTTGAAGAAATGCCATAGGCTTCAGTCATTGCCAAAGCTTCCACCTGGATTAATGATTGTAGGGATAGATGATTGTACTTCCTTGAAAACAATATCAAGTATACTAGAACTCACCTCTCCAGCAATGGCACTAGACTTTCTCAATTGCTTCAACCTGGTTGAGACTCGAGGCAGCAACAAAAACAACTCGGCAATTATGTTGTTGAAACATTGGCTTCAGGTTTCTCTTTCCAAAACAAGCTTATGATATCGTACATTCAAATTTTCCAACATTTGTCTTCTATAGTTTCACTAATCATATCAAGTTCTGAGTCCTGTTGTTGTGGCCATTTCTGTTTATTACATTGATAAATTCAGATTTTTTAATACAACATTTCCTATTGCAGATAAGTGTTAGAAGCAATCGCGATCCCTTTTTACAGAAGTTCCCTTTTCATTTTCAATTCCATAGTCGTCTCCCAGGAAGTGAAATTCCAAAAATTTTCAGTTGTCAGAATGAAGGGAGTGTAGTAAATGGAAGACTACGTGATGGCTGGTTCAATGATGAATTTATCGGATTTGCTGTGTGTGGAGTGGTTTCACCCAGTGATCATTCAGATGGTTCAATGACAACTGTCGATGATTTTGATGACACTTTATCAACTACAAAGTCCGATCACCTTTGGTTGGCCTATTTACCTCGCGAAGGACTAGATGATCCACATGAAGGTCTAGGTGATCCACATGAAGGTCATATTGCTCACGTTTCCATCATTACTAAAGACGGACATTTGGTGAAGAGGTGTGGCATTCGTCCATTTTACAAGCATGATGTGGAGAATCTTGAGGACTTATCAACAACAGATGTTGGAATTTCTATGGTCCAAGAGCTTTATTTTGTTGCTCGTTTTTTGATGGCTAGGACTGCTAGGCTTTCTACATTAATGGGCGACAGAATGTCATATTATCCTGATTATGGATTTCTTTTTGTTCTTGGGTGTGTTGACACCAATTCAAGAGGAACAGCAGCAGGAACGTATTCAGTAGCTGATTGAAGCCATGATGATTGAGGAAACAGTTATGGAGATAATGATCATGGGCAGCCCAAAACATTTCACTAGTAAAAATAGTTGAGGTGAAAGTGAATTTAGAAGTCATGTGTCTCATAATCTTATTATTCTAAACTTGTTGATCACATTCTAGGTTCTATTATTCTAAACTTCATTGCTTCTCTTTTTTCCATATATTTTTAGTTTTGAATTTTTTTACAACCCATTATTTGTTAGTTTTTACATCTTATTTTTTTTATTATTTTTTATTTTTTAACCTTAAACAGTTATGGAGGTGTGAAGGTTTTGTTTTGTTTTAAAACTAAAACCTCATATACCTTGAGCAAGCCCATACATAGCATAACACCATGACTATTACAATAACCTCTATAAAATGAAGTAATTGCACAAGGTTTATCAAAAATAAGATGAAAACATACTTATTATTTTATTACACCAAACCCTCGTATCGTTAGTCAATTTCTATCAACTTTAACAGTTGACCAAACCAACATTTTTGTTCAAATGACCATTTTACCCATGAATAAGACAAAATCTTAAAATATTGCTTTAAAAAAAATCCTAAAAATCCTCACCAATAACATTTAAAAAATAATTTTTTCTTAAAATTATCAAAATAAAAATAAAAAATGAGAAATAATAAAAACTAAAAGAAGAAAAAATAATTTAATTTTTAAAATACAATCACAATCCTTTTAATTAATCCTATTCAACAAAACTAAATCAATCTAAAATTCAATTAAATCAATCCAAAAAATTAAACAATTTGCCAAACTAACCATAAGATTCATCACCAAACACCAAACTCAAATATAATTTTCAGATCAGTTCTTCAACATGAACTTTGCACAACCCAAATCATTTTCACAACAATAATAATCTTGATCTTAGTTTCAAAAAATAAAAAAGTAAAAAAAAAAAATCACTGTTGTTCATCTCTGCTTCAGTCCCAAAGATGATCATTACCAATAGCAATCGAAAACCCAAAAACCTTTTAACTCAACATTAGTTTAACATCATAATCCAGTTCTTCATCTCTAATTTAATTCCATATCAACATCAATCTGAAAGCTCAAAATAAGTTAATCGATCGAACACACCTCCTTTCGTTCTCAACCACGTTGAACCAACTTCTCTCATTATCTGAAACCCAAATAACTCTCCTCATCAGCCTAGCAAAGAAAGAAAAGAGAAAGGCATCGTGAGCAGCGACCATCGAAGGATAAGATAGCATATATGAAAGAGAGAGTGCGTGCAAGAAAGGAAAGAGAGAGTGAAAGAAAGCGAATGAAGATGAAGAAGAAGAAAACTGCAGTGGTTGATGATGAAAAAAAAGAAGACAGCGGTGAACAAAAGGGAGATGGATAGGTGGAGATGGGTGGGTGGGTGGAAATGGAGGAGATGAAGGAGATGTTGGATGGGTGCATGATGAGATGAATTAGGTGGAGATCCGTTGTCCTTCGATCTAGAAGGCGTAGCTCATTTTCAAGTTGAAGATACTCAAGTTGAAGCCCAAATCTATCTAATTATATATATATATATATTTGCAATAATTTTTTAAAAAAAATTATTTTGAGATTAAATCTCACCGTCCAATCATGTGATGGATGGTTGGGACTTTTTTTTTCAAAAGAAATTATTATTTTTATTTAATTATTAATTTTAACTTTTTAATTTTTAAAATTTTTCATTTTTAGAACAATTTTTTTTTTAATTTTTTATTTTCAAATTAATCTCCACCGTCCATCATGTGATGGACGGTGTGGAGATCTCTTTTTTAAATTAGTTATTATTTTTATTATTTATTTATGTTTTATAATTTTAAATTTAAAAAATAAGATTAAAAAATTAAAAGGCAAAATTACCTTTAAATTGATCAATCTTAACAGAATTTGACTAATAAAGTGAGGGTTTGGTGTAATAAAACAGTAAATGTGTTTCTGTTCGTTTTTAAGCAAACCTCAGAAGGGCGTTGTACAATTTATTCCTATAGAATTTTATCATAGAAATTAAAAGAAACATGATTCTTTCATTAGAGTACGATGTTTGATATGAAATGCATTTACTATGAATACTTATGATATGACTGTAGAATTTGTTTTTACCGTACAAAATAGGCATCTTTATACCTGCATGACATTTTTTTTTCTTGGTGACTGGGATTAGCCCAGGATACAACCAAACCAGTAATAATAGGCGTTTGGGCATGATTCGGAGATCAACTTCTAAGAACGGGGGGAGCAAGGGTGGCGCGCGTGTAGGGCAACGCACATACATTGAGGAGAAACCCACATTAAGAGGGGAAGGATGTCGCACCTTTATGACATTATTTACAAAAACATTTTAAATTTTCAACTTAACTGGTTTACTGGTTTGAAAATATGATAAAATAGATATCTTAAAATCATAATAAAACAAGATGATGAAATCATTAATTAGTAACACAAAATTGTACATAAAATGGAATTGTTGCTTGGTCATTCATGGAATCCCTTATAATAAGATATAACTTGCTAAAGCCTAAAGGTTCATAGTTAAACAAATAGATGAGATTCTAATTTTAATAATTAAGAAAAAGGGATAATTTAAATTTTAAAAAAAAAAAGAAAAAAAAAACCTATTATAGTTCGCAAATATCTCCTTTCTAGCATCTATACTGAGTTAACAGAAAAGTTAGGCAAAGTATGAAATGACATTTTCAACTCTAATAAAAAGATTTTTATTTAAAACATAAAATAATTATAAAATACCACCTACAATAATTATAAAATAATTAAAACTGATCATATGAACGGTGGAGATCAACACACCAAATTAAAAAATAAAAAATTGATAAAAATAGAAAAAAAATCAATAATATCTTCAAATTAAAAATTTGTATACTAATAAAATATTTTTGAAGAATTCATCTCAACCATTCATTTAGACGATGGAGATCATAGTAAAAAATAAAATTAAAATCAACTTTCAAATAAAATAAAACAAAACTTTCAAAAAATAAAATTAAAAAATCTAAAAAAAAACGGAGATCCATTATATTGAATTTCTACTGTCTATCCAAATTTCATTCATATGCAGTTTATCACTCAACCATCATTCATCATCAAACCAACATCTCATCAACACCATCTGCAGCTGCTTCTTCATCAATATCATCTGCAATCAATACCATCTACAATCAACACCATTTGCAAAATTATCAACCCACACAATCAATCAATCTTACACACAACAACAACAATCAATCCCTACAAAAACCACACACTAAAAAGAAAAAATAAGTCACAAAAAAAAAACCAGAAAAAACCCACACAAACAACAATCAATAAAAATATTTTATAATAAATATTGTATATTAATAAAGAAAATTAAAAAATATTTTAAAATTCGAATCTCCAATGGTAGAGACCATTCTGGGTCTCCATGATGGAGACTTGAACTAGGTTTTTGGCAGTGGAGACCCAGGTGGTCCCCACCATCAGAGACCAAACTGGGTCTCCAATAATCTTCACTAAGTTGTTGTTATCGAACCCACCTATAAATCAGGCCGGAGATAGAGATAAAAGAGAAAAAGAGGAGCGAGAGGGGCAATTTTAACCCACTTGTCGTCGTCGTCAAAGATAGACCCACTTGTCAGAAGAGAGACCCATTACAGTGAACCACCTGTTGTAGTCGTCGAACCCACCTACCGAAGATAGAGAGAGCAAGAGAGAGAGAGAAAGGTAGTTGAGAGGAAAAAATAGATTTTTATTATATATTTTATTTTTAAATAAAATATCTTGGTTTTTTCTAATAATGTTATATTAAATATTATTTATTTTGATTTTTTATATTTTAATTACTTTTTGATTGTATTTCCATTTTTGCCCCTAAGTCAAACGGTCAACCAAGTCAATTTAACGGATTCTATGACCGTTAGGGACATTGTCATCCTTTCACACACCTTCAAACAGGTGTTTTAAGTGTTTTTATTAAAGTCAGATAGTATTTTAGATAAAAATGAAACAATGGGTGGTAAAAAAGAGATATTTATAAACTACAATAAGTTTTTTAGGATTATCCTTTAAGAAAAATAAAACAACATTAATACCTTGGTGCTATCCTGGCTTATATATATTATTAGCCATGGGATTAGTAACATATATAAGGTTGAAGGATTGAACAATGATGAAGCTCTCAAGCTCTTTCATTTGAAAAAATTGACTTACCTTAGCCCTTATAGTTTTGAGTCCTTCTTGTGTGATAGAAGTGCCAATGAATGGAAAAGTGCTTTCAACAGACTATAAGAGTATCCAATAAAAAGCTTTTGAATATACTTCGTATAAGTTATGATGATCTAAACCAGAATGAGAAATATATAATCTTAGATATTGCATGTTTTTTTTAAAGGAAAAGATAAAGATTGAATCATAAAAATATTGAATGGTTGTGATTTTAACTTAGATTTTGGAATAAGAGCTCTTGTTGAAAGATCATTAATCACTATTTCAAATAATAAAGTGTCGATGCATGATTTGTTGCAAGAAATGGCCTAGGAAATCGTTCATGAACAACATCCTAATAATCCTAGCAAATCGAGCAAATTATGGTTGTCTAATCATGTGCATGACGTGTTAGCAAAGCAAACAGTAATTTCTATTTTAGTTTTTTTAATTTTAACTAAAACATATTTATATATTCTATATATGATTTCATCAAAAGCAAAAAGGTTTACAATAGAATGCAATTAGTTAAGCACTAACTGATTAATTAATTTAATTTATTAGGAACACAAGCCATTGAAGGTATCATGGTCAAGATTCCAAAACTCGCCACTCACTGCTCAATCGGCAAGACAGGGAGTAGCGAGTTCTCAGTTACTAGGCGAGTATTGTTTATCAACTGTCAAACTGAGTCAAACTTATACAAAAAACTTGAAAATTTTCTATATGATCAATATGACTATTGACCAATTAGTTTGATACTTTTGACCATTGACCATTAGGATTTAACATCTACTCTTTAAAAGCAAAAGGTATTTTTGTTGAGTTTTTTGGAATCTCAAAAAAGGTTCATGTCATTACGACCAAAACTCTAATATTGGTGTAATTTCTTCAAACCTCATACGGGTTTGTGTAATTTGCCTATATACATATAAACACAAAAACGTACAAGTTTTTTCTCACCCTCCTCTCTCACCTTTCTCTCTCACTCCTCACCCTCCTCTCTTGCTCTCTTCCTCTCTCACATTGCACCCTCCTCTCTCATTGTCGCTTGCTAGTGCTGTCGTCATCGCTCGCTACTTTTAGTAAGTAAAATTTTAAGAAAAAAGTGAATTGTTGTTGTAGGATGTTTGATTTTTGAAAATTTTTGTTGTAGGCTGTTTGATAGTGAGAAAGTGAAAGAAAATTTAAAGTATGGCGGTCAGTGGTGATTGATAAGGTGTATTTTTTTTTATTATTATTATCATTTTTTTTTTTACATAATCCGAGTTGGGCCAAGTTGGTTGAGTTGTGACCCGAGTACTCAGCCCAACTCAGTGCATACTTGTCAGAGAAAAATTGTTTTTCCAGTAGATTTTCTAATTTTTTTTGTGCTGTTAGAATTGAGAAATGTTATTTGGAAAGGAATTTTCTAAGAACCAGTCTTTGAAAACCAGATAACTAAGAAATTTGAAAAAGTCATTTTCCTAATAGTTTGTTAGGAGCATTGAAAGCTTCAGATTTTTCAACTCCTAGTACAATTCTAACATCTTTTAAACTCACAATTTTAATCTCTTTTAATTTTCCTTTTGTAAAGTTTCCTTTACAAGATTATAAGTTTTGGTATCAAAACCTATCTTTCTGAACATAATGAGTAGTTACAATGGCAGACTTTGTCTTTTATATATTGATTGCAGTCTTACATTTTGAGATAATTTACATCTCATTCATACAATCAGTTAATGCATTCAATACATGAGACAAGATTCTAGATTACAATAATATAAACATGTAGTAGAGAAACAGCTACGTACCTTATAATAAAAGTTACATTAGCAAATCTACCTACGGCCTCAAAGTATCATCATCTGATATCGTCTCCTCTGATGACGCATCACTCTCGACAACAACCAAGCCATCTGGTTTGTTCGTATGATACAAAGAAGTCGTGCTTTGTTCATGGGAAATCTCTCGTTGATGATCTGTTCAGTTGTGAAGTTAAAATGTGGCCTGTCCAAGACACTGCCGTCTCTGCGAGAATAGAAATCACCTAGTGAAAGTCGGGTTCTATCCATCGTACTTTCTCTCCATGGTCTTCTTTTGTGATGCAAGAAGGCATCATTACAGCACAAAGAATTAGCTTCTGCTTCTGCATATTTTACCAGTGAAACACATGCACCATTCAAAAGTTTAGATAGTTCTTCCTGCCACCGCTCAGCAAGATCTCTGGCTAATCTCCATGGCGCGAAGTGCAGTCTGGGATCAGTTAACATGGCATCCCAATTGCCCCTACCATGTCTTTTCACACCTATCCAAAGAAAATCTAATTCCTCTTCAGACCAAAAGTCAGTGTATGGCGTGAATGGATATTGAGGACTGCCTCTTCTATTCAAAGCTCTTGTTCGACTCAAGATGATGTCAAGCAACAGTTTGTGTCTCAGCCGTGATCTTTGGCTAAAAGAAGATTGCTGCAAAACATCCTGGATGAACTGTTCATAACGACCAATGGATTCACTAATAGATTTCACCAATGCATAAAATCTTGGGTGCATATCCTCCGAATTTGATGACAAATTCATGGTCACAGCAAGACTTGTCAAGCAATAGACCTATTGACTCAAGTTGAAGCTTATGTTTTTGACAAGCTAAGTAAACAAATTTTACCCGGGGGAGTAATGGAGAGCTTCAAACAAGGTAGCAATTCTTCTTTCATTAATTCAGGAAATATTATGTCTTCCCATCATCACATGACAAGACCTGAGACTCAGTTGTAACACATGCCCCAAATTCATGGATCCCAGATTTTTCATCCACAATTATGCTACTAAAGATGCAAGCTTTGATTGCATCATTTAAAGATGCTTTTTGTACATCCATGGCACCTTTGGAACTCTGGCATGGCACTGGTCCAGCATTAGGAGTGGCATCCTTGGATACGTTCTGATAATCATGTGATTGTTTACTCTCACATGTCAATCTGTTTAAGATAATAGAAAATTTGTTACAATAGAACGTCGACAAATTTGATTTATGTATTAACTTGCCAGAGTTTATCTGATCATACATCTCAGTTTCCAAAGCTGGTCCTGAATCAGCATTTACAGAATCAGCCTCCATCTGTCACAAGATGAACAAAGTGAGCAATTCCCGTAAAAGGCAAGAAATAATGGGTTTGGAGTGTCAATAAAATTTTGGAGCATACACTGCTATATTACTAGTGCATCCAGCAAAATGGAAAGAGGATGGCTCTGCCATTTTACAAGTTTCAATATTTATTTTCTGAAACTTCTTTGTCACATGAATATGAGACAGGACTGGAAATACGTTCACTTGCTACATAACACCTACACTTCACCAGACATTATAGAATTAATCTACAACATGAAATTGGTTCTTTGTCATACAATTTTATGTGGCTTTTGCATGTTAAATTCAGGAGAGAGTAACAGCAGATTTTTCGGGTTTGTTACTTACAGACGACTACATTTTACCAGTCCTGATGAATAAATTGTCAAGCAATAATTGTAAAGCAATAATCCAATGATCTTGATATTTAAGCGATGTTTATTAATTTTATTGCTCATCTTCAGCCCTTCACCTAGATGATAGTGTAATAAGCACCTAACCACCAACATAAGAAGTCTTCATCCAAACGTTTATCTGAACCACACCTATTGTGAAAAGGTTTTACCCTCTGAATACTAACAAGAGAAAAAGAGATATTCAACCATCTTTGTTTAGTTTCATTATCCTCCTTAAGTTCCATTCTAGAGGGGAGCCTCCTAAATCAATAAGACTTAGGTCTATATTACAATATTACGATTAACTTGCATAAAAATGATAAGAGTAACACAATAGTAACATAACAACCACGACCATAATAATTCCACAAAGCTGTACCATCGGACAATATCAGATGGAAAGCCATACAAAATCTTCATTATTTGTCATTTGTTTTTTGGAAAAAGTAAAAGAACCAGGATACCATTTCAAGTATGCATTCCAAGAAGTTTTGTAACAGAGAAGAAATACATACTTTATCTTGATGGTAACAGTGCGTAATTTTTGCATCCGGATTTTCCCCTGGCAGCTCCAGATCTGTTAAAAGACACGTTGAGCTGTCTTTATGACATGTTGCTTCACAAGAAGAGGAATTAGAATGTGCAACACCGCTACTCCAGCTAGTAAGCTGTCAACAATCTTTTTCCTCAGTGAATGATCTTTTTGGTGCATCAGTCTGATCTATATCCTTTCTCTTTTTATATTTACAACTGAAAGTAATCAATGGAGTGGTCATTTTGCTTTGCACAGGAATTTCACCGCATGAGTTTGTGAACTTATCTTTGGAGATTTCCAAGTTTGAAGTTTTTGACAAGTATGAGCCATCATCAAGTGGCCAGCTACATTTGTTTCTATCACCTAAATGTGTGCTAACAATGTCTGAACTCTTTGCAGTTTCCATTGCCACTGATCGAGAAACTAATCTCCTTGTAAAGCAATTTTCATCACTTCCACAACAAGAGTTTGCATTGGAACCTGAACAAACCTGAATGTGGTTTGTGTTACTTTCCAATGAGGCGTCCACAGAAGATGATCCACCCATGTCCTTACCAGACATATCTTCTCCAGTAGTCCTTAAAATATGTAACTTCTGAGGCCTAAATGTCACTTCTAGTGCATCCGATCCTTTAATGCGCTTCTTTGCCTTCAATCTGTTATATTTCCGGACAGGATGGGAAGTTGAACCACCATGCTGTTCAATGGAATTGCAGGATAGCTTTTTTTCATAGAGAATATGCTTTGACAGAGGGAGAGAAAGACATAAGCAAGGAAAAAAGACAAGCTAAGTCGATAAATAAATACCTCAACTGACTGATTAACACACTGAAGGTGGTTAAGTTCGATGGCAGTCATCACCCGGGCATACAGCACAAGCAAGGCATATCCGTTGAAAACGGAGAAATGAGCAGAGAAGTAGAAACAACAAATATAGTCAAAAGAAAGTGAACAGAACAAAAAACAATAATGGAACCCTTCACCAAAATCCTCATTTCCAATTTATGAATTGATATACTGTAACCTGGGCCAAGCAAGACTAGCATTAGCTGAAGAGATGATATCAAAGGCTGAAACGTATGTTCTAAACTTCTTTTACAAAATTGATACATTTTGTTATGGTTGCTATTCATGGAGTGCTACTGATCAAGTTATTAGGTTCCCTTTATTTTCTTCAATTTGTGGGTTAATTAAGAACTTGGTTATGAAAATAAACAATAACATTGTTTGAGTTCGACTTTGTTGACTTTTAGTAATTTTGTGATGCAATGCAAGTTTGCTTGTGCATCCAATGGAATTTATTTAT
Source organism: Nephelium lappaceum (assembly GCA_021234005.1). Classification (NCBI taxonomy): domain Eukaryota; kingdom Viridiplantae; phylum Streptophyta; class Magnoliopsida; order Sapindales; family Sapindaceae; genus Nephelium; species Nephelium lappaceum. The sequence goes on along the minus strand of CM037998.1, from coordinate 14,032,840 downwards.
TTATTTTGAATTTGAGGAAAAAAGATTTAAAATGGAAATCTCCACTTTATGGAGAAATGTGGTTACCACCATATTATACTTATAACCACAATAATATACTTTCTTATTGATAACCTTTTTACAAAAACTCTAGTTATTATAGAAATCAAATCTATAAATATAATTGAAATTATTTAAGTCTAGGATTCAGATTATATTATTTCTGGTCAACATTGTTATCTTGTTTTTTAACATTCACATTGCATAGTACTCGACCAGCCTAATGTCTTGCCAAACAAATGAAGTTTCATATGATTGGATTCGATTGTTATTGCAATAATTTTTACTTGCATTTTAGTCAATTCCAAATATTGCTTTTTATTCCAGATGATGGATTCGGCTCTATCCTGCCTACTTGAAGGACGCCATATATCTGAGACATTTGCAGGATATTTCTCAAAGGACTACCCAGAGCTGAATGCCAAGTATTGGAAGCAGGTACAAATGCTTTTGAAAAACATGTTCATGGCACTTTCAATTGAATAATCTTCTCCAGTTGGTCAGCCATTGCATCGGTCTAGGGATGCCGGAAAGCTGAGGGAGCTTTACAAAATGTCATTGAAGTCCTCCAGTTAAGTGATTTACATGCCATGCATTCCTTGTGGACTGCATCATATAGAAAATCACATCTGAACTATGCAAAGCTACCCAAAAAATAATTATATTCATCTTGCTATTTTGTTTGATATGTAGACTATTATTATACATTATTAACATTTTCTCTTGAAGATAATTCAACTGCCAACACCGACTTTTTTTTTAAAAATTTTTCGAGTTGGATTTAGAAGGTTATTTAAATTAAACGTTGAAAACACAATGAAAATGACAAAAAGAAAGCTGGAATAGAAAGAACTTAACGATCTCAGAAAAGGAAATATGTCTCGAATGAAATAAATATTTCTCAAATAAAAATCTCTTAAAGGAATAAAATAACTTTTGAAAGAGGAGATCTCTCTCACAAAGAAAATAACACAAGTGTGAAAATCAAATTTGGTATAAATGTATTTTTGTTCATATATGTATTTGATTGACATTAAAATTCAAATTATTAATTACATGATGATATGGACACAAAACAAGATTAAAAAAGTGAAAAAAAAAATCCAAGAATTATTAATTGACGACGGAACATTATAGAAGCAGTACAAGATAAGTTTGTGGCGGGATCTTGTAGAAATAATACTGTCGTAGGTAAAGAAAGTCGCAGTTGAAGAATTAGGATGGACTAGACGTACAAGATACAATCGAATTGGAGTGGAGGAGGGACTAACTCGTACTAATTTGACACGCATGCACCTTGCATTAGAGGAATTCATCCGCTACCAATCCACAATTCGACAAAGACTGGTTAAAGGAAATCCACCTAGAACGCGGTTTTCAACCAATCTAGGGCAGTATGATCTTGACTTTGATCATGACTTCATTCAACCAAGCATTCATTAATTTTTTTTTTTTTTAAAAAAAAAATAGAAAAAAAAACAGGGTTTCATTATTCCTTATTTGTTAAAAATTATTTATTTTATTTATGACCAAATAATTCCACTTTTGAGTTCTTAAAAAAATTCCACTTCTGAAAGTGCGTTTTATTTAATTAAAATTTTCTTGATTTTTAAATTTTTATTTATTAATATTTAATTGTTTTGTTTATAAATAACTAGCAATTATTGGTTGGTTAATTTTTTCTATACGCGCAACATAATAAAAAAAATTTCTGGACAATGCAGCCTTGAAAAGTTGTTGGAAAATTTGAGGTTGACTCTCGCTGTTATGCTTTTAAAATCTTTGAAGGACTGTGTTTACTACTGTAAGGCTTGCACTTCCAAGTCCTCTGTTTCTGAAAACAAACAAGCTATCAACCCTTCAATGGCAGCTTCCAACTCTAAGAAAAAACAAGCCACTGATGATCATTCTTCATTATCGACTTCTACGAGACAGAAATCCTCTCCAGCTTCTTCTTCTGGTGGCGATAGTCAATGGACATACGAGGTGTTCTTGAGTTTTAGAGGTGAAGACACACGCAACAACTTCACTGATCATCTGTATGCTGCTTTGGATCATAAAGGAATTTACACATTTAGAGATAATGAAAGACTTGAGAGAGGAAAAGAGATTTCATCTGAACTCTTGGAAGCAATTGAAAGATCAAAGGTTTCAATCATTATCTGATCCAAAAACTATGCTTCTTCTACATGGTGTTTGGAAGAACTTGCAAAGATTGTTGAGAGCATGAAGGCAAAGGATCAGATTGTTTTGCCAATTTTTTACAAGGTACTTCCATCAGATGTGAGAAAACAGAGAGGAGCATTCAAGAAAGCCTTTGAGAAACATGAACAAGATTTCAGGGATAAGCTGGCGCAGGTGAAGAGGTGGAGATCAGCTCTCACACAGGTTGCCAATCTCTCTGGATGGCATTTACATGACAGGTAACTTTGTATCTTTAAACTTTAAAGCGTTGAAATTCTATGACTTTTGTTACTGGTTAGGCTACATGGAAAAATTTCACTAATGCTTCTTTTGACATAATTTTAACACCTTTACAAGCTTTTCCAAGTTGGGAGGCTTGAACAGATCATGCTTTCAAAATATAATACAAAACATAAATTATTATTTCCTATTAGGGTTTAAATAGTTAGCATTCTTCTTCACTGCAGGTCTGAAGCTAAGTTGATCACTGATATTGTCGACAAGATTTGGAAAAGATTGAATCAAATTCAATATTTTCCAAGTTTCGATGGGGGACTCATTGGAATAGATTCTCGTTTGGAGAAGATTTATGAGCTTTTCAAACCTGATATTTTTGATGAAATTCGCTTTGTTGGCATTTGTGGGATGGGAGGAATAGGTAAAACTACAATTGCTAGAGTTGTATATGAAAGGCTTTCGTACTAGTACGAAGGTAGTTGTTTTCTTGCCAATATTAGAGAAGGCTTTGAAAAAAAGGGTCTTGAAAATTTACAGGAAATGCTTCTTTATGAGGTCTTAAAGGAAAAGGATATGAATATATGTGACTATCATAAAGGGATTAGTTTGATCAGAAAGCGGCTATGTAGGAAGAAGATTTTTCTTGTTCTTCATGATGTGGATCAATTAGAACAATTAGAAAGGTTGGCTGGAAGGAAAGATTGGTTTGGTTTGGGAAGCAGAATCATCATCACAACCAGAGACGAACATGTGCTGACAAGCCATGAAATCAACAATATTTATAAGGTCAAAGGATTAAATTACGATGAAGCTCATGGACTCTTTTGTTTGAAAGCCTTCAAACGCATAGGAACAACAAACAATCATCTTGAGCTCATAAAGCATGTTGTGCATTATGCAAATGGACTTCCATTAGCTCTTGAAGTTTTGGGATCATTTTTGTGTGGTAGAAATGTCAATGAATGGAAAAGTGCGGTGGAAAGACTGGAAGCAATTCCTAACCAAAGAATTATAAAAATACTTCGAATTAGTTATGATGGATTGGAAAGGATTGAAAAGAAAATATTCTTAGATATTGCATGTTTCTTCAAATGAGAGGATGTAGATCAAATCAAGGAAGTATTAGATAGTTGTAACTTTTACCCAGATATTGGAATAAAGGTTTTTGTTGAAAGATCTTTGATAACTATTCAAGATAACAAATTGCAAATGCATGATCTAGTAAAAGGAATGGGCTGGGACATTGTTCGCGAACGACACCCTAATGAGCCTGGCAAATGGAGCAGACTATGGCTGTGTCAAGATGTCCAAAGCGTGTTGGCTAGAAATATGGTAAGATATTTTCCAAAGAATATAGCTAATTATGTATTAATATTTTACATAATGCCTAAATATCACAGTTCAAATAATTTCTTTCTATTAATTATACACATTGTTTAATCTTCTCATCAGGGAACTCTAGTTGTTGAAGCTATGATAATTGTCAAATATAATAAGGATATTACCCACGCAAATGCTAAATGCTTCTCAACCATGAGTAATCTAAGACTCCTCGATATCAGTAATGTTCACATTTCTAAAGAACTTGAGTATCTATCAAATGAGCTACGGTTTCTCAAATGGCAGGGGTACCCTTTGAAGACTTTGCCTTCTAGTTTTCATCCACAAAAACTTTTTGAACTGAGCCTGTGTTATAGCAACATTGAGTATCTATGGAATGATATTAAGGTACACTAGTAACACTATTGTAATTGTTTTTAAAAACATTATAAAAGTCATGAAAGCTAGTTTTTTTATTAACTTTGGTTTTTGTTTCTACAGCCTTTCAGAGAGCTAAAAACTATTAAGCTCAGTTACTCCTAAAACCTTGTCAGAACCCCAGACTTTACAATGATACCAAACCTTGAGAGGCTGGATCTTCAATATTGTACAAGATTGCTTAAAGTTCTCCGTTGGATCTCTCAGAAGGCTTTTTGTATTAAATTTGAATAACTGTGAAAATCTTGTACAATTTCCAAGCGACGTTTGTGGCTTAAAATCTCTTCAGATTCTTAATCTTCATGGCTGCTCAAAACTAGACAGACTGTCCATCAATTTGGGAAAAGTTGAGCATTTGGAGGAGCTAGATGTCACTGGGACTGCTATAAGACAAATACCATCATCCATTATACAATTAACAAACCTTAGAACAATGTCATTCCATGGATGTAAAGGAGGACCACTGGGAACATAGAGTTCTTTTATGTTTTCAGTGTTGTTGCTAATTAGAGAGCCTGACTGCATGGGTTTGTTCTTGCCTCCTCTTGCAGGTTTGTCCGCTTTGCAAAAATTAGATCTCAGTGACTGCAATCTTTTGGAAGGAGCAATCCCCAGAGATGTCGGCTTCTTATACTCCTTAAGAGAGTTAAATATCGGTGGGAACAACTTTGTTAGCCTACCAGATATCATCAGTCAATTATCTAAGCTTGAAATTCTTTGCTTGAAGAAATGCCATAGACTTCAGTCATTGCCAAAGCTTCCACCTGGATTAATGTTTGTAGAGACAGATGATTGTACTTCCTTGAAAACAATATCAAGTGTACTAGAACTCACCTCTCCAGTGATTGCACTATACTTTCTCAATTGTTTCAACCTGGTTGAGACTCGAGGCAGCAACAAAAACAGTTTGGCAATTATGTTGCTGAAACATTGGCTTCAGGTTTCTCTTTCCAAAACAAGCTTCTGATATCGTATCTTCAAATTTTCCAACATTTGTCTTCTATAGTTTCACTAATCATATCAAGTTCTGAGTCTTGTTGTTGTGGCCATTTCTGTTTTATTACATTGATAAATTCAGATTTTTTAATACAACATTTCCTATTGCAAATAAGTGTTAGAAGGAATCACAATCCCTTTTTACCGAAGCTCTCTTTTCATTCTCAATTTTATAGTCGTCTCCCAGGAAGTGAAATTCCAAAAATTTTCAATTGTCAGAATGAAGGGAGTGTAGTAAATGGAAGACTACCTGATGGCTGGTTCAATGATGAATTTATCGGATTTGCTGTGTGTGCAGTGTTTTCACCCATTGATCATTCAGATGGTTCAATGACAACTGTCGGTGATTTTGATGACCCTTTCTCAACTATCAAGTCCGATCACCTTTGGTTGGCTTACTTACCTCGTGAAAGACTAGATGATCCACATGAAGGTCATATTGCTCACCTTTCCATCATTGCTGAAAAAGGATATTTGGTGAAGAGGTGTGGCATTCGTCCATTTTACAAGCATGATGTAGAGTATCCTGAGGACTTATCAACAACAGATGTTGGAATTTCTATGGTCCAAGAGCTTTATTTCGTTGCTCGTTTTTTGATGGCCAGGGCTCCTAGGCTTGCTACATTAACGAACAACAGAACGTCATATTATCCTGATAATGGATTTCTTTTTGTTCTTGGGGTGTTGACACCAATTCAAGAGGAACAGCAACAAGAACGTATTCAGTAGCTGATCAAAGCCCTGATGATTGAGGAAACAGTTATGGAGATGATGATCATGGGCAGCCCAAAACATTTCACTAGTTATAATAGTTGAAGTGTGAAAGTGAATTTAGAAGTCATGTGTCTCATAATCTTATTGTTCTAAACTTGTTGATCACATTCTAGGTTCTGTTATTCTAAACTTCATTACTTCTCTTTTTTCCATATATTTTTAGTTTTGAATTTTTTTGCAACCCATTATTTATTAGTTTTTACATCTGATTTTTTTTTTTTTCTTTTTTTACCTTAAACATAGAAGGCTTTGTTTTGTTTTAAACCTAAAACCTCATATACCTTGAGCAAGCCCATACATAACATAACACCATGAGTATTACAATAACCTCTATAAAATGAAGTAATTGCACAACACCCACTCGAGGTTTATCAAAAATAAGATAAAAACATACTTATTATTTTATGATACCAAACTCTCATATCGTTAGTTAATTTTTATCAACTTTAACAGTTGACCAAACCGAAATTTTTGTTTAAATGACCATTTTACCCATGAATAAGACAAAATCTTAAAATATTCCTTTAAAAAAATCCTAAAAATTATCACCAATAACATTTAAAAAAATAAAGTTTTCTTTAAATCATCAAAATAAAAATAAAAAAGGAGAAATAATAAAAATTAAAAGAAGAAAAATATATTGAAAATAAATAATTTAATTTTAAAAATACATTCACAATCCTTTTAATTAATCCTATTCAACCAAACTAAATCAATCTAAAATTCAATTAAATCAATCCAAAAAATTAAACGATTTACCAAACTAACCATAAGATTCACCACCAAACACCAAACTCAAATATAATTTTCAGATAAGTTTTTCAACCAAAACTTTGCACAACCCAGATCATTTTCACAACAATAATAATCTTGATCTTAGTTTCAAAAAAAAATGTCAAAAAAAAAAACCCTGTTGTTCATCTCTGTTTCAATCCCAAAGATGATCATTACCAACAGCAATCGAAAACCCAAAAAACTTTTAACTCAACATTAGTTTAACATCATAATCCAGTTCTTCATCACTAATTTAATTCCATTTCAACATCAATCTAAAAACCCAAAATAAGTTAATCTATCAAACACACCTCCTCTCGTTCTTAACCACATAGAACCAACTTCTCCAATTATCTGAAACCCAAACAGCTGTCCTCATCGCCTAGCAAAGAAAGAAAAGAGAGAGGCACCGTGATGTCGTTTATGAAGCAGCCACCATCGAAGGATAAGATAGCATATATGAAAGAGAGAGTGTGCGTGAGAAAGGAAAGAGAGAGCGAAAGAAAGAGAATGAAGATGAAGAATAAGAAAACTACAGTGGTTGATGATGAAGAAAAAGAAGACAACGATGAACAGAAGGGAGATGAATAGGTGGAGATGGGTGGGTGGGTGGAAATGGAGTAGATGAAGGAGATGTTGGATGGGTGTGTGATGAGATGAATTAGGTGGAGATTCGTTGTCCTTCGATCTAGAAGGGGTAGCTTATTTTCAAGTTGAAGAAGTTGAAGATATTCAAGTTGAAGCCCAGATCTATCTAATTATACATATATATATATATTTGCAATAATTTTTTTTATAATTTTATTTTGAGATTAATCCCTACCATCTAATCCCACCTTCCAATCATGTGACGGATGGTGGGAATATTTTTTTAAAAGAAATTATTGTTTTTATGTAATTACTAATTTTAATTTTTTAATTTTTAAAATTTTTTATTTTTACAACATTTTTTTTTTTTACTTTCAAATTAATCTCCTCCGTCTATCATGTGATGGACGGTGGAGATCTCTTTTTTAAATTAGTTATTATTTTTATTTTTTATTTTTTTATAATTTTAAATTTAAAAAATAAGATTAAAAAATTAAAAGGCGAAATTACCCTTAAATTGACCAATCTTAACAAAATTTGACTAACAAAGTGAGGGTTTGGTATAATAAAAGAATAAATGTGTTTTCATTTGTTATTAAGCAAACCTCAACGGGTTGTTGTACAATTTATTCCTATAGAATATTAACATAGAAATTAAAAAAAAAAAACATGATTCTTTCATTAGAGTACGATGTTTGAGATGAGATGCATTTACTATGAATACTTATGATATGATTGTAGAATTTGTTTTTACTGTACAAAATGGGCATCTTTATACCTCCATGACATTTGTTTTTCTTGGTGACTAGGACCAGCCCAGGATACAACCAAACTTGTAACAATAGGCTTTTGGGCACGGTTCAGAGATCAACTTCCAAGAACGGGGGGAAGGGGGGGTGGCACGCATGTAGGGCAACCCACATACATTGAAGAGAAACCCACATTAAGAGGGGAAGGATATCGCACCTTTATGACATTACTTACAAGAACATTTTTAATTTTCAACTTAACTGGTTTACTGGTTTGAAAATATGATAAAATGGATATCTTAAAATCATAACAAAAAAAGATGATGAAATCATTAATTAGTCACACAAAATTGTACATAAAATGGAATTGCTGCTTGGTCATTCGTGGAATCCCTTCTAATAAGATATAACTTGCTAAAGCCTAAAGGTTCATACTTAAACAAATAGATGATATTCTAATTTTAATAATTAAGAAAAACAGATAATTTTTTTAAAAAAAAAAATCTATTGTAGTTTGCAAATATCTCCTTTCTAGCATCTATACTAAGTTAACAGAACAGTTGGACAAAGTATAAAATGACATTTTCAACTCTGATAAAAAGATTTTTATTTAAAAAATAAAATAATTATAAAATACCACCTAAAATAATTATAAAATAATTAAAATTGATGAGATGAACGGTGGAGATCAACATACCAAATTCAAAAATAAAAAATTGATAAAAATAAATAATATCTTAAAATTAAAAATTTGTATACCAATAAAAAAATGTATAGTAATAAAATATTATTGAAGAATTCATCCCAACCGTGCATTTAGACGATGGAGATCATATTAAAAAATAAAATTAAAATAAACTTTTAAATAAAATGAAACAAAACTTTCAAAAAATAAAATTAAAAAATCTAAAAGAAAATGGAGATCCACTAGATTGAATCTCCACCGTCCATCTAAATTTCATCCATATGCAGTTTATCACTCAACCATCATTGATCATCAAACCAACATCTCATCAACACCATTTGTAACTCATCAACACCATAAATACTACTACTTCTTCGTTAACACCATCTGTAATCAAACACCATCTGCAACTGCTTCTTCATCAACGTCATCTGCAATCAACACCATCTGCAAAATCATTAACCTACATAATCAATCAATCCGACACACAACAACAACAATCAATCTCTACCAAAACCACGCACTAGAAAAAAAATTTTAAAAAAAAAAAAACAGAAAAAACCCACACAAACAACAATCAATAAAAATATTTTATGATAAAAATTGTATATTAATAAAAAAAATTAAATAATATTTTACAATTCGAATCTCTAATGGTAGAGACCATTTTCGGTCTCCATGATGGAACCTGAACTACGTCTCTAGCAGTGGAAACCCAGGTGGTCCCCACCAGTAGAGACCAAACTAGGTCTCTAATAGTCTTCACTGAGCTGATGTCGTCGAACCCACCTATAAATCGGGTCGAAGATAGAGATAAAAGAGAAAAAGAGGAGAGAGAGGCAATTTTAACCCACTTGTTGTCATCGTCAAATATAGACCCACACGTAGGAAAGAGACCCATTACACCGAACCCACTTGTCGTAGTCGTCGAACCCACCTACCGGAGATAGAGAGAGAAGAGGAAAATAAGTGCTAGAGAGAGCAAGAGAGAGAGAGAGAGGTAGTTGAGAGGAAAAAATAGATTTTTATTATATATTTTTATTTTTTTATTTTTAAATAAAATATCTTGGTTTTTTTTAATAATTTTATATTCAATATTATTTATTTTGATTTTTTATAGTTTAATTACTTTTTGATTGCATTTCCCTTTTTGCCCTTGAAGTCAAACGGTCAACCAAGTCAATCTACCGGATTCTATAACCGTCAGGGACATTGTCGTCCTTTCACACGCCATCAAACAGGTGTTTTAAGTGTTTTTATTAAGGTTAGGTGGTATTTTAGATAAAACTGAAATGATGGGTGGTAAAAAAGAGATATTTATAAACTACAATAAGTTTTTTAGGATTATCCTTTAAGAAAAATGAAACAACATTAATACCTTAGTACTATTCTGGCTTCTATATATTATTAGCCATGGGATTAGTAATATATATAAGGTTGAAGGATTGAACAATGATGAAGCTCTCAAGCTCTTTCATTTGAAAGCCTTCAAACATAAGCAACTCACAAATGATCATGTTGTTTTTATAAAGAGTGTCGTGTATTACAAAACTGGACTTACCTTAGCCCTTATAGTTTTGAGTCATTCTTGTGTGATAGAAGTGCCAATGAATGGAAAAGTGCTTTCGACAGACTATAAGAGTATCCAAATAAAAAGATTTTGAATATACTTCGTATAAGTTATGATAATCTAAACCAGAATGAGAAATATATAATCTTAGATATTGCATGTTTTTTTAAAGGAAAAGATAAAGATCGAATTATGAAAATATTGAATGGTTGTGATTTTAGCTTAGATTTTGGAATAAGAGCTCTTATTGAAAGATCATTAATCACTATTTCAAATAATAAAGTATTGATGCATGATTTGTTGCAAGAAATGGCCTAGGAAATCGTTCATGAACAACACCCTAATAACCCTAGCAAATCGAGCAAATTATGGTTGTCTAATCATGTGCAAGACGTGTTAGCAAAGCAAATATAATTTCCATTTTAGTTTTTTTAATTTTAACTAAAACATATTTATATATTCTATATATGATTTCATCAAAAGCAAAAAGGATTACAATAGAATGCAATTAGTTACGCATTTACTCATTAATTAATTTAATTTATTAAGGAACACAAGCCATTGAAGGTATCATGGTCAAGATTCCAAAACTTGCCACTCACTACTCAATCGACAAGACAGGGAGTAGCGAGTTCTCGGTTACTAGGCGAGTATTGTTCACCAACTGTCAAAATGAGTCAAACTTGAGCAAAAAACTTAAAAATTTTCTATATGATTAAAATACAATCATATGACTATTGAACAATTAGTTTGATACTTTTGACCATTGACCATTAGGATTTAATATCAACTCTTTAAAGGCAAAGGGTATTTCTGTTGAGTTTTTTGGAATCTCAAAAAAGGTTCATGTCATTACGACCAAAATTCTAATATTGGTATAATTTTATCAAACCTCATAAGGGTTTATGTAATTTACCTATATATACATATGAACATAAAAACGTATAAGTTTTTTCTCACCCTTCTCTCTCACCTTTCTCTCTCACATCTCACCCTCCCCTCTACATTGCACCCTCCTCTCTCATTGTCACTTGCTAGGGTTGTCGTCTTCGCTCGCTACTTTTAGTAAGTAAAATTTTAAGAAAAAAGTGAAATTGTTGTTATAGGATGTTTGATTTTTGAAAATTTGTGTTGTAGGCTGTTTGGTAGTGAGAAAGTGAAAAAAAATTTGAAGTATGGTGGTCAGTGGTGACTGGTAAGGTGTTTTTTTTTTTTATTATTATTATCATTTTTCTTTTTTACATCATCTGAGTTAGGCCAAGTTGGTTGAGTTGTGACCTAAGTACTCGGCCCAACTCAGTGCATTCTTGTCGGAGGAATATTGTTTTTCTAGTAGATTTATCTATTTTTTTTGTGTTGTTAGAATTAAGAAATGTTATTTGGAAAGGAATTTTCTAAGAACCAGTCTTTGAAAACCAGATAACTAAGAAATTTGAAAAAACCATTTTCCTAATAGTTTGTTAGGAGCTTTGAAAGCTTCAGATTTTTCAACTCCTAGTACAATTCTAACATCCTTTAAACTCACAATTTTAATCTCTTTTAATTTCCCTTTTGTAAAGTTTCCTTTACAAGATTATTTTCTTTTACAAGTTTTGGTATATATCAAAACCTATCTTTCTGAACATAATGAGTAGTTACAATGGCAGACTTTGTCTTTTATATATTGATTGTAGTCTTACATTATTGTTGCTTACTTATTTGGATTATATGTTTTCTTTCTTATATGAGTATTAGGCAAAACTTTAATAGACTCTGAAAAACAACATATGCTTTGAACATCAAAACCCTGTCTTCCGATGACTCATCGTCCGATCAATAGTAGTGCATGGTGACTGATTATTTAAGGAAAAAGAAATAGAAAACTTGGGAGACTTTTCAAATTGTAAGTGGTGGTTACCTCTAGGAAAATGAGACATTCTTTTCGTCGAAAAAAGTGTTCAATCAAGCACACTCCTCTCAAAAGGATTGTTGAATGCACTTTTGAAGTATCAAATAAAAAATGTGGAAGATTTTAAACAGCATGTAGGCATTTGTTTTCTGATGTAATCTTGGCAGAGCAACCAGGAGAAGATTCAACATTATTTCTACAGATCAATGCATCTCCAAGTACCTCTCCGTGGCGCATGCATGTAGATATACTAAACCTTTCAGTTATTGTTTTGTTTATTTTTGAGTGAGAGACTTCATGTGATGGAATAGTATGACTTCTACTTGAAGAGTCTAATGAGTCTGGAAGAGAAATTATTGGTTCAGCATAAAAAGTTTGGTTCTGAGAATCTGAGTTGATAACAGTAGAGTCATATGCACCACATGAATCTGTAAAACACGCTCACCACAGTTACTTAGATTGAGTTGAGCAATGAAATCCTATATTTATGACTTTGTAAAGTATGAAACAGAAACTGCAGCGTCATGGTCACAGCAAGACCTGTCAAGCAATAGACCTATTGACTCAAGTTGATGCCTATGTACTTGACAGGCTAAGTAAACAAATTTTACCCGGGGGAGTAATAGAGAGCTTCAAACAAGGTAGCAATTCTTCTTTCATCAATTCAGGAACTATTGTTGTCTTCACATCATTACTTGACAAGACCTGAGACTCAGTTGTAACGCATGGCCCGACTTCATGGATCCCAGATTTTTCATCCACAATTATGCTACTAAATGTGCAAGCTTAAATTGCATCATTTGTAGGTGCTTTTTGTACATCCATGGCAACTTTGGTACTTTGGCATGGTACTTGTCCAGCATTAGGAGTGGCATCCTTGGATACATTCTGATAATCATGTGATCGTTTACTCTCACATGTCAATCTGTTTAAGATAATAGAAAACTTGTTACAATAGAATGTCGACAAATTTGATTTATGTATTAACTTTCCAGAGTTTATCTGATCATACATCTCAGTTTCCAAAGCTGGTCCTGCATCAGCATTTACAGAATCAGCCTCCATCTGTCACAAGATGAATAAATTGAGCAATTCCCGTAAAAAGCAAGAAACAACAGGTTCGGAGTTTCAATACAATTTTGGAGCATACACTGTTACATTACCAGTGCATCCAGCAAAATGGAAAGAGGATGGCTCTGCCATTTTACAAGTTTCAATATTTATTTTCTAAAACTTCTTTGTCACATAACTATGAGAATGAACTGGAAATATGTTCACTTGCTATGTAACAACTAAACTTCACCAGACATTATAGAATTAATCTACAACATGCAAACTGGTTCTCGTCATACAATTTTTATGTGGCTTTATAGCATGTTAAATTCAAGAGAGAGTAACAGCAGATTTTTCAGGTTTGTTAATTACGGACGACTCCATTTTGCCAGTCCTGATGAATAAATTGTAAAGCAATAATCCAAAGATCTTGATAGTTTAGCAATGTTTATTAATTTTATTGCTCATCTTAACCACCGACGTAAGAATTCTTCATTCAAACGTTTATCTGAACCATGCTTTTTTTGAAAAGGTTTTACCTTCTGAATACTGCTAACAAGAGAAAAAGAGATATTCAAATATCTTTATATGGTTTCATTATCCTCATTAAGTTCCATGCTAGAAGGCAGCCTCCTAAATCAATAAGACACAGGTCTAAATTACAATAGTACGATTAACTTGCATAAAAATAATAAGAATAACACAATAGTAACATAACAACCGCAAACATAATAATTCCACAAAAAGCTGTACAATCGGACAATATCAGATGGAAAGCCAAACAAAATCTTCATTATTTGTCATTTGTTTTTTGGGAAAAGTAAAAGAACCAGGTAACTATTTCAAGTATGCATTCCAAGAAGTTTTGGAACCGAGAAGAAATACATACTTTATCTTGATTGTGACAGTGAATAAGTTTTGTATCCAGATTTTCCCCTGGCAGCTCCAGATCTGTTAAAAGATATGTTGAGCTGTGTTTATGATATGTTGCTTCACAGGACGAGGTATAAGAAGGCGCAATACCACTGCTCCAGCTAGTAATGTAACGAGCCCAATCCAACCCCCTCTTGGGCCCCGGCCTGAGCCCAAAGGGATTTGGTTGCGATCGGCCCGGCCACCCCATCGTGGACCTTCCCCTCGGCCTCGGCCCACATGGATTTGGTTGTATAGAGGACTTGTGTATAGATTTTTTTTTTTTTTTTTCTCTGAGAGTAGGACTTGTGTAGTTTGGAAAATAGCTTCCATTAGGTTTCATGTGCTTTCTGCATGTGATTGGCATCAAATTTTAGTGTTAGTTGTCATACATCAATTGCAGTTGGTGTAATTGCTAGTGAACAGAGTATGATGGTAACATATGTACTGAATTAGTTGATTAAATTTTGAAATTCCTGGTGTTTGTGGAGGTTGATGTGTGATTTAAGGTTCAGACTTTGTTGGTTTGGTGATCCTTAATTGATCATTTAGCTTCATGAGAAAGAGAGTTTGAAGTACATACTGAAAGCGGTGGGACGACCAGTGAGGAGGACCAGCGTAGAGATTTCGTTCTTCTGTTTTTTATGTGGTTTTTTTATTTTTATTTTTTTTTTCTTCTTCTTCTTCTTCTTCTTTTATTATTTTTTATTTCTTCTATTTTGCTGTTTTGTCAGGCTAATAGAAACTCTTACATTTATATGCCCATGACGCTCACATTGTGATATCAATATTTGATTCTTGGTACTTGCCAATATCATTAAGGTATGTCTTCTTCCACATGGGTTTAAAACTCTAGAGTTTCTTACCATATGTCACCTAATTCAAAATCCTTTGTGTCCTTGATTCCTGTAACATTTACTTTTGTTAAGACTGGTGATGGCACTCCCATGCCATTAGCAAGAGTTGGTTCCATTGTTACATCTTGTATATCTCTATCAAATGTTTACCACGTTCCTAAACTTACAATGAACCTTGTTTTCGTTAGTCAATTATGTGACTTTGGTTACTCAGTGTCCTTTTCTTCTACTTCTTGTTTTGTGTAGGATCTACAATCTCAGAAATTGATTGGGAAAGGTTGTAGAAGCGGGTGATTATATGTTTTGGACGAGTTGAGGTTACCAGTATTTGCAGCTACCAGTGTTGACTTGTCTTCATTTCGTTTGTGTCCATCTTCTAGTTTTTATCTATGGCATTCTCGTCTTGATTATGTTTCAACATCTTATTTAAAATTCTTAATTTCCATGGGAACCTCAGGAAATTTGCAAAATTATGATATTTCAGATTGTAGTGGTTATAAACCTGTAAAATTTTCAGTTTTGCCATTTAATCGAAGTACTTCTTGTTCACTTGCATCTTTTGATTTAATTCACTCTAATGTATGAGGACCTTCTCCAATTACTACAAAAGGAGGGCCTCGATATTACGTTTCCTTTATTGATGATCACACTCATTTTTGTTGGGTTTATCTCATGAAGCATCGTTCTAAGTTCTTAAGCATATACAGTAACTTTCGAGCTCTTGTAAAGATCAACACTCTGCAATTATGAAGTGTTTTAGATGTGATTTGGGTGGCGAATATACCTCAAATAAGTGTTGTGAATTACTTGCTTTGGATGAAACTATTCACCAAACTTCTTATATTGATACTCCTCAGCAAAATGGTATAGCTAAAATAAAACATAGACACATTGTTGAAACTACTCGTTCTCTTTTGTTATCGTCTTCTATCCGTAGTGTGTTTTGGGGAAAAGTAGTTCTTACTGCAGTCAATGTCATCAATAAGATCCCATCATCTCACACTTTAGGTTTCTCACACTTTGGATTTGTTACCCTTTGAGAAATTATATGTATATGCTTTTGATTATTCTCTGTTGAGAATCTTTGGTTATACTTGTTTTGTCTTGCGCTCTCATGTAAAGCAAACAAAATTATTGTCACATTCTATCATTTGTGTGTTTCTCAATTATGGTAGGGACAAAAAGGATATCGTCGTTTTGATCCTGCTTCTAGAAAACTATATGTATCTAGTCATGTTACGTTTCTTGAACATGTACCCTTCTTTTCTATTCATGCTACTACTCACAGTATCACCATATCTAATCTTATTCATATTGATCATTTTTCTAATCATACTGATAGTTTTTCTCCATAGGTTCCTTTTAGTATGATTCTGACTTTTCTATTGTTCCTATAGCCCCTCTTCCGTTTCATTATTCTCGCAGGGTTTGCACAGTTAGCTCTAAAGATATTAGTATCTCGCTGTCTGACGCTTTTAATAATCACCCTCCTCCTACAGTTGCCCAAACACCTCTTGAGATTGTGGATTCTTTTTCTTGTTATCCTCAGTGTATTCATAAGTCTACTCACTTACTAGATTTTGTTTCCTTTTATTATTCTACTTCCTTTTCTACTTTTTTAGCAACTATTCACAGTCTGTCTAAGCCCTTATTCTATAAAGAGGCAGTTCTTGAGCCACTTTGGCAGTAATCTATGAATGAGGAACTTTTTGCTTTGCACAAGACAGATACTTGGGATTTGCTACCTTTAATTACTAGTAAAAGTACAATTTGTTCTCGTTGAGTCTATAAGACCAAGACAAAGTCTAATGAGTCTGTTGAGCATTACAAAAGCTCAATTTGTTGTAAAGATGACTACTATTCGTACTCTTATTGCAGTTTCATCTGTTCGTCAGTGGCATGTATCTCAGATGAATGTTAAAAATGTCTTCTTGAATGGTGATTTGCATGAAGAAGTTTATATGACTCCACCACCCAGTGGAAATCTTTCTATGATCTCAAACAAGCTCTTCAGGCTTGGTTTGAGAAATTCTTTACTGTGATCACTTCTTTTGGATTTTCCTTCAATAATCGTGACTCAACTCCCTTTGTCAAATGTACTAATGCAGGTCGTATTTTGCTCTCTTTGTATGTTGATGATATGATTATTACTAGTGATGTTATTGATGGCATTGCAATATTAAAGTCAAAATTAGCCCATTAGTTTGAAATGAAAGATTAGGTTTTTTACGGTACTTTTTGGGTATTGAAGTTGCAGTTTCTCCAAAAGGTTATCTTCTTTCTCAATCTAAATACACTGCTGATATCTTTGAGCGAGCACATCTCACTAGTACTCCATTGTTGATACTCTTTCTAAGCTGAATGTTAGATACTCTTCTTTTGATGGTACTCCTTAGTCAAATCCTATATTGTATCGCACCATTATTGGCAGTTTGGTCTACCTTACTATCACTCACCCATTTATTGAATATGTTGTTCATATTGTTAGTCAGTTTGTTTCCTCTCCTACTACTGTTCATTGGGCAACTATTCTTCGTATTTTGCAGTATCTTCATGGTATTGTCTTTCAGAGTCTCTTACTTCTATCCACCTCATCCTTGGAGTTATGGGTCTACTCTAATGCTGATTGGGCCATGATTCCACATATCATAAATTTGTTACTGGTTTATGTATTTTTTTGGGTGATTCTCTTATCTTTTAAAAGAGCAAGAAGCAAACTGTTGTTTCTAAATCCTCTACTACAGCAAAGTATCATGCTATGGCAACTAGTACCATAGAGATTGTTTGGTTACATTGGTTACTTGCTGATATAGGTGCTTCTCTCATCCCTCTCCTCTATATTATGACAACTAGAGTTTATTCAGATTGCTTATAACTCATTTTTTCATAACTAACCAAGCATATCGAGATCGATTGTCATTTTACTCGCCACCACCTTAAGCATAGCATTATTACATTACGTTTCGCTCTTTCTTTCTTACAGATTGTAGATTTCTTGACTAAGTTGTATACTATTTCATGTTTTCATTTTCTCTTTTGCAAACTCTCGATTTCTGTTGCCACATCGTGAGTTTGTGGAGGGATATTAGAGTTAGTATTTATTTATTTATTGTAAGGGTAGTTTAGTCTTTCCTTTTTATTACTATATAGATGTCTTCTTCTACTCTTATAAGACAATTTTGATTCATTTCAATGTGAAACCCTATTTTGTTCACACTTACTAGACATATCTTCTCTAGAATTCCTTGTAATATGTATGTTCTGAGGCCTAAATGTCACTTCTAGTGCATCCGATCCTTTAATGCGCTTTTTTGCCTTCAATCTGCTATATTTCTGGATAGGATGGGAAGTTGAACCACCATGCTGTTTAATGGAATTGCAGGATAGCCTTTTTCCAATGGGAAATATGCTTTGACAGAGGGAGAAAAAGACATAAGCATGTAACAAAGACAAGCTAAGTCGATAAATAAATACCTTAACTGACTGATTAACACACTGAAGGTGCTAAGTTCGATGGAAGTCATGACACTGCAACATATCACCTCTAGCTTTACATACAACACAATCAAGGCATATCTATTGAAAATAGCGAAATGAGTAAAGAAGTAGAAACAATAAATATAGTCATAAGAAAGTGAACAAAACAAAAAACAATAATGTAAACCATTCACCAAAATTCTTATTTCCAATTATGAATTGATATACTGTAACTTGGGCCTAGCAAGATGAGCATTAGCTGAAGAGATGATATTGAAGGCTGAAACATTTGAAGTACATACAATCTTCAAACATTTGAAATTGCAGCTGAATTTTGCTGCAGAAGACTCTTGTCTAGTGCCACACGAGGCTAAAACATTTGAAGTTTTGCTACATAAGACTCTTGTCTAGTGCCATACGATTTAAGGATTGATGTGTTAGAAAAGCACCACGAAAGCTAACTCATAACTGGAGGTTTGCCCTTATCTTATAAACCTCTCATGAGTGGAGGTTTACCTTCATCTTATAAATCTCCTCCCACGCAACGTGTCCACTTGGCAGCACCTACACCTATACAACTGAGTTAGGACCCCACCCAAAGCTCTAATATCATGTCAGAAAAATAGTTTTGGGCCTAAGTCCATCACAAAAGCTAGCTCATGAGTGGAGGTTTACTCTTGCCTTATAAACCAATGCAAATTCACTTCTTCAACTAATATGGGGCTATTTAACAAGATGTACTTACTGAATTTGGTCATGCATGCTTGAGGCTAAACATGCTACTGGCAAGAGAAGACCAACTGTTGAAGTTTATGAAAATGGAACCTTCGAAGATATGCCTGTTCCATATACCAGAAGAGAAATGAGAAAGTATATGCATTTAGAAAGGCAATAACAATGTATGAATCAATTAGAGATTTATGCATGAAGGAGGAAGCATATGCATATTTTCGACTTGCTTGCTACCAAAGGGATTGCTGTTTGAAGTTATTGGAATCAGATGATAAGAAATTTGATTTACCTGAAGAGGAAGGCAACATTTTCCAGAGGATCAAGCAAAATATGTTTTATTAGCCAAGAAGAACTAGCAACAAGCCATGGGATTTTATGGTCCTCAGACTCACCCCACCTTGTACCTGACTATTCTCTTGGAGATATCAGCTCTACAGTCCAGATTTTCATCCACCATAAGCAAACAAAGTTGAGTATTTTATTTATGATAAATTTATAGCTGTGGTCTATTTCATATTTGATGCGATAATCTTATTCGAGATCGTTCATATGGCGACATGGAAATGGAGATACCTTATATAATAGAAATTATATAGAATTGGATCACGATAAAGATGAATTTTTTATTAATATCTATTAAACAAAAAAATTTATATTTATCGACCTGATGATTATATATGGATTGATCTTAATCCCGAGTGTATTATGAAATCCTATCTGTTGAATCATGTCTTTTGATTTACATGGGTGAGACTGTTATATATTTACAGTTAATATGCTTCATAATTTAGAGATATAATTATAACAGGTGGTTGAGAATATTTTACACAATAATGGAATCCATTTCTTCTTGCGAGAAATAAATAAGTAGTTCCTTTAAGTGTTGATTCAGGTCTTGAACAATAAGAGATCTTGACTTTCTATTTCTGATTAAATAAAAAGATAAAATTCATAAGTTGTTATGGATATATTGTTCATTAGAGAATCAATGGTACTTACCAAAACAAGATATAATTAAAGAGGTATAACGGACTTTATGACCTAACTTTAATTATAAACTACTTGTGGAGGATGAAACTATATGAAATAATTTGATCGATCGACTCTTATAAATTCAGATTGTGTAAAACATATGCAATTTTGAGAGTGTAACTTTAGCTTTTTAGTGAAGTAACTCTAAAGTTAATAATAACAACTTATTTAATTAAAGAGTTTAATTAATAATTTCAATATTATTAGAGCTTAGAAGTATAAGTCCATTTGGTCCCCTTACTAGCTCACACTCATTATACGAAATGAGAAAATAGAAAAATTAGTTGGAGTGCCTAATTATATGTTACATATGTAGCATAAATACGTTCACATGATTTAAATATTGTTGAATATTTGAATTAATAATTATTTAATTAATATTTATGAATTATGAATGATTTAATTATTATCTAAATATGTTATGGGCTCAAATTTATGTGGTTACTAAAATAATTGATTTATTTAAATAACCATGTGATTTAAAGTCAAATTAATAAAGTAAATTGTTTCTCAATTAATGTAAGAAATTTAATTCTTAATATTTGATTAATGAAGTAAGTTGTTACTTCATTAAACAAAATTAAACAAAAGAATTAATATTCTAATTAATAAAGTAAATTGTTTTTTCATTAATATAAGAAAATTAAATCTTAATATTTGATTAATGAAGTAAGTTGTTACTTCATTAAACAAAAGAAAACTTAGAATTAATTCTCTAATTAATGAAGTAAATTGTTTCTTCATTGAATTAGAAAACTTAATTCAAATTGAGTATTTTAGTTATGAGGAAAATTATTTTCTTATTAAGTTAAAAAACGTAAAGTTGATCAATATAAAAAAGTTGTTTTATATTGAGAATAGAGACTGGATTTGAATGACTTCTATTTTCCCCTAACTGTTCAACACATAAAAGAAAACACAAAAACCCAAAAGAGCTTAGGGTTGGCTAAACACCATCTAGAAAAGAAAAGGACTGGTTGAATCCTCTCTGAGTTGTTGGCTTCATTGTTTTCTTTTGTTATAGGTATTCTTTTGAGAAAAGAAAATTGATCGTGATTTTTCAAGATTATGCCAACACACACGGTTTCTTGGTGAAGAGTGATAGCAAGGAAGATCAAGTGGTGAAGAGTCTGTAAATTGAAAGGGTTCAATCAATCTTCATGCAATATAAGATTTAATCTCATTAATTTAGTTATTGAATTATTATTACTAGCATCGACCGAAAAATTTTTTTGTTTTGAAAAATTTTTAAAACTCACATTTCCGTATTAATCTAAAATTCAATTTTCCATTTCAATTCAACCATCACACTATTGTCAAACCTTTAGGTTAATTGAGAAATGCAACTTATTCCAGTGATAAGACTAAGCTCATCCACCACTTACCTTAAGGTTGTGGGTTCAACTCACTAAAGTCTCACTAATATGTGGGCAATTTTTTCCACCTTTGTGTGGGTAATTCTCTCCTATTTCTAGAAGTAGAGATCCAAGTCATACTTTAGAATTTTATCTCAGCTAGTCCTGGTAATAATCTGGTTAGGTGCTAGTAAATCGAAAAACAAAAAAAAATTCAAGTTAATTCAATTCCAATAGTTTCCTCCATCTTCAAGTAAAATAATTATTTAAAAAATTATCTTTGAAATATTAATCTAGGTTCAAAGTAAATATCAATGAAATTTTTTTTGCAACTTAAACGTAGACAACTAGTGTTCCAAAAATCGACCAAATCGGGTGATATTTCGCAAGCTAATTCATGATCGGTATCGTAGACTCACAGCTGGGCCTTGGACATTGCATAGGCTAGGTCGACTAATGATTTCACCATTTGGGCCGCTATACTGGGCTTTTCAACCCACACATTCAATACGCCCGTATTTTTTCCATTACAATTAGCAGTTCCTATTTCTTTTCTACATTCAAACAAATCATCTACTATTTTCTCGCTTCTGATTCTAGTTGGTAAGATAAAATTCATTTTTCTCAATATTGTCTTTTAAGTTTTCCATTTAAATGCAGATGTGATTGTCTTAATAAAAATAGTGTTCGTAACTGATCTTGATTAAAACTGTTGTGATCATGTGAGCTCTTGATTCAAATTGTCATGGTTGATTTAGTTTAATCAAAACCACTTTATGATCATGAATGAATTTTATTAAGGCTATTTGTGCTCATGACTTGTTTTAATTAAAATTCAATAGTAAATGATTTTGATCAAAACTATCATAATCCTAGAGGTGCCTTGATCACAAAGTTATTTCTCATTCATGTCATTTTGACAAGTACCTTTCATAAGCATGTCTTTGACTTTCTAAAACTAGGGTGCTAATTGCATGATATTTCAAGTCGACTAAAATACAAATTACTTACCTGTTTGGGGGAAAAATTAGCTTCCCAAAATCAAATGAAACCGAGGCCATTAAAGTCCAGCAATTAAAAATCAACCCAAAGGAGAAGGCCCAAAAGATAAGCCCATAGGACGGCTTCCAAGGGAAGCAACGGTTCCAGCCTAGTCATCTTGCAAAGGGGATACAAAAAAGATGAAAATGCCCTTGACAAGGAGCAAGAAAGCAAACTGAAGGGAAATTTCGCTCTAAAATTCAAAAATAGGGCCACAAGTCATTGGAATAAAGTAAAAATATATGACCATTGGAAAGATGGATTTGGAAGAAAATATTTTAATATAATTAAGTGATTTGGATTTAAGTTAAAAATTAAAATTTGTTTTTTTTTTTCAATTAATTTTTAACATTTTAAAGTTATTTAATCACTTAAAAGATAATTAAAACAACTTATAAGAACTATGCTTGAGTCCTTTAAGTGTTAAGTGAGAAAAACAAATCTCTAAATAAATTGAAGTAACTTATACTAAAAAACTTAGTCTCAAAATAAAAATCAATTATGAGAGCACTTAGAAACAGGAACCTTGCTTTTTTTTAAATATATATATATATATTTGCTTAATATTTGATAAAAAAATATTAAACCCATCAAAACAAATAAAGAAACTAAAAAATAAATTAGATTTTGGGAATGCAAAATTTCTTTTACCTCCTGACGTTAGGTCAAACAATTGCAACTTAATTGAGATAAGACTCTAATGTGCAACTCGAAATTGTTGCTTCCAGGAGGCGGGAGAGGTCTATTCATATTAAGTGGAAAAATTTCCCCCATTTTATGAGCTATTCACATTAAATGAAAAAATTACTCACACTCTATAAGTTATAATACTCGAACTTCATTCCTCTACTTTTTAGAAAGCTAGGCGGTGCGACTCCCCGTGGGAGTGGCAATGCAATTATTATATATTATATTTCATGGACCAAGACAGCACTAGACAACCATCGAGTTGAGGCCTTGGGGGTAAGACCGCTTGCTTATGACTCAATATATAGTTGGTTCAGACAAAAATTGAAGGGCTGAATAGATACACTGGATTTATTACTCGCACTCCGCACTAATCAATGGTGCTTTTGTGTAAATCGAAATAAGAATTGAGGAGTTTAAAAAATAATAATAATAATAAGAATTGAGGAAGATATTTGTTTCCATTTTCAAAGCAAGGATTTGGCAAGAAAGAAAGTGATGTGTGCCAAATTTCAACAAAAATTAATGAGAATAAAAAATCGAGGGCTTGAGAAGAAAAATCAGAGGACTGATTATGTCGTGGTACAAATCTTGACACATAATTTCCTGTTTCTCCATCATTGTATTGGAGTCTTTCCTGAAGCCGCGTGTCTCAATTAGAGGTGGACATTTTCAGATTTGGATTGGATTGGATGGGATTGAGTTGAATTTTTCATCCCAACTTAACCCAATCAATTCTTCAACTCAACCCAACCCAACCCAACCCGGGGTAGCAATCCACTGAAATACAAAACACTCTTGTTGATTACGATTGACATGTCTAATTTACATTACTTGCATTTTAGTCAATTCCAAATATTTCTTTTTATTCCAGATTATGGATTCGGCTCTATCCTGCCTACTAGAAGGACGCCATATATCTGAGACATTTGCAGGATCTTTCTCAAAGGACTACCCAGAGCTGAATGCCAAATATTGGAAGCAGGTGCAAATGCCAGATTATTGATGATGGAACATTATAGAAACAGTGCAAGATAAGTTTGTGGTGGGATCTTATACGTTAGAAATAATATTGTCATAAGTATAGTCATTTGTGGGAAAGGAAAAGCCGAGGGAAGTAAAGAAAGTCATATTTGACACGCATTTGACACGCATTAGAGGAATTCATCCGCTACAATTCGACAAGGACTGGTTAAAGGAAATCCACCTAGAATGCGGTTTTCAACCCATCTAGGGCGGTATGACCTTGACTTTGATCATGACTTCATTCAACCAAGCATTCATTAATTTTTTTTTTTTTAAAAAAAAAAACAGGGTTTCATTATTCCTTATTTGTTAAAATTTATTTATTTTATTTATGACCACATAATTCCACTTTTGACTTCTTAAAAAAAAAAATCCACTTCCGAGAATGTGTTTTATTTAATCAAAATTTTTGTGATTTTTAAATTTTTAGTTATTAATATTTAATTGTTTTATTTATAAATAACCAGTAATTATTGATTGGTTAATTTTTTCCATATGCACAACATAATAAAAAATTTCCTGGACAATGCAACCTTTTAAAAGCTATGAGGATGGCCTGTGATTTTGTTTTTGTCTTTCCATGGTTTCATCATTCTTTTGCCACATATATACAACCATCTGGAAAAGATATCTCACCGGCTGTGGGATCTGATTGGAGTGAAGGAGGGACTCAACTGATCAATTTCAAACTCGTGTTTGACATGCATGCACCTTGCATTGGAAGAATTATACCTTACCACAATTCGACAAAGACTGGTTAAAGGATCAATTTCAGCCAATCTAGAGTAGTATGATCTTGACTTTGATCGTGACTTTATTCAACCAAGCTTTCATTAATTCTTTTTTTTTTTTTTTTAACTAGGGTTTCATCATGTCTTATTTGTTAAAAATTAATTATTTTATGTATGACCACATAATTCCACTTTTAATTTCATTATAAAAAAAAAAAAAAAAATCCACTTTCGAGAATGTGTTTTATTTAATAAAAATTTTTGTGATTTTTAAATCTTTATTTATTAATATTTAATTGTTTTATTTATAAATAACCAGAAGTTATTGATAGGTTAATTTCTTCTATAGGCATAACATAATAAAAATATTTCCTGGACAATGCAGCCTTTGAAAAGTTGTAAGGATGGCCTATGATTTTGTTTTCGCCTTTTCATGGTTTTCATCATTCATTTGCCACATATATACAACCGTCAAAATTGCACCGGAAAAGATATCTCATCGATTGTAGGATCTGATTGGAGTGAAGGAGGGACTCAACTGATCAATTTCAAACTCGTGTTTGACATGCATGCACCTTGCATTGGAAGAATTCATCCAGTACCTTACCACAATTCTACAAAGACTGGCTAAAGGATCAATTTCAACCAATCTAGAGCAGTATGATCTTGACTTTGATCATGACTTCATTCAACCAAGCTTTCATTAATTTTTTTTTTTTTTTAAACTAGGGTTTCATTATGCTTTTTTTGTTAAAAATTAATTATTTTATTTATGACCACATAATTCCACTTTAGAGTTCTTTGGAAAAAAAAAAAAAAAAACAGAGAAATCCACTTCCGAGAATGTGTTTTATTTAATCAAAATTTAATTTCGTGATTTTTAAATTTTTATTTATTAATATTTAATTATTTTATTTATAAATAACTATCAATTATTGATTGGTTAATGTTTTCTATACAACGTAATATAAAATTTTCCTGGACAATGCAGCCTTTGAAAAGTTGTTGGAAAATTTGAAGTTGTCTCTCGCTATTATGCTTTTGAATTCCTAGAAGGAGTGTGTTTGCTACTGTAAAGCTTGCACTTCCAAGTCCTCTGTTTGTGAAAACAAAGAAGCTATCAATCCTTCAATGGCAGCTTCCAACTCTGAGAAAAAACGAGCTACTGCTGATGATTCTTCATTATCGGTTTCTATGAGACAAAAATCCTCTCTAGCTTCTTCTTATGGTGGCAATAGTCAATGGACATACGAGGTGTTCTTGAGTTTTAGAGGTGAAGATACACGCAACAACTTCACTGATCATCTGTATGCTGCTTTGGATCATAAAGGAATTCACACATTTAGAGATGATGAAAGACTTGGGAGAGGAAAAGAGATTTCATCTGAACTCTTGGAGGCAATTGAAAGATCGAAGGTTTCAATCATTATCTTATCGAAAAACTATGCTTCTTCTACATGGTGTTTGGATGAACTTGCAAAGATTGTTGAGTGTATGAAGGCAAAAGATCATATTGTTTTGCCAGTGTTTTACAAGGTACTTCCATCAGATGTGAGAAAACAGAGAGGAGCATTCAAGAAAGCCTTTGAGAAATATGAACAAGATTTCAGGGATAACCTGGAGCAGGTGAAGAGGTGGAGATCAGCTCTCACACAGGTTGCCAATCTCTCTGGATGGCATTTACATGACAGGTAACTTTGTATCTTTAAACTTTAAAGCGTTGAAATTCTATATGACTTTTGTTGCATTTGACACTGGTTAGGCTACACAGAAAAATTTCACTAATCCTTCTTTTTGACATAATTTTAACACCTTTACAAGCTTTTCCAAGTTGGGTGGCTTGAGCAGATCATGCTCCCAAAATATAATGCAAAACATAAATTATTATTTCCTATTAGGGTTTAAATAGTTAGCATTCTTCTTCCTTACAGGTCTGAAGCTAAATTGATCATTGATATTGTCGACGAGATTTGGAAAAGATTGAATCAAATTCAATATTTTCCAAGTGTCGATGGGAGACTCGTTGGAATAGATTCTCGTGTAGAGGAGATTTATGAGCTTTTAAGACTCGATATTTTCGATGAAATTCGCTTTGTTGGCATTTGTGGGATGGGAGGACTAGGTAAAACTACACTTGCTAGAGTTGTATATGAAAGGCTTTCATACAAGTATGAAGGTAGTTGCTTTCTTGCCAATGTTAGAGAAGTCTCTGAAAAAAAGGGTCTAGGAAGTTTACAGGAAATGCTTCTTTATGAGGTCTTGAAGGAAAAAGATTTAAATATACATGATTATCATAAAGGGATTAGTTTGATTAGAAAGCGGCTATGTAGGAAGAAGATTTTTCTTGTTCTTGATGATGTGGATCAATTAGAACAATTAGAAAGGTTGGCTGGAAAGAAAGACTGGTTTGGTTCTGGAAGCAGAATCATCATTACAACCAGAGACAAACATGTGCTGACAAGCCATGAAATCAATAATATTTATAAAGTCAAAGGATTAGATTATAATGAAGCTCATGGACTCTTTTGTTTGAAAGCCTTCAAACGCATAGGGCCAACAAACAATCATATTGAGCTCATAAAGCATGTTGTGCATTATGCAAATGGACTTCCATTAGCTCTTGAAGTTTTGGGATCATTTTTGCACGGTAGAAATGTCAATGAATGGAAAAGTGCATTGGAAAGACTGGAAGCAATTCCTAATCAAAAAATTATGAAAATACTTCGAATAAGTTATGATGGATTGGAAAGGATTGAAAAGAAAATATTCTTAGATATTGCATGTTTCTTCAAAGGAGAGGATGTAGATCAAATCAAGGAACTATTAGATAGTTGTAACTTTTACCCAGATATTGGAATAAACGTTCTTGTTGAAAGATCTTTGATAACTATTCAAGACAACAAATTGCAAATGCATGATTTGGTACAAGGAATGGGTTGGGACATTGTTCGCGGACGACACCCTGATGAGCCTGGCAAATGGAGCAGACTATGGCTGTGTCAAGATGTCCATAGCGTGTTGGCTAGAAATATGGTAAGATATTTTCCAAAGAATATAGCTAATTATGTATTAATATTTTACATAATGCCTAAATATCACAATTCAAATAATTTCTTTCTATTAATTATGCACATTGTTCAATCTTCTCATCAGGGAACCCCAATTGTTGAAGCTATGATAATTGTCAAACATAATAAGGACATTACCCACGCAAATGATAAATGCTTCTCAACCATGAGTAATCTAAGACTTCTCGATATCAGTAATGTTCACATTTCTAAAGAACTTGAGTATCTATCAAATGAGCTACGGTTTCTCAAATGGAAGGGGTACCCTTTGAAGACTTTACCTTCCAATTTCCATCCAAAAAAACTTTTTGAACTGAGCTTGTGTTATAGCAACATTGAGTATCTATGGAATGATATTAAGGTACACTAGTAACACTATTGTAATTGTTTTTAAAAACATTATAAAAGTCATGAAAGCTAGTTTTTTATTAACTTTAATTTTTGTTTCTACAGCCTTTCACAGAGCTAAAAACTATTAACCTCAGTTACTCCCAAAACCTTGTCAGAACCCCGGACTTTACAATGATACCGAACCTTGAGAGGTTGGATCTTCAATACTGTACAAGATTGCTTAAAGTTCACCAATCCGTTGGATCTCTCAGAAGGCTTTTTTTATTAAATTTGAATAACTGTGAAAATCTTGTGCAATTTCCAAGCAACGTTTGTGGCTTGAAATCTCTTCAGATTCTCAATCTTCATGGCTGCTCAAAACTAGACAGACTGCCCATCAATTTGGGAAAAGTCGAGCATTTGGAGGAGCTAGATGTCACTGGGACTGCTATAAGACAAGTACCATCATCCATTGTACAATTAACGAACCTTAGAACAATGTCATTCCGTGGATGTAAAGGAGGACCACGGGAAACATGGAGTTCTTTTCTGTTTTCACTGTTGTTGCCAAGTAGAAAGCCTGATGGCATGGGTTTGTTGTTGCCTCCTCTTGCAGGTTTGTCCTCTTTGCAAAAATTAGATCTCAGTGACTGCAATCTTTTGGAAGGAGCAATCCCCAGAGATGTTGGCTCCTTATACTCCTTAAGAGAGTTAAATATCGGTGGGAACAAATTTATTAGCCTACCAGATACCATCAGTCAATTATCTAAGCTTGAAATTCTTTGCTTGAAGAAATGCCATAGGCTTCAGTCATTGCCAAAGCTTCCACCTGGATTAATCTTCGTACAGACAGATGATTGTACTTCCTTGAAAACAATATCAAGTGTACTAGAACTCACCTCCTCTCCAGCGATTGCACTACACTTTCTCAATTGCTTCAACCTGGTTGAGACTCAAGGCAGCAATAAAAACAACTCGGCAATTATGTTGCTGAAACATTGGCTTCAGGTTTCTCTTTTCAAAACAATCTTGTGATATCATACCTTCAAATTTTCCAACATTTGTCTTCTATAGTTTCACTAATCATATCAAGTTCTGAGTCCTGTTGCTGTTGCCATTTCTGTTTTATTACATTGATAAATTCAGATTTTTTAATACAACATTTCCTATTGCAGAGAAGTGTTAGAAGCAATCGCGATCCCTTTTTACGGGAGCACTCTTTTCATTCTCAATTTTATAGTCTTCTCCCAGGAAGTGAAATTCCAAAAATTTTTAATTGTCAGAATGAAGGGAGTGTAGTAAATGGAAGACTACCTGATGGCTGGTTCAATGATGAATTTATCGGATTTGCTGTGTGTGGAGTGTTTTCACCCATTGATCATTCAGATGGTTCAATGACAACTATCGGTGATTTTGATAGCCCTTTGTCAACTATAAAGTCCGATCACCTTTGGTTGGCCTATTTATCTCGCGAAGGACTAGGTGATCCACATGAAGGTCATATTGCTCACGTTTCCATCATTAATGACGGATATTTGGTGAAGAGGTGTGGCATTCGTCCATTTTACAAGCATGATGTAGAGAATCTTGAGGACTTATCAACAACAGATGTTGGAATTTCTATGGTCCAAGAGCTTTATTTTGTTGCTCGTTTTTGATGGCTAGGACTCCTAGGCTTACTAGATATTACCCTGATTATCGATTTCTTTTTGTTATTGGGTGTGTTGACACCAATTCAAGAGGAACAGCAGCAGGAACGTATTCAGTAGCTGATCAAAGCCATGATGATTGAGGAAATAGTTATGGAGATGATGATCATGGGCAGCCCAAAACATTTCACTAGTAATAATAGTTGAGGTGTGAAAGTGAAGTTAGAAGTCATGTGTCTCATAATCTTATTATTCTAAACTTGTTGATCACATTCTAGGTTCTATTATTCTAAACTTCATTACTTCTCTTTTTTCCATATATTTTTAGTTCTGAATTTTTTTGCAACCCATTATTAACATAACACCATGACTATTACAATAACCTCTATAAAATGAACTAATTGCACAAGGTTTGTCAAAAATAAGATGAAAACATACTTATTATTTTATTACACCAAACCCTCATATTGTTAGTCATTTTCTATCAACTTTAACAGTTGACCAAACCAAAATTTTTGTTCAAATGACCATTTTACCCATGAAGAAGACAAAATATTAAAATATTCCTTTAAAAAAAATCCTAAAAATCATCACCAATAACATTTAAAAAATAAATTTTCTTAAAATCATCAAAATAAAAAAAATGAGAAATAATAAAAATTAAAAGAAGAAAAAATAATTTAATTTTTAAAATACAATCACAATCCTTTTAATTAATCCTATTCAACCAAACTAAATTAATCCAAAATTCAATTAAATCAATCAAAAAAATTAAACGATTTGCCAAACTAACCATAAGACTCACCACCAAACACCAAACTCAAATATAATTTTCAGATTGGTTCTTTAACCAAAACTTTGCACAACCCAAATCATTTTCACAACAATAATAATCTTGATCTTACTTTCAGAAAAAAAAAATGTAAAAAAAAAACCACCATTGTTCATCTCTGTTTCAGTCCCAAAGATGATCATTACCAACAATAATCGAAAACCCAAAAAACCTTTTAACTCAACATTAGTTTAACATCATAATCCAGTTCTTCATCTCTAATTTAATTCCATATCAGCGTCAATTTGAAAACTCAAAATAAGTTAATCTATCGAACACACCTCCTCTCGTTCTTAACCACATTTGTAAACCCTCTATTTTTAATTTTACTGATTCCCCAAAAATAGTCCCTAAGTAACTATTAGAGACCCTAAATGGTCAAGGGAAGCGCCTAAGGTTTTAGGAAACTCTTAGAGATCGATTTAAACTCAATTGGAGATTAAACGGAAGGGTAAAATAGAAACGAAATCGAGTGATTATTTAATGTGACAAGGGACTAAATTGAAGATAAGATTTGATATTTGTGGTCAAAGTAAAATTTAGTTAAAAGTTAAGGGTGGGAACGAAATTTTCCCAGAACGTGATCGGAATTATAAAAGTTGTTTGTAGAGGAAAACATGAAAACAAAAGTTGTTTTAATCACAAATTGTAGCACAAATGAAGCTGAAACAGTGAGCAAAATCGAAACCAGAGAGTGTCGCGTGAGAGAAAGAAGAAGAAGAAAAGAAGAAAAAGAAGAAAAAGAATAAGAAGAATAAGAAGAGGACAACGCCGACGACGAGCTGCTCCAGCTGAACCCGACGCTGATCTAGCTCATCCAGGCACAAAACGAAGATGAACCAGACCAGAAACGTAAGGCAAAACTGACGGCAAAAACGACGGATTGAAGATAGATCGAAGCAGAACCGACGACGACTGAACTGCCATCCCAACCACTTGTAGTACCCAGCTCAAGCCGGTGCCGAACTCGACCAGAATCACACGTAAAATCGACCGTAGATCGAAGAGAACCGAAACAAATGTAGCTAGGGAGAGAACGAGAGAGGAAGAAAGAAGAAGGAAGAGAGGAAGACCAACTGTTCCATGCCAATTTTAGCTCGAAACCAAACCCCAAACTGTGCAGTAGCGTGCTTGAAGCAAAACCAAAACAGAGGTGACAGATCGGAGAAGAAAAAGAGAGATCCGACCGAGGAAGAGGGAGATTACATGAAGGAGAAGGAGGAGGAAGAAGACCAGCCCGAAACCCAGTCCAAAGTAGCCCCAGACTAGTCCAAACCGAAGCTAAAACGAAGAGGAAGAGGATGATTTCGTGAGGAAGAAAATGGGGTAAATTGTTTAAGTTTTGAAATGATATTGTTGATGATTTTGTTGGTGATTGAATTGGTTTTGAAGTGGGTTTTATTACGATTTGTTTGTTGGTTGGTTGTGGTTATGAGTAAAAATGAGTTGAAAAATAAATAAATTAATGTTTATAGGGAGCTTAGGAAACCATGAAAATATCAAAAATTCAAATAGAAATCAAATCGCGCACTAAACTAGTTTGAATGGCGATTCTGTAAATTGACCCATAATACATCCATTGAGTGTTCGGATGAACCTAACGAGTTTAATTTGATGTGTTGAACTTATTAAAAGTGAAAGATTAATATTAGAAATCAAAATCAAGAAAATGCCCAAAAAATTTGTAGCGAAAATAGTACATTTTTAGTCTAAAACGCTTATCTGATGACCGTTTCTTTTCATACCGACACTTGGACCAACTAGTTGGCGAGTTGGGAAGTGTTCGGAGTGAAAACGGAGTGAAGAAAAACCTCGAGTAGGGCTGTGAATAGTGTTCGGCCTAAAGGGATCAAAATCAGATGATTTTCGTTTCGGCCTCCGAACGCGATTTCGTTAGTGTCAGAACATCTCTAGGTGATAGTAAATAGGTTCCGGGCGAAGAAAATGGAGTTTGGAACCCCAGAATCAATAAAGGAACAAAAATGGAGGGTTGCACGTAAAAAGGGTCACTTAAGGGCGATTGTGTAATTTTAGTTATTTCGAGTTTCCAGAAGTTGACGCGAACGTAAATTTACGTATCCATATGTTGTGTAGGTGACGAGGACATGCGAAGATCAAGGTGAGAGGAGTAGTGGCTTCGTACGCGCCATTTACAGTTATCCGTTTTATAAGTGAGTTTTATTTAAAGATTTTAAAAGTATTTCAAATTATTGAATTTGATTTGATAAGTAATTGCTTACTTGAATCCATTTTAAATAAATTGATATGAGCTTGAATTACAGCTTGAATGAGAATTTCGAATCATATGCATATATGTGATTGTTGAAAAGAAATTTCAGAAACTAAGTTTTCCAGTTTGAATTAAGAAGGAAAAGAAAAGTACTTCAAAACTATTAGTATACCTTCAGAGATTTTCAGATCAGATTAGACCTGGCCGGTCTATCCCACATCAGTTGGCACAGTCTTGAGGAGGGATGAGTCACTAACCAGGGGGGACAAGTGTCCGAATCTATTAGTTGAGTCACCATTGCTGATGTAGGGTGGTGTTTCGCGTGTTATGGTTAGCATTGGAAAATTTCACACATAACTGTGAGATGTCTCAGAGCTGTCACGGTTGGTCCTCTACGTTGGATTATTTCTCGTACAGAGGCCACGTGACCCCAGAGTTAGGGATATCATGGTATTTTTTAAAGATATCTTCTTTAAAAGAAAAGTGAATTTGAAAGAAAAGAATTTTATGATATTATTTCAAGCTATATATGATTTAAGTTACGAGTTTGAATTTAAATCCATGCTTGCGCTTATATATAAATTCTCTTGTTTAAATTGAGAAAAGAAATTAAAGCTTGAAATGTTTAAAGAAACAAAAATTTGTTTTCAAACGTTTTCTGAGAAGGACGTTTAGAAATCAGATTCTCAAAGAAAAAGACAATTATCACTCACTGAGCTTCTAGCTCATTATTTTTCTATTTTCTACAAAAACCTCTTCAGGTGCTCTTAGCAGGTAGCCGAGCGGTGACATTACCTCTAGCGGGCGAGCTAGCGCGACACGACGCCATTTTGAGCCGTCTATTTGTACATCAGTTATATTTTCATGTCAATTCCTTTCGAATTGTATAAATAATTTGTAATTTTTATAATTTTAAGTTCGTAACTGTTTTTAAATTGCTTTTGATTTAAATGTAGTTTATTAAATTGTGTTTGAATTTTATTAAGTTGATTTAAAAAATTAAACGCATGATTGAGGTCTACGAACAATTAGAAGTTGGGTTGGTACTTAAAATAGTCGACGTGTGATTTTTTGTAAACAAGTTTTTCTAGAACGTCAAAAATGCAGCCATTATGCTGCCGAAATTTTGTTAAAAAATGAGTTTAAAAGTCGAAAAAAAATTCTTACATCTTTTCAGTTTTTAATGAAAACCAACCCAACAATGTTTTAGAAAGTATTAGAAAGTTTAGGGTTCGCTCCACGGGTTTCGCTTAACCCGATGAGTCAAGTCTGAGAGGGATCCGTTGGAGTGCTCGACGTAACCTACCGGATTAGAGCTAGAGGTATCCGGGTCGGGTCGCGTCAATGTTGAACCAGCTTCTCTCATTATTTGAAACCCAAACAGCTCTCCTCATCTGCCTAGCAAAGAAAGGAAAGAGAGAGGCATCGTGATGTCGTGTATGAAGCAGCCACCATCGAAGGATAAGATAGCATATATGAAAGAGAGAGTGTGGGCGAGAAAGGAAAGAGAGAGCGAAAAAGGAAAGAGAGAGCGAAAAAAAGAGAATGAAGATGAAGAAGAAGAAAACTGCAGTGGTTGATGATGAAGAAAAAGAAGACAGCAGTGAACAGAAGGGAGATGGATAGGTGGAGATGGGTGGGTGGGTGGAAATGGAGGAGATGAAGGAGATGTTGGATGGGTGCGTGATAAGATGAATTAGGTGGAGATCCATTGTCCTTTGATCTAGAAGGGTAGCTCGTTTCAAGTTGAAGAAGTTGAAGATACTCAAGTTGAAGCCCAGATCTATCTAATTATATATATATATATATATATATATATTTGTAATAATTTTTTTTAAAATTTTATTTTGAGATTAATCCCCACTGTTTAATCCCACCATCCAATCATGTTATTGATGGTGGGGATATTTTTTTAAAAAGAAATTATTGTTTTTATTTAATTATTAATTTTAACTTTTTAATTTTTAAAATTTTTCATTTTTACAACAATTTTTTTTTTTTTAACTTTCAAATTAATCTACATGATGGATGGTGGAGATCTCTTTTTAAACTAGTTATTAATTTTATTTTTTGTTTTTTTTTTATAATTTTAAATTTAAAAAATAAGATTAAAAAATTAAAAGGCGAAATTACCCTTAAATTGACCAATCTTAATAGAATTTGACTAATAAAGTGAGGGTTTGGTGTAATAAAAGAGTATATATGTTTCCGTTTGTTTTTAAGCAAACCTTAAAGGGGTGTTGTACAATTTATTCCTATAGAATATTAACATATAAATTAAAAGAAACATGATTCTTTCATTAGAGTACGATGTTTGATATGAAATGCATTTACTATGAATACTTATGATATAATTGTAGAATTTGTTTTTACCGTACAAAATGGGCATCTTTATACCTCCATGACATTTTTTTTTTTCTTGGTGACTGAGATCAGCCAAGATACAACCGAACCAGTAATAATAGGCGTTTGGGCACGGTTCGAAGATCAACTTCCAAGAACAGGAGGAGCGAGGGTGGCGCACATGTAGGGCAATGCACATGCATTGAGGAGAAACCCACATTAAAAGGGGAAGGATGCCGCACCTTTATGACATTACTTACAAAAACATTTTAAATTTTCAACTTAATTGGTTTACTGGTTTGAAAATATGATAAAATAAATATCTTAAAATCATAATAAAACAAGATGATGAAATCATTAAATAGTCACACAAAATTGTACATAAAATGGAATTGTTGCTTGGTCATTCATGGAATCCCTTAAAATAAGATATAACTTGCTAAAGCCTAAAGGTTCATAGTTAAACAAATAGATAAGATTCTAATTTTAATAATTAAGAAAAAGGGATAATTTAAAAAAAAAAAAAAAAATTGTTGTAGTTTACAAATATCTCCTTTCTAGCATCTATACTAAGTTAACAGAAAAGTTAGGCAAAGTATAAAATGACATTTTCAACTCTGATAAAAAGATTTTACTTAAAAATAAAATAATTATAAAATACCACCTACAATAATTATAAAATAATTAAAACTGATTAGATGAACAGTGGAGATCAACACACCAAATTAAAAAATAAAAAATTGATAAAAATAGAAAAAAAAAATCAATAATATCTTCAAATTAAAAATTTGTATACTAATAAAATATTATTGAATAATTCATCTCAACCATTCATTTAAACGATAGAGATCATATTAAAAAATAAAATTAAAATAAACTTTTAAATAAAATAAAACAAAACTTTCAAAAAATAAAATTAAAAAATCTATAAAAAAAAAAAAATGGAGATCCACTAGATTGGATCTCCATTGTCCATCCAAATTTCATTCATATGCATTTTATCACTCAACCATCATTCATCATCAAACCAACATCTCATCAACACCATCTACAACTGCTTCTTCATCAATATAATCTGCAATCAACACCATTTGTAACTGCTTCTTCATCAATATAATCTGCAATCGATACCATCTACAATCAAAACCATCTGCAAAATCATCGACCCACACAATCAATCAATCTTACACACAACAACAACAATCAATCCCTACCAAAACCATGCACTAAAAAAAAAAAGTAAAAAAAAAAAAAAAACCAGAAAAAACCCCCACAAACAACAATCAATAAAAATATTTTATAATAAAAATTGTATATTAATAAAGAAAATTAAATAATATTTTACAATTCAAATCTCCAATGGTAGAGACGATTCTGGGTCTCCATGATGGAGACCTGAACTAGGTTTTTGGCAGTGGAGACCAGGTGGTCCCCACCATTAGAGACCAAACTGGGTCTCCAATAGTCTTCACTAAGTTGTTGTCATCGAACCCGCCTAAAAATCAGGCCAGAGATAGAGATAAAAGAGAAAAAGAGGAGAGAGAGAGAGAGGCAGTTTTAACCCATTTATCGTCGTCGTCAAATATAGAACCACCTGTCGGAAGAGAGACCCATTACAGTGAACCACCATCGTAGTCGTCGAACCCACCTGCCGGAGATAAAGAAAGAAGAGGAAAATAAGAGATAGAGAGAGAGCAAGAGAGAGAGAGAGGTAGTTGAGAGGAAAAAATAGATTTTTATTATATATATTAGTTTATTATTTTTAAATAAAATATCTTGTTTTTTTTAATAATTTTATATTCAATATTATTTATTTTGGTTTTTTATATTTTAATTGCTTTTTTATTGCATTTCCCTTTTTGCCCCTAAAGTCAAACGGTCAACCAAGTCAATCTAACGGATTCTATGATCGTCAGGGATATTGTCGTCCTTTCACATGCCTTCAAACAAGTGTTTTAAGTGTTTTTATTAAGGTCAGGTGGTATTTTAGATAAAAATGAAACGATGAGTGGTAAAAAATAGATATTTATAAACTACAATAGATTTTTTAGGATTATCCTTTAAGAAAAATGAAACAACATTAATACCTTGGTGCTATCCTGGCTTATATATATTATTAGCCATGGGATTAGTAACATATATAAGGTTGAAGGATTGAACAATGATAAAGCTCTAAAGCTCTTTCATTTGAAAGCCTTCAAACATAAGCAACTCACAAATGATCATGTTGTTTTTATAAAGAGTGTCGTGTATTACAAAAATTGACTTACCTTAGCCCTTATAGTTTTGAGTCCTTCTTGTGTGATAAAAGTGCCAATGAATGGAAAAGTGCTTTCGACAAACTATAAGAGTATCCAAATAAAAAGATTTTGAATATACTTCGTATAAGTTATGATGATCTAAACCAGAATGAGAAATATATAATCTTAGATATTGCATGTTTTTTTAAAGGAAAAGATAAAGATCGAATCATGAAAATATTGAATGGTTGTGATTTTAATATAGATTTTGGAATAAGAGCTCTTGTTGAAAGATCATTAATCACTATTTCAAATAATAAAGTGTCGATGCATGATTTGTTGCGAGAAATGGCCTAGGAAATCGTTCATGAACAACACCCTAATAATCCTAGCAAATCGAGCAAATTATGGTTGTCTAATCATGTACATGACGTGTTAGCAAAGCAAACAATAATTTCTATTTTAGTTTTTTTAATTTTAACTAAAACATATTTATATATTCTATATATGATTTCATCAAAAGCAAAAAGGTTTACAGTAGAATGCAATTAGTTACACACTAACTCATTAATTAATTTAATTTATTAGGAAAACAAGCCATTGAAGGTATCATGGTCAAGATTCCAAAACTCGCCAGTCGCTACTCAATCGGCAAGACAAGGAGTAGAGAGTTCTCAGTTACTAGACGAGTATTGTTCACCAATTGTCAAACTGAGTCAAACTTGTACAAAAAACTTGAAAATTTTCTATATGATCAATATGACTACTGACCAATTAGTTTGATACTTTTGACCATTAACCATTAGGATTTAACATCTACTCTTTAAAGGCAAAGGGTATTTCTATTGAGTTTTTTGGAATCTCAAAAAAGGTTCATGTCATTACAACCAAAACTCTGATATTGGTGCAATTTCATCAAACCTCATGGGTGTTTGTGTAATTTGCCTATTACATATAAACACAAACATATAAGTTTTTTCTCACCCTCCTCTCTCACCTTTCTCTCTCACGCCTCACCCTCCTCTCTTGCTCTCCTCCTCTCTCGCATTGCACCCTCCTCTCTCATTGTCGCTTGCTAGTGCTGTCGTCGTCGCTCGCTACTTTTAGTAAGTAAAAGTTTAAGAAAAAAGTGAAATTTTTGTTGTAGGATGTTTGATTTTTGAAAATTTTTGTTGTAGGCTATTTGGTAGTGAGAAAGCGAAAGAAAATTTGAAGTATGATGGTCAGTGGTGACTGATAAGGCGTTTTTTTTTATTTTATTATTATTATTATCATTTTTTTTACATAATCCGAGTTGGGCCAAGTTGGTTGAGTTGTGACCCGAGTACTTAGCCCAACTCAGTGCATACTTGTCGGAGGAATATTGTTTTTCCAGTAGATTTTTTGATTTTTTTGTGCTGTTAGAATTGAGAAATGTTATTTGGAAAGGAATTTTCTAAGAACCAGTCTTTGAAAACCAGATAACTAAGAAATTTGAAAAAGCCATTTTCCTAATAGTTTTGTTAGGAGCATTGAAAGCTTCAGATTTTTCAACTCCTAGTACAATTCTAACATCTTTTAAACTCACAATTTTAATCTCTTTTAATTTACCTTTTGTAAAGTTTCCTTTACAAGATTATTTTCTTTTACAAGTTTTGGTATCAAAACCTATCTTTCTGAACATAATGAGTAGTTACAATGGCAGACTTTGTCTTTTATATATTGATTGCAGTCTTACATTATTGTTGCTTATCTATTTGGTTTACATTATTGTGGCAAAACTTTTTTTTTTCTTTTTTTTTTTATAATAATTAGGCAAAACTTTAATAGACTCTGAAAAACAACATATGCTTTGAACATCAAAAGCCTGTCTTCCGATGACTCATTGTCCGATCAATAGTAGTGCATGGTGACTGATTATTTAAGAAAAAAGAAAGAGAAAACTTGGGAGACTTTTCAAATTGTCAGTGGTGGCTACCTCTAAGAAAATGAGACATTCTTTTCGTCGAAAAAAGTGTTCAATCAAGCACACTCTTCCCTCAAAAGGATTGTTGAACGCACTTCTGAAGTATCAAATAAAATGTGGAAGATTTTAAACAGCATGCCCAATTTTTCATTTAGCAAGCAAGTGAACGTAGTTATTGCAACCATGAATATACATACATACATATATATATATATATATATGCAAACTAAAAGTTTAATGGGCTGATGATGATATTTATAATTTTACATTCTTACATAATTACATATATACTATATACTTAGCTTTTTTTTTTTTTTCTACTGTTATATATTGAGGTGAAAATTTTAATTATTGCATTTTGTAAAGGAAAAAAAAAAAAATTTTTTTTAAAAAAGCTATCAAAAATGAAATAAAAAAATGGAACTCAAAAATAATTTAGTCAAAAATGTTGATGTGGCTTTGGATTTGAAGCATTCTTTAGTTGGCGTGGGATAGGAGCAGCTTTGAGGGACCACAAAGGGCTTTTTGTGAAGAAAGTGCATGGTTTTTTTCGATTATGCTGATGCCAACTTTTGTGAAGAACACCAAAAAATTTGGACAACAGTTGATAAACCCTGACACCTACCCATTTGAAATTATGATTCAAGTCATTCCTCCCAAATTCCAAATCTGTACTTGGAAAAAAAAATAACAAACGAGTACATCCAAACTTTCTTGTGATAATGTACTCACGCCTATCAGATGTTTCATAACAGTATTTCAGCTTTTTTAATTGTCCAAAAACTCAATTAAAATGACAACCAAACAACATTAAAAAATTGAAAAAAAATTCAAATGAGTTTGAAGATTAGAAAAGTACTTTTGATCGGTAGATAAATTGCATCGGACCTACACTTATTTAAATTCAGTAAACTTTCTTAAAAAAAAAAAGTTTAAGATTTTTCAAAAAAGACTCAAAAAACACTTTTAATTCATGATAAACGCTTGTATATAAGTTCAAAATATATTAAACTCAAAAATGCATTTGCTACTTCAAAAAAGGGTTTCGAATATCTAAAAAGGCTTTGGACCATGCCGAAAACACTCAAAGTTGAGATAATTTACATCTCATTCATACAATCAGTTAGTGCATTCAATACAGCAACAAAAGAAGGTAATCTAAGTTTGCATTTACATGAGACAAGAGATCTCTTTCACAAAGAAAATAACACAAGTGTGAAAATCAAATTTGGTGTAAATGTAGTTTTGTTCATAAATGTATTTGATTGACATTAAAATTCAAATTATTAATTACATGATGATATGGACACAAAACAAGATTAAAAAAGTGAAAAAAAAAATCCAAGAATTATTAATTGACGATGGAACATTATAGAAGCAGTACAAGATAAGTTTGTGGCGGGGTCTTGTAGAAATAATACTGTCGTAGGTAAAGAAAGTCGGCAGTTGAAGAATTAGGTTGGACTAGACGTACAAGATACAATCGAATTGGAGTGAAGGAGGGACTAACTCGTACTAATTTGACACGCATGCACCTAGAGGAATTCATCCGCTGCCAATCCACAATTCGACAAAGACTGGTTAAAGGAAATCGACCTAGAACGCGGTTTTCAACCAATCTAGGGCAGTATGATCTTGACTTTGATCATGACCTCATTCAACCAAGCATTCATTAATTTTTTTTTAAAAAAAAAAAATAGAAAAAAAAAAAAACAGGGTTTCATTATTCCTTATTTGTTAAAAATTATTTATTTTATTTATGACCACATAATTCCACTTTTGAGTTCTTAAAAAAATAATAAAAAAATTCCACTTCTGAAAGTGCATTTTATTTAATTAAAATTTTCTTGATTTTTAAATTTTATTTATTAATATTTAATTGTTTTGTTTATAAATAACCAGCAATTATTTGTTGGTTAATTTTTTCTATACGTGCAACATAATAAAAAAAAATTCTGGACAATGCAGCCTCGAAAAGTTGTTGGAAAATTTGAGGTTGACTCTCGCTGTTATGCTTTTAAAATCTTTGAAGGACTGTGTTTACTACTGTAAGGCTTGCACTTCCAAGTCCTCTGTTTCTGAAAACAAACAAGCTATCAACCATTCAATGGCAGCTTCCAACTCTGCGAAAAAACAAGCCACTGATGATGATTCTTCATTATCGACTTCTACGAGACAGAAATCCTCTCCAGCTTCTTCTTCTGGTGGCGATAGTCAATGGACATACGAGGTGTTCTTGAGTTTTAGAGGTGAAGACACATGCAACAACTTCACTGATCATCTATATGCTGCTTTGGATCATAAAGGAATTTACACATTTAGAGATAATGAAAGACTTGAGAGAGGAAAAGAGATTTCATCTGAACTCTTGGAAGCAATTGAAAGATCAAAGGTTTCAATCATTATCTTATCCAAAAACTATGCTTCTTCTACATGGTGTTTGGAAGAACTTGCAAAGATTGTTGAGAGCATGAAGGCAAAGGATCAGATTGTTTTGCCAATTTTTTACAAGGTACTTCCATCAGACGTGAGAAAACAGAGAGGAGCATTCAAGAAAGCCTTTGAGAAACATGAACAAGATTTCAGGGATAACCTGGAGCAGGTGAAGAGGTGGAGATCAGCTCTCACATAGGTTGCCAATCTCTCTGGATGGCATTTACACGACAGGTAACTTTGTATCTTTAAACTTTAAAGCGTTGAAATTCTATGACTTTTGTTACTGGTTAGGCTACACAGAAAAATTTCACTAATGCTTCTTTTTGACATAATTTTAACACCTTTACAAGCTTTTCCAAGTTGGGAGGCTTGAACAGATCATGCTCTCAAAATATAATGCAAAACATAAATTATTATTTCCTATTAGGGTTTAAATAGTTAGCATTCCTCTTCACTGCAGGTCTGAAGCTAAGTTGATCACTGATATTGTCGACAAGATTTGGAAAAGATTGAATCAAATTCAATATTTTCCAAGTTTCGATGGAGGACTCGTTGGAATAGATTTTCGTGTGG
The DNA here is from genome assembly GCA_021234005.1 of Nephelium lappaceum. Taxonomy (NCBI): domain Eukaryota; kingdom Viridiplantae; phylum Streptophyta; class Magnoliopsida; order Sapindales; family Sapindaceae; genus Nephelium; species Nephelium lappaceum. The sequence goes on along the minus strand of CM037998.1, from coordinate 13,990,049 downwards.
AGAAGATTTATGAGCTTTTAAAACCTGATACTTTTGATGAAATTCGCTTCGTGGGCATTTGTGGGATGGGAGGAATAGATAAAACTACAATTGCTATGGTTGTATATGAAAGGCTTTCGTACCAGTATGAAGGTAGTTGTTTTCTTGCCAATATTAGAGAAGGCTCTGAAAAAAAAGGGTCTTGAAAGTTTACAGGAAATGCTTCTTTATGAGGTCTTAAAGGAAAAGGAAATGAATATATGTGACTATCATAAAGGGATTAGTTTGATTAGAAAACGGCTATGTAGGAAGAAGATTTTTCTTGTTCTTGATGATGTGGATCAATTAGAACAATTAGAAAGATTGGCTGGAAGGAAAGATTGGTTTGGTTCTGGAAGCAGAATCATCATCACAACCAGAGACGAACATGTGCTGACAAGCCATGAAATCAACAATATTTATAAGGTTAAAGGATTAAATTACGATGAAGCTCATGGACTCTTTTGTTTGAAAGCCTTCAAATGCATAGGACCAACAAACAATCATGTTGAGCTCATAAAGCATGTTGTGCATTATGCAAATGGACTTCCATTAGCTCTTGAAGTTTTGGGATCATTTTTGTGTGGTAGAAATGTCAATGAATGGAAAAGTGCGGTGGAAAGACTGAAAGCAATTCCTAACCAAAAAATTATGAAAATACTTCGAATTAGTTATGATGGATTGGAAAGGACTGAAAAGAAAATATTCTTAGATATTGCATGTTTCTTCAAAGGAGAGGATGTAGGTCAAATCAAGAAAGCATTAGATAGTTGTAACTTTTACCCAGATATTGGAATAAATGTTCTTGTTGAAAGATCTTTGATAACTATTCAAGATAACAAATTGCACATGCATGGTCTAGTACAAGGAATGGGCTGGGACATTGTTCGCGAACGACACCCTGATGAGCCTGGCAAATGGAGCAGACTATGGCTGTGTCAAGATGTCCATAGCATGTTGGTTAGAAATACGGTAAGATATTTTCCAAAGAATATAGCTAATTATGTATTAATATTTTACATAATGCCTAACTATCACAGTTCAAATAATTTCTTTCTATTAATTATGCACATTGTTTAATCTTCTCATCAGGGAACTCTAGTTGTTGAAGCTATGATAATTGTCAAATATAATAAGGATATTACCCACGCAAATGCTAAATGCTTCTCAACCATGAGTAATCTAAGACTCCTCGATATCAGTAATGTTCACGTTTCTAAAGAACTTGAGTATCTATCAAATGAGCTACGGTTTCTCAAATGGCAGGGGTACCCTTTGAAGACTTTGCCTTCCAGTTTTCATCCACAAAAACTTTTTGAACTGAGCTTGTGTTATAGCAACATTGAGTATCTATGGAATGATATTAAGGTACACTAGTAACACTATTGTAATTGTTTTTAAAAACATTATAAAAGTCATGAAAGCTAGTTTTTTATTAACTTTGGTTTTTGTTTCTACAGCCTTTCAAAGAGCTAAAAACTATTAAGCTCAGTTACTCCCAAAACCTTGTCAGAACCCTAGACTTTACAATGATACCAAACCTTGAGAGGTTGGATCTTCAATATTGTACAAGATTGCTTAAAGTTCACTAATCCGTTGGATCTCTCAGAAGGCTTATTGTATTAAATTTGAATAACTGTGAAAATCTTGTACAATTTCCAAGCGATGTTTGTGGCTTGAAATCTCTTCAAATTCTTAATCTTCATGGCTGCTCAAAACTAGACAGACTGCCTATCAATTTGGGAAAAGTCGAGCATTTGGAGGAGCTAGATGTCACTGGGACTGCTATAAGACAAGTACCATCATCCATTGTACAATTAACGAACCTTAGAACAATGTCGTTCCGTGGATGTAAAGGAGGACCACCGGAAACATGGAGTTCTTTTCTGTTTTCACTGTTGTTGCCAACTAGAAAGCTTGACTGCATGGGTTTGTTGTTGCCTCCTCTTGCAGGTTTGTCCTCTTTGCAAAAATTAGATCTCAGTGACTGCAATCTTTTGGAAGGAGCAATCCCCAGAGATGTCGGCTCCTTATACTCCTTAAGAGACTTACATATCGGTGGGAACAACTTTGTTAGCCTACCAGATACCATCGGTCAATTATCTAAGCTTGAAATTCTTTGCTTGAAGAAATGCCATAGGCTTCAGTCATTGCCAAAGCTTCCACCTGAATTAATTTTTGTACAGACAGATGATTGTACTTCCTCGAAAACAATATCAAGTGCACTAGAACTCACCTCTCCAGTGATTGCACTATACTTTCTCAATTGTTTCAACCTGGTTGAGACTCGAGGCAGCAACAAAAACAGTTTGGCAATTATGTTGCTGAAACATTGGCTTCAGGTTTCTCTTTCCAAAACAAGCTTATGATATCGTACCTTCAAAATTTCCAACATTTGTCTTCTATAGTTTCACTAATCATATCAAGTTATGAGTGCTGTTGCTGTGGCCATTTCTGTTTTATTACATTGATAAATCCAAATTTTTTAATACAACATTTCCTATTGCAGATAAGTGTTAGAAGCAATTGCGATCCCTTTTTACCGAAGCACTCTTTTCATTCTTAATTTTATTGTCGTCTCCCAGGAAGTGAAATTCCAAAAATTTTCAATTGTCAGAATGAAGGGAGTGTAGTAAATGGAAGACTACCTGATGGCTGGTTCAATGATGAATTTATCGGATTTGCTGTGTGTGTAGTGTTTTCACCCATTGATCATTCAGATGGTTCAATGACAGCTGTCGATGATTTTGATGACCCATTCTCAACCATCAAGTCCGATCACCTTTGGTTGGCCTACTTACCTCGTGAAGGACTAGGTGATCCACATGAAGGTCATATTGCTCACGTTTCCATCATTGATGAAAAAGGATATTTGGTGAAGAGGTGTGGCATTCGTCCATTTTACAAGCATGATGTAGAGTATCTTGAGGACATATCAACAACAGATGTTGGAATTTCTATGGTCCAAGAGCTTTATTTTGCTCCTCGTTTTTTGATGGCTAGGGCTCCTAGGCTTAATACATTAACGTACAGCAGAATGTCATATTATCCTGATTATGGATTTCTTTTTGTTCTTGGGTGTGTTAACACCAATTCAAGAGGAACAGCAGCAGGAACGTATTCAGTAGCTGATCAAAGCCATGATGATTGAGGAAATAGTTATGGAGATGATGATCATTGGCAGCCCAAAACATTTCACTAGTAATAATAGTTGAAGTATGAAAGTGAATTTGGAAGTCATGTGTCTTATAATCTTTTGTTCTAAACTTGTTGATCACATTCTAGGTTCTGTAATTCTAAACTTCATTACTTCTCTTTTTTCCATATATTTTAGTTTTGAATTTTTTTGCAACCCATTATTTGTTAGTTTTTACATCTGATTTTTTTTTTTCTTTTTTTACCTTAAACATAGAAGGCTTTGTTTTGTTTTAAACCTAAAACCTCATATACCTTGAGCAAGCCCATACATAACATAACACTATGAGTATTACAATAACCTCTATAAAATGAAGTAATTGCACAACACCCACTCGAGGTTTGTCAAAAATAAGATGAAAATATACTTATTATTTTATTATACCAAACCCTCATATCGTTAGTCAATTTCTATCAACTTTAACAGTTGACCAAACCGAAATTTTTGTTTAAATGACCATTTTACCCATGAATAAGACAAAATCTTAAACTATTCCTTTAAAAAAAACCCTAAAAATCATCACCAATAACATTTAAAAAAATAAAGTTTTCTTTAAATCATCAAAATAAAAATAAAAAAGGAGAAATAATAAAAATTAAAAGAAGAAAAAATATATTGAAAATAAATAATTTAAGTTTTAAAATACATTCACAATCCTTTTAATTAATCCTATTCAACCAAACTAAATCAATCTAAAATTCAATTAAATCAATCCAAAAAATTAAACGATTTGCCAAACTAACCATAAGATTCACCACCAAACACCAAACTCAAATATAATTTTGAAATAAGTTTTTTAACCAAAACTTTGCACAACCCAGATCATTTTCACAGCAATAATAATCTTGATCTTAGTTTCAAAAAAAATGTCAAAAAAAAAAAGCCTGTTGTTCATCTCTATTTCAATCCCAAAGATGATCATTACCAACAGCAATCAAAAACTCAAAAACCTTTTAACTCAACATTAGTTTAATATCATAATCCAGTTCTTCATCTCTAATTTAATTCCATTTCAACGTCAATCTGAAAACCCAAAATAAGTTAATCTATCAAAGACACCTCCTCTCGTTCTTAACCACATTGAACCAACTTCTCTCGTTATCTAAAACCCAAACAGCTCTCCTCATCGGCCTAGCAAAGAAAGAAAAGAGAGAGGCACTGTGATGCCGTTTATGAAGCAGCCACCATCGAAGGATAAGATAGCATATATGAAAGAGAGAGTGCACGTGAGAAAGGAAAGAGAGAGCGAAGGAAAGAGAATGAAGATGATGAAGAAGAAAACTACAGCGGTTGATGATGAAGAAAAAGAAGACAGCGATGAACAGAAGGGAGATGGATAGGTGGAGATGGGTGGGTGGGTGGAAATGGAGTAGATGAAGGAGATGTTGGATGGGTGTGTGATGAGATGAATTAGGTGGAGATCCGTTGTCCTTCGATCTAGAAGGGGTAGCTTATTTTCAAGTTGAAAAAGTTGAAGATACTCAAGTTGAAGCCCAGATCTATCTAATTATATATATATATATGTATATATATATTTGCAATAATTTTTTTAAAAATTTTATTTTGAGATTAATCCCTACTGTCTAATCCCACCTTCCAATCATGTGACGGAAGGTGGGGATATTTTTTAAAAGAAATTATTGTTTTTATGTAATTACTAATTTTAATTTTTTAATTTTTAAAATTTTTCATTTTTACAACATTTTTTTTTTTACTTTCAAATTAATCTCCTCCGTCTATCATGTGATGGACGGTGGAGATCTTTTTTTTAAATTAGTTATTATTTTTATTTTTTATTTATTTTTTATAATTTTAAATTTAAAAAAATAAGATTAAAAAATTAAAAGGTGAAATTACCCTTAAATTGACCAATCTTAACAGAATTTGACTCACAAAGTGAGGGTTTGGTGTAATAAAACAGTAAATGTGTTTTCATTTGTTATTAAGCAAACGTCAGCAGGGTGTTGTACAATTTATTCCTATAGAATATTAACATAGAAATTAAAAGAAACATGATTCTTTCATTAGAGTACGATGTTTGATATGAGATGCATTTATTATGAATACTTATGATATGATTGTAGAATGTGTTTTTACTGTACAAAATGGGCATCTTTATACCTCCATGACATTTTTTTTTTTCTTGATGACTGGGACTAGCCCAGGATACAACCAAACCAGTAACAATAGACATTTGGGCACGGTTCAGAGATCAACTTCCAAGAACGGGGGGAAGGGGGGGTGGCACATATGTAGGGCAACCCATATACATTGAGGAGAAACCCAAATTAAGAGGGGAGGGATATTGCACCTTTATGACAATACTTACAAAAACATTTTTAATTTTCAACTTACTAGTTTACTGGTTTGAAAATATGATAAAATGGATATCTTAAAATCATAACAAAAAAAGATGATGAAATCATTAATTAGTCACACAAAATTGTACATAAAATGGAATTGCTGCTTGGTCCTTCGTGGAATCCCTTCTAATAAGATATAACTTGCTAAAGCCTAAAGGTTCATAGTTAAACAAATAGATGATATTCTAATTTTAATAATTAAGAAAAACAGATAATTTTTTTTTAAAAAAAAAATCTGTTGTAGTTTGCAAATATCTCCTTTCTAGTATCTATACTAAGTTAATAGAACAGTTAGACAAAGTATAAAATGACATTTTCAACTCTGATAAAAAGATTTTTACTTAAAAAACAAAATAATTATAAAATACTACCTACAATAATTATAAAATAATTAAAATTGATCAGATGAACGGTGGAGATAAACATACCAAATTATAAAATAAAAAAAATTGATAAAAATAGAAAAAAAAAATAATATCTTAAAATTAAAAATTTGTATACCAATAAAAAAATGTATAGTAATAAAATATTATTGAAGAATTCATCCCAACAGTTCATTTAGACGATGGAGATCATATTAAAAAATAAAATTAAAATAAACTTTTAAATAAAATAAAACAAAACTTTCAAAAAATAAAATTAAAAAATCCAAAAAAAAAAAATGGAGATCCACTAGATTAGATCTCCACCGTCCATCCAAATATCATCCATATGCAGTTTATCACTCAACCATCATTGATCATCAAACCAACATCTCATCAACACCATTTGCAACTCATCAGCACCATAAATACTACTACTTCTTCGTTAACACCATCTATAATCAAACACCATCTGCAACTGCTTCTTCATCAACATCATCTGCAATCAATACCATCTACAATCAACACCATCTGCAAAATCATCAACCTACACAATCAATCAATCCGACACACAACAACAACAATCAATCCCTACCAAAACCACACACTAAAAAAAACCAGAAAAAACCCACACAAACAACAATCAATAAAAATATTTTATGATAAAAATTGTATATTAATAAAAAAAATTAAATAATATTTTATAATTCGAATCTCTAATGGTAGAGACCATTCTGGGTCTCTATGATGGAGACCTGAACTACGTCTTTGGCAGTGGAAACCCAAGTGGTCCCTACCATTAGAGACCAAACTGGGTCTCCAATAGTCTTCACTAAGCTGATGTCGTCAAACCCACCTATAAATCGGGCCGAAGAAAGAAATAAAAGAGAAAAAGAGGAGAGAGAGGCAATTTTAACCCACTTGTCATCATCGTCAAAGATAGACCCACACGTAGGAAAGAGACCCATTACACCAAACCCACTTGTCGTAGTCGTCAAACTCACCTGCCGGAGATAGAGAGAGAAAACGAAAATAAGAGCTAGAGAGAGCAAGAGAGAGAGAGAGGTAGTTGAGAGGAAAAATAGATTTTTATTATATTTTTTTATTTTTTTATTTTTAAATAAAATATCTTGGTTTTTTTAATAATTTTATATTCAATATTATTTATTTTGATTTTTTATATTTTAATTATTTTTTGATTATATTTCCCTTTTTGCCCTTGAAGTCAAACGGTCAACCAAGTCAATCTAACGGATTCTATAACTGTCAGGGACATTATCGTCCTTTCACATGCCTTCAAACAAGTGTTTTAATTGTTTTTATTAAGGTTAGGTGGTATTTTAGATAAAAATAAAATGATGAGCGGTAAAAAAGAGATATTTATAAACTACAATAAGTTTTTTAGGATTATCCTTTAAGAAAAATGAAACAACATTAATACCTTGGTACTATCCTGGCTCATATATATTATTAGCCATGGGATTAGTAATATATATAAGGTTGAAGGATTGAACAATGATGAAGCTCTCAAGCTCTTTCATTTGAAAGCCTTCAAACATAAGCAACTCACAAATGATCATGTTGTTTTTATAAAGAGTGTCGTGTATTACAAAAATGCACTTACCATAGCCCTTATAGTTTTGAGTCCTTCTTGTGTGATAGAAGTGCCAATGAATGGAAAAGTGCTTTCGACAGACTATAAGAGTATCCAAATAAAAAGATTTTGAATATACTTTGTATAAGTTATGATGATCTAAACCAGAATGAGAGAAATATAATCTTAGATATTGCATGTTTTTTTAAAGGAAAATATAAAGATCGAATTATGAAAATATTGATTTTAATTTAGATTTTGGAATCAGAGCTCTTATTGACAGATCATTAATCACTATTTCAAATAATAAAGTGTTGATGCATGATTTGTTGCAAGAAATGGCCTAGGAAATCGTTCATGAACAACACCCTAATAACCCTAGCAAATCGAGCAAATTATGGTTGTCTAATCATGCGCATGACATGTTAGCAAAGCAAATAGTAATTTCTATTTTAGTTTTTTTTAATTTTAACTAAAACATATTTATATATTCTATATATGATTTCATCAAAAGCAAAAAGGTTTACAGTAGAATGCAATTAGTTACGCACTAACTCATTAATTAATTTAATTTATTAAGGAACACAAGCCATTGAAGGTATCATGGTCAAGATTCCAAAACTTGCCACTCACTACTCGACCGGTAAGATAGGGAGTAGCGAGTTCTAGGTTACTAAGCGAGTATTGTTCACCAACTATCAAACTAAGTCAAACTCGAGCAAAAAACTTAAAAATTTCTATATGATCAAAATACAATCATATGACTATTGAACAATTAGTTTGATACCTTTAACCATTGACCATTAGGATTTAATATCAACTCTTTAAAGGCAAAGGATATTTCTGTTGAGTTTTTTGGAATCTCAAAAAATGTTCAAGTCATTACGACCAAAACTCTGATATTGGTGTAATTTCATCAAACCTCATAAGGGTTTATGTAATTTACCTATATATACATATGAACACAAAAACGTATAAGTTAAAAGTTTTTTCTCACCCTTCTCTCTCACCTTTCTCTCTCACATCTCACCCTCCCCTCTCACATTGCACCCTCCTCTCTCATTGTCACTTGCTAGTGTTGTCATCTTCGCTCGCTACTTTTAGTAAGTAAAATTGTAAGAAAAAAGTGAAATTGTTGTTGTAGGATGTTTGATTTTTGAAAATTTTTGTTGTAGGCTGTTTGGTAGTGAGAAAGCGAAAAAAAATTTGAAGTATGGTGGTCAATGGTGACTAGTAAGGGGTTTTTTTATTATTATTATTATTATCATTTTTCTTTTTTACATAATCTGAGTTAGGCCAAGTTGGTTGAGTTGTGACCTAAGTACTTGGCTCAACTCAGTGCATACTTGTTGGAGGAATATTGTTTTTCCAGTAGATTTTTCTATTTTTTTGTGCTGTTAGAATTAAAAAATGTTATTTGGAAAGGAATTTTCTAAGAACCAGTCTTTGAAAACCAGATAACTAAGAAATTTGAAAAAGCCATTTTCCTAATAGTTTGTTAGGAGCTTTGAAAGCTTCAGATTTTTCAACTCCTAGTACAATTCTAACATCCTTTAAACTCACAATTTTAATCTCTATTAATTTCCCTTTTGTAAAGTTTCCTTTACAAGATTATTTTCTTTTACCAGTTTTGGTATCAAAACCTATCTCTCTAAACATAATGAGTAGTTACAATGACAGACTTTATCTTTTATATATTGATTGCAGTCTTACATTATTGTTGCTTATTTATTTGGTTTATATGTTTTCTTTCTTATATGACTATTAGGCAAAACTTTAATAGACTCTGAAAAACAACATATGCTTTGAACATCAAAAGCCTGTCTTCCGATGACTCATCGTCCGATCAATAGTAGTGCATGGTGACTGATTATTTAAGGAAAAAGAACTAGAAAACTTGGGAGACTTTTCAAATTGTAAGTGGTGCTTACCTCTAAGAAAATGAGACATTCTTTAAGTCGAAAAAAGTGTTCAATTAAGCACACTCTTCTCTCAAAAGGATTGTTGAATGCACTTTTGAAGTATCAAATAAAATGTGGAAGATTTTAAACAACATGCCCAATTTTTCATTTAGCAAGCAAGTGAATCTAGTCATTGCAACCATGAATATATATGTTAATATATCAATTATCATTATGGAGACATATTTCTATTACCTTCATTGTAATATTTTATTTTTGTTACCATTTTTGTATTATGCCTCTTAGCTTATAAATAGGCTTGATATTGTAAATTAAAAAGTGTGAAATACATTTTATTTCTTCATATTTCACATGGTATCAGAGCTCAGGGTTTTATAAATTTTTTTTTTTCTCTATTCACTGTCCTCACCTCCAGCCGCTGCATCAAACCATCAATCCTGTCACAGTCACGATTGTCATTGAACCACCACTATTAAACACCACCACACCACCTATAAACTCTCATCACTGTCATCGCATCGCCACGTTGCCGCTGCACCAGCACCATCTCTGTTCTGCACCTCCTATCACCTTGCTGCCAGATTTCTCTCTCTTTCGCACCTGGTTCTCTCATATCGTCACACCGCTGCACCACCACGTCGCACCAGCACCATCGCTGTTCTGCTTCTGATCTGTGTTCCATTGCCAGTTTTGCATCATCATAGTTCTGTCATCGCACAACTGTTGACCATTCCTGCTGCTTCATCTCGCTGATTTGTCGCTATTTCTCCATCGCTATTGTCTCTGTTCTGTCAGCACCGTGCGCATCACCGTGCGCCACCGCTGGTTTCGCGCCACCAATGCTCCTCATTCCACTCACTTTGCTGCTGTTATTCATCTTGTACGGTATCTCAAGGGCATGATGTTTTATGGACTTCATTTTTCTACTCACTCATCTTTAGAGTTACGTGCTTATTCAGATGCAGATTGGGCTGGTGATCCTACTGATCGACGATCTACTACTGGTTACTGTTTCTTTCTTGGAGATTCCCTCATATCATGGCGTAGTAAGAAACAGACTGTTATAGCCCGATCCAGTACCGAAGCTGAATATCGAGCCCTTGCTGACATTACTCAAGAACTTTTTTGGCTGCGCTGGTTACTTACAGACATGGGAGTTCATAACATCACCGACACTCCTCTTTGTTGTGACAATCATAGTGCTATCCAAATTGCTCATAATGATGTCTTTCATGAACGAACTAAACACATTGAAATCGATTGTCATTTTGTTCGACAACATGTTCATCAGGGTACCATTAAACTTCACTCGATTGCTTCAGTTGATCAACCTGCTGATATTTTCACCAAATCTCATCCTCCGGGACGTTTTCGTGAATTGGTTTCCAAACTCAAGCTTGCATCCATCTCGCCATCTTGAGTTTGCGGGGGGATGTTAATATATCAATTATCATTATGGAGACATATTTCTATTACCTTTATTGTAATATTTTATTTTTGTTACCATTTTTGTATTATGCCTCTTAGCTTATAAATAGGCTTGATATTGTAAATTAAAAAGTGTGAAATACATATTATTTCTTCATATTTCACAATATATATATATATATATATATATATATGAAAGCAAACTAATAGTTTAATGGGCTGATGATATTTATAATTTTACATTCTTACATGATTACATATATGCTATATACTTAGTTTTTTTTTTTTTTTTTTTTTACTGTTATATATTGAGGTGAAAATTTTAAATATTACAATTTGTAAAGGAAAAAATAAAATAAAATAAAAGCTATCAAAAATGAAATGAAAAATAGAACTCAAAAATAATTTAGTCAAAAATGTTGATGTGGCTTTGGATTTGAAGCATTCTTTAGTTGGCGTGGGATGGGAGCAGCTTTGAGGGATCACAAAGGGCTTTTTGTGAAGAAAGTGCATGGTTTTTTTTCAATTATGCTAATGCCAACTTTTGTAAAGAACACCAAAAAATTTGGACAACAGATGATAAACCCTCACACCCACCCATTTGAAATTATGATTCAAGTCATTCCTCCCAAATTCCAAATCTGTACTTGGAAAAAAATAACAAACGAGTACATCTAAACTTTCTTGTGACCATACACTCACGCCCGTCAGATGCTTCATAACAGTATTAAGCTTTTTTAATTGTCCAAAAACTCAGTTAGAATGACAATCAAACAACATAAAAAAATTAAAAAAAAAAAACAGATAAAAAGAGATTGGAGATTAGAAATGTACTTTTGATTAGTAGATAAATTGTATTGGATCTACACTTATTAAAATTCAGTAAATTTTCTTTAAAAAATAAAATGTTTAAGATTTTCCAAAAAATACTAAAAAAAAAAAAACTTTTAATTCATGATAACACTTGTATATAAGCTCAAAATACATTAAACTCAAAAATGCATTTGCTACTTGAAAAAAAGGGTTTCGAATATCTAAAAAGGCTTTGGACAATGCCAAAAACACTCAAAGTTGAAATAATTTACATCTCATTCATACAATCAGTTAGTGCTTTCAATACAGCAACAAAAGAAAGTTATCTAGGTTTGCATTTACACGAGACAAGATTCTAGATTACAATAAACATGTAGTAGAGAAACAGCTACGTACCTTATAATAAAAGTTCCATTAGCAAATCTACCTACGGCCTCAAAGTATCATCATGTGATATCCTCTGATGACGCATCACTCTCGACAACAACCAAGTCATCTGGTTTGTTCGTATGATGCGAAGAAGTCGTGCTTTGTTCATGGGAAATCTCTCGTTGATGATCACTTCCAGATGATTTGGTGGCAACTTGATCTTAAATCACTAAATAAAAGGAGTGGCCCTTGGATAAATCAAAGGTCTCCTGATCTGTTCAGTTGTGAAGTTAAAATGTGGCTTGTCCAAGACACTGCCGTCTCTGCGAGAATAGACATCACCTAGTGAAAGTCGGGTTCTATCCATCGTACTTTCTCTCCATGGTTTCTTTTGTGATGCATGAAGGCATCATCACAGCCCAAAGAATTAGCTTCTGATTCTGCATATTTTAATAGTGAAACACATGCACCATTCAAAAGTTTAGTTAGTTCTTCCTGCCACCGCTCAGCGAAATCTCTGGCCAATCTCCATTGCGCGAAGTGCAGTCTAGGATCAGTTAATATCGCATCCCAATTTCCCCTACCATGTCTTCTCACACCTATCCAAGGAAAATCTAATTCCTCTTCAGACCAAAAGTCAGTGTATGGCGTGAATGGAGATTGAGGACTGCCTCTTCTATTCAAAGCTCTTGTTCGACTCAAGATGATGTCAAGTAACAGTTTGTGTCTCAGCCGTGACCTTTGGCTAAAAGAAGATTGCTGCAAAACGTCCTGGATGAACTGTTCATAACGACCAATGGATTCACTAATAGATTTCATCAATGTATAAAATCTTGGGTGCATATCCTCCGAATTATGGCTCAGTGGGCAACGATGGATATAAGAAGAATGAAGATCCGCTAGAAGTTCTCTTCAGCTGATTACTTTCACTTCCTAAAGTATGATTATTATTTTCCCCCAACATAATGCAGCTGGTTGCCTGTGGAGTCGAAATTGCTAACGGGGAAAAGTCCTGCATTTTTTCTTCTGAAAACATCTGGGTTCAAGCAAAAAGAAATTCCAGTTTAACTCAAACAGGCCATCATATTGTCCCCAACATTAACAAAACAGAATAATCTTGGACTTCATAAAACTTACACATATCTGTATAGAATAAGCTAAGAGAATAAAGCAGCACAGAATAGACAAAATCAACTTGCCTGTAGGCATTTGTTTTCTGATGTAAACTTGGCAGAGCACCCAGGAGAAGATTCAACATTATTTCTACAGATCAGTGTATCTCCAAGTACCTCTCTGTGGTGCATGCATGTAGTAGATATACCAAAACTTTCAGTTATTTTTTTGTTTATTTTTGAATGAGAGATCTCATGTGATAGAACATTACGACTTCTACTTGAAGCGTCTAATGAGTCTGGAAGAGAAATTATTGGTTCACCATAAAAAGTTTGGTTCTCAGAATCTGAGTTGATATCAACAGTAGTGACATGCACCACATGAAACTGTAAAACACACTCACCACATTTACTTAGATGGAGTTGAGCAATGAAATCCTGTGTTTATGACTTCGTAAAGTATGGAATAGAAACTGCAACCTCATGGTCACAGCAAGACCTGTTAAGCAATAGACCTATTGACTCAAGTTGATGCCTATGATCTTGACAGGCTAAGTAAATAAATTTTAACCGGCGGAGTAATAGAGAGCTTCAAACAAGGTCGCCATTCTTCTTTGATGCCTATTGTTGTTTTCACATCATCACTTGACAAGACCTGAGACTCAGTTGTAACACGTGCCCCGAATTCATGGATCCCAGATTTTTCATCCAAAATTATGCTACTAAAGGTGCAAGCTTTAATTGCATCATTTAAAGGAGCTTTTTGTCCAGCATTAGGAGTGGCATCCTTGGGCACGTTCTGATAATCATGCGATCGTTAACTCTCACATGTCAATCTGTTTAAGATAATAGAAAATTTGTTACAATAGAATGTCGAGAAATTTGAGTTTTGTATTTTGTCAGAGTTTATCTGATCATGCATCTCAGTTTCCAAAGCTGGTCCTGCATCAGCATTTACACAATCAGCCTCCATTTGTCACAAGATGAATAAATTGAGCAATTCCCGTAAAAAGCAAGAAATAATAGTTTTCGAGTGTCTATACAATTTTGGAGCATACACTGCTACATTACCAGTGCATCCAGCAAAATGGAAAGAGGATGGCTCTGCCATTTTACAAGTTCCAATATCTATTTTCTAGAACTTCTTTGTCATATAAATATGACAAAGGACTGGAAATATGTTCACTTGCTATGTTGCACCTACACTTCACCAGACGTTATAGAAGTAATCTACAACATGCAACTTGGTTATTGTAGCACAATTTTATGTGGCTTTAGCATGTTAAATTCAGAAGAGACTAACAGCAGATTTTTCGGGTTTGCTACTTTCAGACGACTCCTTTTTGCCAGTCCTGATGAATAAATTGTTAAGCAATAATCCAAAAATGCTGATATTTAAGCAATGTTTGTTGCTTACAGATGACTCCTTTTTGCCAGCTCCTTTTCGGGTTCTTCATATGTAAGCAATAATCCGAAGATCTTTCCCTTTAGTTCCCTTCAATTCAATAGTTATTAATTTTATTGCTCATCTTAAGCCCGTCACCTAGATGATAGTCTAACAAGCACCTAACCACCAACGTAATAAGTCTTCATTCAAACGTTAGTCTGAACCCCACCTATTTTGAAAAGGTTTTAACTTCTTAATGCCAACAAGAGAAAAAGAGATATTCAACCATTTTTATATAGTTTCATTATCCTCCTTAAGTTCCATGCTAGAAGGCAGCCTCCTAAATCAATAAGACATGGGTCTATATTACAACATTATGATTAACTTGCATAAAAATAATACGAATAACACAATAGTAACATAACAACCACAACCATAATAATTCCACAAAGCTTTACCATCGGACAATATCAGATGGAAAGCCAAACAAAATCTTCATTATTTGTCATTTGTGTTTTGGAGAAAGTAAAAGAACCAGGAAACCATTTCAAGTATGCATTCCAAGAAGTTTTGTAACAGAGAAGAAATGCATACTTTATCTTGATGGTGACAGTGCAAAATTTTTGTATCCGGATTTTCCCCTGGCAGCTCCAGTCCTGTTTAAAGAAACGTTGAGCTGTCTTTATGACAAGTTGCTTCACAAGAAGAGGTATTAGAATGTGCAACACCGCTACTCCAGCTAGTAAGCTGTGAACAATCTTTTTCCTCAGTGAATGATTTTTTTGGTGCATCAGTTTGATCTATATCCTTTCTCTTTTTATATTTACGACTGAAAGTAATCAATGGAGTGGTCATTTTGGTTTGCACAGGAATTTCACCAGATGAGTTGGTGAACTTATGTTTGGAGATTTCCAAGTTTGAAGTTTCTGACACATATGAACCATCATCAAGTGGCCTTTTTCCATGGAGAATATGCAAACAAAGACTATTCTTGCAAAGTTGAAGGGAATACCTTAACCGACCGATTAACACACTGAAGGTGGTATGTTCGATGGCAGTCATCACACTGCAACATATCAACCCTGGCTTTACATACAGCACAATCAAGGCAATCTGTTGAAAACAGCGAAATGAGCAGAGAAGTAGAAACAAAAAATATAGCCAAAAGAAAGTGAACAGAACAAAAAACAATAATGTAAACCCTTCACCAAAATCCTCATTTCCAATTTATGAATTGATATACTGTAACCTGGGCCAAGGACGACTAGCATTAGCTGAAGAGATGATATCAAAGGCTGAAACGTTTGAAGTACATACAATCTTCAAACATTTGAAATTGCAACTGACTTTTGCTGCAGAAGACTTGTCTAGTGCCATATAGACGTACTTACTGAATTTGGTCACACTTACTTGAGGCTACGCATGCTTCTGGCAAGAGAAGACGCAACTGCTGAAGATATATGCCTGTTCCATGTGCCAGAAGCGAAATGAGAAAGTATATGCATTTAGAAAGGCAATATTGGCGTATGAATCAACTGGAGATTTATGCATGAAGGAGGAAGCATATGCATATTTTCGACTTGCTTGCTACCAAAGGGATTGCTGTTTGAAGTAGTTGGAATCAGATGATAAGAAATTTGATTTACCTAAAGAGGAAGGCAACATTCTCCAGGAGGATCAAGCAATATGTTTTATTAGCCAAGAAGAACTGGCAACAATGGGCTTTTATGGCTCTCAGACTCACCCCACCTTGTACCTGACTATTCTCTCGGAGATATCAGCTCTACAGTCCAGATTTTCATCCACCATACGCTAAAATGCTGTATGTTCTAAACTTCCTTCACAAAATTTATGCATTTTATTATCGTTGCTATTCATGGAGTGCTACTGATCAAGTTAGGTTCCCTTTAATTTCTTCAATTTATGGGTTAATTAAGACCTTGGTTGTGAAAATAAACAAGAACATTGTTTTCGTTGACTTTTAGTAATTTTATGAAGCAATGCGAGAGTTTGCATGTGTATCCAACGAAATTAATTAATTTATTTATTTTGAATTTAAGGAAAAAAAATTTAAACTCAGGATCTCCACTTTACACCGTATTATACTTATAACCACAATAATATACTTTCTTATTGATCGCCAAGTTTTGGAAGCAGGTGCAAATGCTTTTGAAAAACATGTTGTTTATGGCACTTTCAATTGAATAAGCTTCTCCAGTTGGTCAGCCATCGCATTGGTCTAGGGATGCCGGATAGCTGAGGGAGCTTTACAACATGTCATTAAAGTCCTCCAGTTAAGTGATTTACATGCCATGCATTCCTTATGGACGACATCATATAGAAAATCACATCTATGCGAAGCTACCCGAAAAATAATTATATTCATCTTGCTATTTTGCTTGATATGTAGACTACTATTATACATTATTAACATTTTCTCTTGAAGATAATTCGACTGCCAACACCGAATTTTTTTAAAAATTTTTTGAGTTGAATTTAGAAGATTATTTAAATTAAATGTTGAAAACACAGTGAAGACAAAAAAAAAGCTGGAATAGAAAGAACTTAACGATATGATAAAGGGAAATATATCTCAAACGAAATAAATATTTCTTAAATAAAATTATCTTTTAAAGGAAGAAAATAACTCTTGAAAGAGGAGATATCTCTCAAAATGAAAATAACACAAGTGTGAAAATCAAATTTGGTGTAAACGTATTTTTGTTCATATATGTATTTTATTAACAATAAAATTCAAATTATTAATTATCTGATGATAAGGGCACAAAACAGGATTGAAAAAGTGATAAAAAAGAATTAAGGATCCAAGAATTATTAATTAATGATGGAACATTATAGAAACGGTACAAGATAAGTTTGTGGTGGGATCCTATACGTTAGAAATCATATTGTCATATGGAAAAGCAAAGGGAAGCAACGAAGGTCGGCGGTAGAAGAATTAGGATGGACTGGACCACTCGAAAAAAAAGTTAGCTCTTTTCCACGGTCGACCTTACTCGGATTACCCCAATCAATAACGAAAGTTACAAATAATAATAATAATAACTTTTGCTTTATATATAGTTGCATATAAGATCATACAGCCTAGAGGTAGGCTTCTTATTTGAATATCTTGTTTGATATTGCAAATGCAATTATCAGTTATACATTTATTAAATTCCAATTATAAGGATGGCTTGTGATTTTGTTTTCGTCTTATCATGGTTTTCATCATTCATTTGCCACTTATATACCACCATCAAAATTGCACTACAAAAGATATCTAGTTGAGCGTTACACACCTTACCAAATTGATATTATCTTATTTAATTTAATGATATAAAATTAATTATATATGTTATAAGATATAACATGAAATATAATTTTCTTAATTTGTGTGGGGCTCACCGACTGTGAGATCTGATTGGGGTGAAGGAGGGACTCGACTGATCAATTTCAAACTCGCGTTGGACAAGCATGCACCTTGCATTGGAAGAATTCATCCGCCACCTTACCACAATTCGACGAAGACTGGTTAAAGGAAATCCATTTAGAATGTGGTATGATCTGGACTCAGATCATGACTTCATTCAACCAAGCTTTCATTATTTTTTTTTTTGTTTTTGTTTTTTTTTTTTAAAAAAAACAGGGTTTCATTATTGCTTATTTGTTAAAAATTATTTATTTTATTTATGACCTCATAATTCCACTTTTGAGTTCTAAAAAAAAGAAAATTCACTTTCGAGAATGTGTTTTATTTAATCAAAATTTTCATGATTTTTTAATTTTTATTTATTAATATTTAATTGTTTTATTTATAAATAACCACCAATTATAGATTGGTTAATTGTTTCTGTACTCACAACATAATAAAAAAAATATCCTGGAAAAGAAGCCTTTGAAAAGTTGTTGGAAAATTTAAGGTTGTCTCTCGCTGTTATGCTTTTGAAATCTTAGGACTCTGTTTGCTACTGTAAGGCTTGCACTTCCAAATCCTTTGTTTCTGAAAACAAACAAGCTATCAACCCTTCAATGGCAACTTCCAACTCTGAGAAAAAACGAGCTACTGACGATGATTCTTCAGTATCGACTTCTACGAGACAGAAATCCTCTCCAGCTTCTTCTTCTGGTGGCAATAGTCAATGGACATACGAGGTGTTCTTGAGTTTTAGAGGTGCAGATACACGCAACAACTTCACTGATCATCTTTATGCTGCTTTGGATCATAAAGGAATTTACACATTTAGAGATGATGAAAGACTTGAGAAAGGAAAAGAGATTTCATCTGAACTCTTGGAAGCAATTGAAAGATCAAAGGTTTTAATCATTATCATATCCAAAAACTATGCTTCTTCTACATGGTGTTTGGATGAACTTGCAAAGATTGTTGAGTGCATGAAGGCAAAGGATCATATTGTTTTGCCAGTTTTCTACAAGGTACTTCCATCAGATGTGAGAAAACAGAGAGGAGCATTCAAGAAAGCCTTTGAGAAACATGAACAAGATTTCAAGGATAACCCGGAGCACGTGAAGAGGTGGAGATCAGCTCTCACACAGGTTGCTAATCTCTCTGGATGGCATCTACAAGACAGGTAATTTTGTATCTTTAAACTTTAAAGCGTTGAAATTATATGATTTTTGTTGCGTCTGACAATGCTTACGCTACACAGAAAAATTTCACTAATGCTTCTTTTAGACATAATTTTAACACTTTTACAAGCTTTTCGAAGTTGGGTGGCTTGAACAGAACATGCTCTCAAAATATAATGCAAAACATAAATTATTATTTCCTATTAGGGTTTAAATAGTTAGCGTTCTTCTTCACTGCAGGTCTGAAGCTAAGTTGATCACTGATATTGTTGCTGAGATTTGGAAAAGATTAAATAAAATTCAATTTTTTCCAAGTGTCGATGGGAGACTCGTTGGAATAGATTCTCGTGTGGAGGAGATTTGTGAGCTTTTAAGACTAGATATTTTCAATGAAATTCACTTTGTTGGCATTTGTGGGATGGGAGGAATAGGTAAAACTACACTTGCTACAGTTGTATATGAAAGGCTTTCATACAAGTATGAAGGTAGTTGCTTTCTTGCCAATGTTAGAGAAGTCTCTAAAAAAAAATGTCTTAAAAGTTTACAGGAAATGCTTCTTTATGAGGTCTTAAAAGAAAAAGATTTGAATATATGTGATTATCATAAAGGGATTAGTTTGATTAGAAAGCGGCTATGTAGGAAGAAGATTTTTCTTGTTCTTGATGATGTGGATCAATTAGAACAATTAGAAAGGTTGGCTGGAAGGAAAGACTGGTTTGGTTCTGGAAGCAGAATCATCATTACAACCAGAGACGAACATGTGCTGATACGCCATGAAATCAATACTATTTATAAGGTAAAAGGATTAGATTATGATGAAGCTCATGAACTCTTTTGTTTGAAAGCTTTCAAAAGCATAGGACCAATAAAAGATCATGTTCAGCTCTTAAAGCGTGTTGTATGTTATGCAAATGGACTTCCATTAGCTCTTGAAGTTTTGGGATCATTTTTGTGTGATAGAAATGTCAATGAATGGAACAGTGTGTTGCAAAGACTGGAAGCAGTTCCTAATCAACAAATTGTGAAAATACTTCGAATTATATGATAGATTGGAAAGGATTGAAAAGAAAATATTCTTAGATATTGCATGTTTCTTCAAAGGAAAGGATGTAGGTCAAATCAAGGAAATATTAAATACTTGTAACTTTTACCCAGATATTGGAATAAAAGTTCTTGTCGAAAGATCTTTAATAACTATTCAAGATAACAAGTTGCAAATGCATGATATGGTACAAGGAATGGGTTGGGATGTTGTTCGTGAACAGCATCCTGATGAGCCTGGCAAATGGAGCAAGCTATGGTTGTGTCAAGATGTCCATAGCGTGTTGGCTAGAAACATGGTAAGATATTTTTCAAATAATATAGCTAATTATGTATTAATGTTTCACAAAACGCACAAATATCACGGTTCAAATAACTACTTTTTGTTAATTTTGCACATTGTTCATTCTTCTCATCAAGGAACTCCAGCTGTTGAAGCTATAATAATTGTCAAATATAATGAGGATATTACCCACGCAAATGGTAAATGCTTCTCAACTATGAGTAATCTAAGACTACTCAATATCAGTAATGTTCACATTTCTGAAGACCTTGAGTACCTATCGAATGAGTTACAGTTTCTCAAATGGCGGGGGGGCCCTTTAAAGACTTTGCTTTCGAGTTTCCATCCACAGAATCTTTTTCAACTCAGCTTGTGTTATAGCCGCATTGAGTATCTATGGAATGGCATTAAGGTACACTAGTAACACTACTATAATCGATTTTAAAAGCATTATAAAAGCCATGAAAGCTAGTTTTTGATTAACTTGGTTTTTGTTTTTGTAGCCTTTCAGAGAGCTAAAAACTATTAAGCTCAATTACTCCCAAAACCTTGTCAGAACCCCAGACTTTACAATGATTTCAAACCTTGAAAGGTTGGATCTTTAACACTGTACAAGATTGCTTGAGGTTCACCAGTTCGTTGGATCTCTCAGAAAGCTTGTTGTATTGAATTTGAATAACTGTGAAAATCTTGTACAATTTCCAAGCGACGTCTGTGGCTTAAAATCTCTTCAGATTCTTAATCTTCATGGCTGCTCAAAACTAGACAGATTGCCCCTCAATTTGGGAAAAGTTGAGCATTTAGAGGAGCTAGATGTCGTTGGGACTGCTATAAGACAAGTACCATCATCCATCGTACAATTGACGAACCTTAGAACATTGTCATTTTGTGGATGTAAAGGATGACCACTAGAAACTTGGAGTTCTTATCTGTTTTCACTATTATTGCCAACTAGAAAGCCTGACTGCATGGGCTTGTTGTTGCCTCCTCTTGTAGGTTTGTCCTCTTTGCAAACATTAGATCTCAATGACTGCAATCTTTTGGAAGGAGCAATCATGAGAGATGTTGGCTCCTTATACTCCTTAAGAGAGCTAAATCTCGATGGGAACAATTTTGTTAGCTTGCCAGATGCCATCAGTCAATTATCTAAGCTTAAAATTCTTAGGTTGGACAAATGCTATAGGCTTCAGTCATTGCCAAAGCTCCCACCTAAATTAACATTTTTACGGGCAGAAGATTGTACTTCCTTGAAAACAATATCAAGTGTACTAGAACTCACCTCTCCAGAGATTGCACTACATTTTGTCAATTGCTTCAACCTGGTTGAGACTCGAGGCAGGAGCAACAATAGTTTGGCAATTATGTTGCTGAAACGCTGGCTTCAGGTTTCTCTTACCTAAACAAGCTTCTAATATCTTTCCTTCAAATTTTTTAGCATGTGTCTTCTATAGTTTCAATAATCATATCGATTTCTGAGTCCTGTTCCTGTGGCATGTTTTTGTTTTATTATATTGATAAAATCAAAGGTGTTTGATATTTACAACATGGTGTTTATTAAAAAGAAACTCTAAGAAAACAAAATAGAAAAACAGAAAAACCATGGATGGTTATCAAAGCAGTACTTCATTAATGGTGACCCCATCAGATTAACAAGGGTGAGAACATATATATGTTGGGTTGTATGGTCTTGGGTCGGGTCCACCCAAGATGACCCAAACCCAAACCAAGAACCAAGATCCAATAAAATGGATCATGATTGTTAACTGCAATTGGCAGTTGTTAAGCAGTTTTCTTGTTTTTTGAAAAGGTAACTGCATGAAGCAATTACTGTCTATAAAAGTTTCAGTTTGATTGCTTGAAAAAAAGTGATGAAAACAGAAGAGAAACAGAGACGAGAGATACATGAAAAACAGAGAAAAATTAGAGAAAGAGAGACAAGGCATTTATCATTGTGGTTTGTGTTTTCCTTCCCGTTTGGTGATCGAGATCCGACCACTGGTTGAACAACGCGAATTGGAACGTCTTCCACTGCATTCCAGGTTCTCCTTTAAAATGTTTATATACTCTATTTTTATATTTTTTATTTACTGTTACTGTCAAGAATGTATAACATTGGTATCAGAGCACGGTTGTGTTGTTTGCTGGTGGAATGTCTGTAAATAACATGAAACTTACTTTAGATGTTGAGTTTAAGGCATTTTAGAGTGTGTTTTTGTAAACTATGATAAATGCCCGAATCTGTTCTCGCCATATTATAGCACTTAAATTAATTTTTTTTTTTAAAAAAAAACAACTTATACCATTGGATAGGGTTTGAAAAAAGCTTTCCAACAACATATTATATGAGCGATTTGGATAAGAAACGAGTAAATAAAACGATTTCAAAGTTTCTGAAAATTCTAGAAAACGTTTTATTCAAATGTTGAAGATGATGAACAATGTCAGGACACGTGTCGTTCAAGGGAAAGGCCGCGTCGTGGAAGATACGTGTCACTTTCTGGTAGAGCCACATGAGGCACATTTCAAGCAATGAAATTCTGCCACGTGTGGAACACATGGCGCCATATGATACAGCCACGTGTCACAAGATTGACGAACCAGATTACGCCACTTAAAAGATACGTGGCAACATCTGGATGGGACACGTGTCCTGAACGTGTGGAAACCCCCCAAGCCAGCCATGTGTCGCACCGAGGGAGAATGCAGGGCCGCTCTACGCTGCACGCGCGACCGGTGTGCCGCGACTACCTGCGCGTGACCATGACGGTCGTCGATATGTGCAGTCCAGCCGCCGCCGCCGACGGCAGTCGCCGGCCACCGGAAAAAAAAAAAAAAGGAAATTTTTTTTCTTTTCTCTCTCATTAATCACTAATTTAATAAAATTTAAATATTGTATTTTGTTTAAATATACTAAATTATTTAATGTGTTAAATATAATAAATTATTTTGTAGATGGCCTATCGAGTTATTCTGATGAAGAAATCGAGGAAGTCATCGAAATAGTTGAGAGTCCTGACATCATCGATATTCCTGATGATCCGACTGATGTGATAGTCATTTCAGATGACGAGGAGGGTGTCGAGCCTCCGGATTATGTGCCTTTTGACTATCCGGCTGATATTATAGTCATTTTAGATGACGAGGAGGGCGTAAAGCCTCCGAATTATGTGCCTTCTAATTATCCAGTTGATATTATAGTCATTTCAGATGACGAGGATGATATAGAGGTCATTGACATATCAGATGATGATATGGACATAGATGTCATGGATACTTCTGAGGATGAGATGGTTGAGGTTATAGACATCTCATCAGACGAGGAGGATCCTAAGATGACGATTGATTTTGATCAATACATGAGAGAGTATCATGAGGAGATCACTTCTCGTACCCATTATCTGCATGATTGATATGATTTTATTTTTATTTTTATTTTTTATCATGTTGTAAATAGTATTTACATTTACGTTGGTTATTTCATTTTATGTTTAATATATGGATGATGTAGTTTTATTTCTTTATCATTTATGATACGTCGTTTTATCAATATTGGTTATATAGTTAAATTGTTATATATAATTAATACATATGTGGGTGTCTTGTCTCTATTGAGAAATGAAATTAGGACTGTTTTGCACAAAAACACTTGTAAATATGGTTTAGAGAATAATTGGAATTGGATGATGATAGGTGGCTTGACTACTTTTTCGATTCCTGTCCAAGGATTCATTTTTCATATTTATGAGTGTATAGTTGCTGCAATATTATAGTGAAATGAATAGTGGATGTGCTAGTATAGATATAGAAGGATATAGATTACAAGTCTCTAAATAAAAATTAACAGCATTCTAGGAAATGGCTTCAGCTTCAAAGAATATCATTGCTGAACTAAACAAGGGTGAGAAACTGAATGGTGAAAATTATGATATTTGGCACTGGAAAATTCAGTACATTCTTGAAGAGCAAGATGCTCTTGAAACCCTGACAAACACTATAGTACCGCCCGAGTCAGGTATATCTGCTCAAAACAGAAGAGACATGGAGGTCTATGAAGCTTGGAAGAAGAAGAATAACATAGCTCGGATTACGATCCTGAGCAGCATGGATGATGACCTCATGTGTGTATATGAAAAGTTTGAGATTGCCTAGGACATGTGGATAGCCCTGAAAGACAAGTATGGTGGTACTTTAACCACTAAGCTAAGAAGGCTAACCATCAAGTTTGACACCTATAGAAAGCGCCAGAATCATACAATGAGGCAGCACCTTAGGGAAATGTCAAACATGATCCGTGAACTCAAGAATGCTGGGCATAATCTCACTGATGAGCAGCAGGTACAAGCTGTAATCCGATCTCTTCCCTCCAACTGGGAGAATATGAAGATCAACATGACTCACAATGATAACATCGAAACGTTTGATGATATTTCGCGTCATGTTGAGTTAGAAGATGAGCGCTTAGAAGCAGCTAAGGCTTCCGGTCAGCTTTACATGGCTGAATCCAGCAAGTGCAAAAGCATAAGCTTTAAGCGCAAGGGAGGCAAGATGAAATACTTCAGGAAAGGGAATGGCAATCCCTGTTTTAAGAAGAATGAGATCTAGAAGCACAAAAAGGGAAAGTGCGCTGGGACTAGGAAGGATAAAGCCAAAATGACCTGTTTCAACTGTGGCCAATTGGGCCATTTTGCTCATGAATGGTCTGAGCAAAAGAAGGAAAAGGTACAACGTTACTCCAAAACATTTTATTATACTTACGTTTCTAGCTCAGTATTACTCATTGAATCTCGTCCTCTGTGGATTATAGACTCAAGAGCAACCGATCATGTAGCTAGGGATCGAGGAGCGTTTGTGGAGTACCACCGAATGAGTCAAGGATCAAGATATATATATATATATATATATATGTGGGGAACAACTCACGTGTTGAGGTAAAGGGTATTAGCACTTGCAAGCTTATTTTGTATGGAGGCCAAGTACTTTATCTCCATGATGTATTATTTGCTCTTGACATTAGAAGAAATTTGGTTTCTGCACTAGTACTTCTTAAATTAGGATATGTTTTAAACTTTTATGGTGATTGTATGGATATTTGTTTAGATTCTGCTAAGATTGGCACTGGATATCTATTAAATGGTTTTATTATTTAAAATACCGAGATGAACGATTATCATGATGATAATGGTTGTTTTTCATTAATTACTTCTTCTGACATTGCAAATGTAGATGTTAATACTTGGCATGCTAGACTAGGGCATATTGGCCAGAATCGAATGAATAGATTGGCCAAAGAGGGATTTTTAGGTTCCCTTAATAAAATAGAAATGCCTATATGTGAAAATTGTCTAGTAGGAAAAACAACTAGAAAACCATTTGGAAAAGGAACTAGGGCTGAGAATCCATTACAATTAATTCATTTTGATATCTGTGGACCAATGAATGTCAGAGCTAGAAATGGTGTTTCATACTTTATAACTTTCATAGATGATTACACTCATTATGGTCATGTTTATCTAATCTCTCATAAATCTGAAACATTAGATTGTTTTAGATTATATCTAAACTTGGTGGAGAACCAGTTAGATAGAACTATTAAAGTCTTACGAACTGATCGAGGACGAGAATACCTATCTGAACAATTTGAGATATTGTGTCAAGAGAAAGGTATTGATAGACAATTGACTATTCCTAGAACTCCGCAACAAAATGGTGTAGCGGAAAGAAGGAATAGAACTTTGTTAGAGATGGTAAGATCTATGATGGCACAAGCTAACCTTCCAGTATCTTACTGGGGGGATGCGCTATTAACAGCTGCATACATTCTAAATAGAGTCCCTACTAAGTCAGTATCTTTCACACCCTATGAATTATGGACAGGTAGGAAACCGAATCTAATCCATATGCGACCTTGGGGTTGCGCAGGATATGTACATGACTTGTCCAGTAAATATGGAAAGTTAGGTGCTAGAGGAAAGAAATGTATCTTTATTAGATACTCTGAGCACTCGAAAGGATATGTATTCATAGGAGAAAACTCATATGGGAGTATAACTGAATTGGAGTCACGTGATGTGAATTTCTTGGAGAATGAATTTCCTAGCAGAGGTGAGGTTGAAAAAGATTATCAATTTTACGAGTTGAACGAATCAGATGATGTTGTGCATTTGAACACTCAACTAGAAGAAAATAGAGAGTTACCTGATTACTCTATTTCTAGTGGGAGTGATAGAGCTATTGAGAGAGCTCCTTCATCAGTTCCCAGTGGGAGCAAAGGGACTAATGAATTAGTACCCTTCAAATCATCAATTCGTAAAAGCGACCGTAAAATTGTTCCTCGTCGTCGATTTGAGATTGAAGGGGAAACTTTTATGCTAACTTCACATGATAGTGATGAGCCAAAGAATGTGAATGATGCTCTGAACTCACCTGCTAAAGAATTTTGGATTAAAGCCATGCAAGAAGACATAGAGTCAATGAAATGTAATCATGTCTAGGACTTGGTTGATTTACCACCTAATCGAAAAGCCATTGGAAATAAGTGGGTTCTCCGTATCAAGCGTAAGGCAGATGACACAGTAGAAAGGTATAAGGCGAGATTAGTAGCAAAAGGATATACTCAATAAGAGGGTATAGATTATGAAGAAACCTTCTCTCCTGTGGTAAGGTTTGCTTCCATTCGCCTTATATTGGCTATCGTCGCACACATGGACTTGGAATTACATCAAATGGATGTAAAGACAGCATTTCTCAATGGAGAACTGGAGGAAGAAATTTACATGGAACAGCCAATAAATTTCGTTTTGAAAGGGCAAGAGCGAAAGGTTTCTAAGCTCAAAAGATCTATTTATGGTCTAAAACAATCCTCCAGACAATAGTACCTTCGTTTCCATGAGGCTGTAATAACCTATGGGTTCCAAATGACTGAAGAGGACCATTGTGTGTATGTCAAACGGGTAAAAGACAAGTTCATTATTTTGTCTTTATATGTGGATGATATTTTATTAGCTGGAAATGATAAGGAGTTTATGATAAACATAAAAGAATGGTTATGTTCAACTTTTGAGATGAAAGACATGGGAGAAGCTGCTTATATTTTAGGAGTTAAAATTAATAGAGATCGTTCAAGGAGAATTCTAGCTTTATCACAAGAGTCTTACATTAAAAAGGTTCTCGAACAATTTCATATGGCTATTGTAAGCCTATAGATACTCCCATCTCGAAAGGTCAAACTCTTAGTCTTGAAATGTGCCCCAAAACTCCACAAGAGCGTGATAGAATGCAAAGAGTTCTTTACTCCAGTGCTAACGGTAGTCTAATGTACGGTATGATGTATACAAG
This sequence comes from Nephelium lappaceum, assembly GCA_021234005.1. Classification (NCBI taxonomy): domain Eukaryota; kingdom Viridiplantae; phylum Streptophyta; class Magnoliopsida; order Sapindales; family Sapindaceae; genus Nephelium; species Nephelium lappaceum. The sequence goes on along the minus strand of CM037998.1, from coordinate 13,962,236 downwards.
ATCTGATATCTACTATGTAGTTGGACTAGTTAGCAGATATCAATCTAATTCTGGTCAAAAACATTGGATTGTTATAAAAAGAATATTAGCATATCTAAAGGGGACTGCAAACTACTATCTATGCTACCAAGGTGGCAACATGCGTTTGGTTGGATATACAGATGCTGACTGGGGAGCTGACTTGGATGAACGAAAATCCACTTCAGGTTATGCATTTTTAATTAGCCAAGGTGCCATCTCTTGGAGTAGTAAGAAACAGTCATGTATTGCGCTTTTCACCATGGAAGCCGAATTTATAGCATGTTCAGCAGCAGTTCAAGAAGCAGTGTGGCTTAAGAGATTTTTTAGTGATCTGATTTTGGAAGCTGATGCAGAAAAGCCAGTTACTGTTTACTGTGATAGTCAGGTAGCTATCGCTTATACCAAAAATGCTAAATATCACAGTAAATCGAAGCATATAAAGACCAAATATAATTTTGTTAGAGATATAGTGACAAAGAAAAATGTAATGATCAAATATATATCTATGCATGAAATGGTTGCATATCCATTTACAAAAGCTGTGACAAGAGATGTATTTATATTACATGTCAAATCTTTAGGCCTGCGTAGATTGTGATGTAATAATTGTCACTTTGAATTATATCTATTTAAGAATAAATATGTTGAATTCATTATATAATACTAGCACATATTCATTTCACTTGAATTATATAAAGTATGTCATCAGGTTGGAGACTGGTATTCTTACACGTACAGTCGCCTTGATTGCTAGGATGGCAAGTCAAGATGAGACACATATATTTTAGAGAATAAACTGAAGATTGTTCTCTCAAGGACTTAGAATATATGAAATGTCGCCTTGGCCATAGCCAAGATGAGGTTCAATACTAAATGTCAATAATAGAACCGCTTGTGATATATCCCCACCATCATGAGAATCTGATCAAGCCAGATGTGAGTTTCTTGAAAGTAGGCACCTAGAAAACGAGTTTTTAGAAACTCGGATTAGGTGCTAGGAAAGCATTTTGAATTAAGATCTGTACAGTGAATAATCTAAATATAATAGACATACGCGTCCTTATTGAAGGGCAAGATTCACTGTAACATGCGTTTCATACCGCGTGTGCTTAAAGTGACCGACGTGGAAAATGAGTGAATTCATCCTTGATTCCTCATTGTGTAAGTTCCATTGAAGTTTGTAAAAACTTCTATCTATGTCCTTAATGACTGTTCACTTTGTCTCAAAGTAATAGGGTGATGTTTGTACCATTAGTGTGTTTTCTATGGTCATGATAATTCGACCTATGGGACACTTCTATGGTGTCAGTCATTTTGTTGACCGAGGGATGAAAGTGAGACAGGAAGATTTAATAAATTTTATTTTTCATATATTTACATGTTGACAAATTGTGATTTGGAATCACAATTGTAATTATATAAAACATTAGATAATCAACCATATTATGTTAAAGGGATCAAATATGCTTAAACAAATAAAATTCTATTAAATCTAGGACATAATAATGAACAAATTTACAATCTCGTGCATAAAAGTACAATTGAGATTTAAAAGTAAGTCCTATCACATATAACGTTGTTCATAGGTCACACAATGTATTTACCTATATGAATGTCTGTACTTCTTGTTAAAAAGAGGTCAATAATGTTTTCTCTATTATTTCTGTTTGGCTTATCTTGTGTGAGTGAGAGATGTTGGGTTGTATGGTCTTGGGTCGAGTCCACCCAAGATGACCCAAACCCAAACCAAGAACCAAGATCCAATAAAATGGATCATGATTGTTAGCTGCAATTGGCAGTTGTTAAGCAGTTTTCTTGTTTTTTGAAAAGGTAACTACATGAAGTAGTTACTGTCTATAAAAGTTTCAGTCTGATTGCTTGAAAAAAAGTGATGAAAAACAGAAGAGAAATAGAGACGAGAGATACATGAAATACAGAGAAAAATTAGAGAAAGAGAGACAAGGCATTTATCATTGTGGTTTGTGTTTTCCTTCCCGTTTGGTGATCGAGATCCGACCACTGGTTGAACAACGCGAATTGGAACGTCTTCCACTGCATTCCAGGTTCTCCTTTAACATGTTTATATACTCTGTTTTTATATTTTTGGTTTACTGTTACTGTCAAGAATGTATAACAATATATATATATACACACTATCGGGATTTTTTTCACGCACTAAACGTGTGTTCAGAACCTTCCAGAAGTTCTCCTAAAAGACTATAACCGGCTCTGCCATCTCAGCCTGCCAGCTCACCTCTCTCATAACTAACTTTCTGTTAAGTTCGTTAAGTTAATTGTTGGATCAGATCTCCTTAATCACGATCATGGTCTCTAAATCTGTTTTCATCATGATAACGAACCTCATGAACCTTGCGGTGATGATTCTCTGTTGTCAGGTGCACCTGAGCTCATGCTGTGTTGTTGCTTGTTCTGCCATGATTAGAATGATGATCATGTTGATCATTACTAGTAACCTTAACACATATATCTTTTGCCCATTCATATATGTATCATTTTATCTTCTTTTAATACAACATTTTCTACTGCAGGAAATTGTTAGAAGCAATTGTGATCCCTTTTTACGGAAAGTCTCTCCTCTTATCATGATCCCAGGAAGTGAAAGTCCAGAAATATTCATTAGTCAGAATGAATGGTTAGCAAATGCAAGACTACCTGATGTCTGGTTAAACGATGAATTTATCGGATTTGCTGTGTGTGCAGTGCTTTCAGTTTCACCCAATTCGCATGGTTTCCACTTTGATTGTGCTATAGATACAGACCGCAGTTCTTATCGTGATGCCACTTTAACAGGCCGTTGTTTATCAACTGTCAAGTCCGATCACCTTTGGTTGGGCTATTTTTCACGCGAAGAACTTTGTTTGGGTTATTCTGCTCCGGAAAGTGTTATTGTTAAGTTTCACATCTTTGGTCCAACAGAAACTTTGGTGAAGACGTGTGGCATTCGTCCGCTTTACAAGCACGATGAAGAGTATCTTGAGAACCTATCAGTAATTTCAATGCTCCAAGATTCTGAAAAGACTATAAAGTGGTGCACGGAAGCATTCGTATGCTTCCTATAATTGTGAATTGGGTTTCTTCTTTAGTAGAAGAGATGAAGAAGTATCGACCGAGCAAAGCCATGATGATGATAGTCAGAACACTTCAGTGGAGGAATCATGGGGATACTGGAAGAGAAGATTCCAACGCCAATTCAAGAGGAACAGCAGCAGGACAAATTCAGTAGCTGATCAAAGTCATCATGATTGAGGAAACAGTTACAGAGATGATGATTGGCAGCCCATTTCATTTCAATGTATCTTCCAGCCCAAGACATTTCGCTATTAATAACAGTCGAGGTGAGAGTGAATTTAGAATTTATATATATATACATATACATATATATATATGCCTCATAATCTTATAGGCATGGATTTTGTGAAACAGAAAAATGTTCTTTAATTAAGGTCTGGTTATATAACTAGTTAATTAAAAATCTGTAGTTAATAAATTGATCATGAACAATTTTTTTTGTTTCTATTAAAAAAATTTAATAAAAAAAAAAATCAAAACTTTCTAAGCCGGATATAAGAAATTTAAATTTATCACTAAAAAGCAGAATACAATGCATTATGGATACAATTTAGTACAAGTTTGTTAATCTAGAAAGAAACGTTTCTATCCAATCAAAGTCGATAAAAGGATGCTAACATTATGAGATGCTACAAATTTCATCTTCCAGCAAATTGTCATTCTCAAAAAAATTGTTCCAATCACCTATGATTAACAACTATTTTCATAAAAGAATTGCAAACGGTTTATTTTGAAAATTGTTTACTTAATTTATTTAATAAAAATTTATCATAATTTATTTCAATTTTTAGGTTATAGAGAATATAGTACGAGGACTTGGTGGATTTAACATTCATGGAGGCTTCTATTGTTCTTTGGTTGTTGATTTGGAGTTTGATATTGTAATAACTTCTTGTAAACTGAATTTGTTCATGGACGTATATTTGAATATTAGTATTCAACAAACCTATTATTATCTGCATCTCTATTATTACTATCGTATATCATGCACGTGAATTGAATTGAAAATTTATTTTAATTTACTATTTACTAGTTGTCCTGGTGAATCTAGGACATCTAGTTTATCAATTTGCTTTTAGTATTCATCAGAATTAATAGATCAATTTAGCTGTCTCAGTCTTTCACCAATTTTCATAAATTTACAATAGTTTCGTGGTTCAAAATTTTGAGCTGTTTTTCTAAGGTCATGATTAAAATTTTGAAGCTGAACAGAAATGATTATATAGATTTTCCAAAGGTTTTTATTTAGGAGTTGCATTGCTCTGTTTCATCCAAAGCTGCAGCTTTGTGATTCTGGAAATTTTTATCAGGATCTCTGTGGCTTGATGGCTTAATGTAAATTTCTAAATTTCCAAGAAAAACCATTATTGAAGCTTATTTTAAAAGTGTTACGTGCCCAAAACAAAAGAATTATGTGAAAGTGTTACGTGCTCTGGTTTGATCCCAAAACACATATATACAATGTCAAGAATGATTAAAAATTATATGCTCCACTAAGATCTTTCAAATGATGTAAGTTTTTTGTTATGTTTTCAAAAGTCTTTTGACAGCTTAACAGATAATAATAAATTCTTTCGGAAAAAAAAAAAGATAATAATAAATTAATTTTTATTTATCATTTTTTTGTCAACAATTAATCATTACTCGCGTAGATAATTTGAGTTTCTGTTGCGATAGTTTTCTATTTGGCGTTCAAGTAAAATTTAAATATCTTCCTTTGAGGAAGCAAAGATTAATGTTAAACTTTTACTGTTGATATATGTATGCATCAATGTTAAACTTCTACTGTTGATATATATATATAGATAACCATCTCATTCTTTGTATGTTTTTAATAAAAGATTCACCTCATTTTCATTCCTTCACATGTGAGGTTCTCTTAAATTCCCCCTCACATGTGAGCCCAAATAAAAAAATGAAAAATAGCTTATGTGGCCATTAAATCTCATTTTCACCATAAAATTTCTCACCAATAGGAAGAGCACATAACCTGCAATATACAAAGACCCACATTAATATTTAGCGTCATTTGACCATCATTATCATTTATAAAATCAATTAGAAAATTAAATAAAAAAAAATCAAACAATCAAAAAGGTAGTCAAATATATGACTTTGCAACAGTTGTCGAAGGCTTTTCTACAAATAAATCGAATAGAGTCCAATTTGTTTTTTTAAATCATTATAAAAAACCTAAAATTGTCACTTAAATGTCTCCACATTTCTCACCAAAAAAGAAAAAAGAAAAAAAAAATCCCACACACAATAAATCGTTAAATTCAAAATATAAAAAATAATATAAATAAAAGTAATAATGAAATACTATAAAAAAAAATAGAAAATTACGTTAAAAAACAATAAAACACACCCATGTTTTTAGAGTGTGTGGAGCGTATAAGATGAGAAAGAAGACTATGAAGTGGTGTGGCTAGGTTTAAAAATGGGATGGTTTGGCTTTTGAAAGGCATATACAATAATGATGCAATGTGGACAAGTCTATAATATTAAGTGGCGTCCACCCAACCATGTAATGCCACATTGACAGTTTTTAAATTTTTATGATTGACTAAATATTGCATTTTTTGTGAGCTCCAGATGCTAATAATTTTTTTACTCTACCTTTATCAAGTTCCCAAAAATGTCTCTCAATATCCTCTCATAATAAATACTAGACTTATTACTCTATATTTTTCTTGTCAAAATGGATCAGTAATAAAATCTCATAAATAAATAATTACATTGTAGACCCTCTAATGAACTGAACTCAAATTTACTACCTTTGGATTTGGATTCAGAATCAAATGAAAAATTTAGTTGCATTAAATTGGGACTAAATTTAGATTTTTAAATATATATATGTTTTTTATTTGTTTAAAATTTGATAATAGTATTAAATATCTAATCTTTTATATTCTGAATAATGACATATCAATTAATAAATGAATACATCTTTCAAATGAGATAAATAATCAAAAATGAGTAACAAGCAATTACTCAAAATTTAATTATATGTAATTTTTTTTTTAACAATATTAACTATTGGGGTTAATTGTAAAATATAAGAAATTTAAATTGTATTCAATTTATTTACATACATTTATTTTCTTTTATCAATTTTTTCTATTGATCCATTATTCTTAATTTACCAATCAATTTTGTTTAATAAATTTTATTTTCTACACTAGCAACAATTAATCAAATAAAAAAGATGATAAATTTAACAAAAAATATATATTCATTAAAGGTTTGATATGGTAGTATGATACTAAAATAAATAAAATTCAAAGTATCACTATAGTTAAAGTAAAGATACCCTTGGCCTATTGAAGTGTATGTTCATCTACCATTACGACAAATGTGTGTTGATGACCACCCATGATGTTATAGCTAGTCACATGTAGGAAAGAGGCTTCCACTCATAAATCTAAATCTGCTTTCCACTCACAAGTCTTCAATTTTATTAAAAGAGAACAAAGAAAAAAAAAAAAAAAAAAAAAAAAAAAACCTTCAAGATTGTACTTGCAGATTTTTTTTTTCTCCAAATGTGCTTTAAAAACATTTGCCTTTGATAATTTTTTTGTTTAATTTGGAGTTTGATTTTAAACAATGATTCACAGTGAACTGATTTTATACATGGATTTGTGCGGATCCTTGATTCGCTTGTGATTTTGGATTTTTTTTTTCAGACTTTTGAGTTTGCATTTTTTTTTTCTTTTTGGATATTACCATTACATTTACAACTGCGGTGTCCTTTGTTAAGGACTCTAAGGTACTATTAGGAACTCAATATTTTATCTTTACTACTCCCTAGTAGTAGGGAGAGAATGACTTACACTAAATGAAAAAATTGTCTTCCCACTAGAAAGACTTATAAGTAATTTACCTATATACAGGTGGGTTAGAAAGTAATTGTCCATCGCTTGTGGACATGGGTACTCGAACTCAGCATTGCTTATGAAAAGCGGCAAGTTAGAAATTATTTGGAAACTACAGCTTTTAAAAATATCTTGAAAATTTTGGACGGTCCCTTTTTCAAATCAATAAAGAGAAAGTGCCTTCATCAGGTTCCAAGAAATGTTTCTCAACACCCTCTCATGATAAATACTGATTAGTTAGATTAATCTGAGGAGAAATTCCATGAAATTTTTTATTACTCTATAAGAAATCTAATTATTATTATTTTTTTAATTTACTTCAGCAATTGTTAACATATGCTACATTATCCTACAAACTAACATGTCTCACAGCCTTTTTTATTCAACATTTGATTATAACCCTAACCTAATGTAATTACGTTTCGTAGAAAGTTTAAAGAATAATCAATTATGGTATTTTTATTGGGAAATTATAACAAAAATACTGTATAATTACAATTTTTTTTTTTTATATAAATATCCATAAAATTAGCATACATTCCCTTTAAAAATCAGTTTTATATGGATTATTATGACTAACTATGATGTTTTCACTATTTTTAATGCACATTTATTTTAAAATTAATATGAAAGGGAACATTATTCATAAAGCTGTTAGAAAACTAGATGGTCAATTGTATAATATTTTGGGGAACAAATCAAATTTGAATTTGATCGATGTGAAGGCGTTTCCCTTATATAGTTGGTTAATGTAAACTAAAATCCAGCCTTTATAATAAAATGGATACATCACACTACCTTCTCTTGACTTTATCCATAAACGATAATAACACTGAATCCTAAATTATCAAGTTATTAATATTAACATCTCATCTAATTATTGTCTAACAGTTGACCACTAATGATGGAAGGGCAATATGGTTTTTTCAACTTAGAATAAATAAATAATAACAAGAAAAATAGTTAGCCAATACTATATTGCATGTCAGCCTTAAAACAAAATATAATATTTTATTAAATAAAAATAAAACAAAAAATGCTTTACTTCCTCAATCATATTTCCTCACTAAAACTCACCAGTCATCGCATCACCAATGTCATCCTAAAGCCACTGCCAACACCCTGGCCAGCACTCCCACCGTTGGTTCAGCCATCATCATTTGTGTTGGACAGCTCGAACTCTCCATTGGTGAAGGAGGCCTCCATCTGTAATGGCCATCAATCTTGATCAAAGATGGAACATTTTCATCTCTAATGGAGAATGGCTCCATCAAAGATCGATGTCACTCCATCTCCAATGGAGTTGCTCTCTGTCGACAAGATGGAGTAGATTCCATCTTTGATGGAGCCGAGATGGAGATCAATTCCATAAGAGATGGAAGTCGCTCCGTCTCTGATGGAGCCAATCTCTATCAACAAGAAGGAGTAATCTATTCAATGTGATGAAGTAGATCACTTTCTATCCATCTCTTTTTATTATTATTTAAAAAAAAATTACTTCAAATTTGATCGAAAGAGAAAAGAAAAAGTTTGGCTTGAAAAAAGACATTATCATGTGATTTTGGGTTTAATAGTTTGCATTTGAATGAAGAGAAAGAGGTTTCGGTTTAGAGGATCTGGGTTTGCAAATTGGTTTGAAGAAGGATTTAATTGAAGATGGAATTAAAAAATTGATTATTTTTTATTCATTAATTAAAATCTATCTTTAAATTAATTAATTAAAATAGTTATGAAATGATAAAAAATAAAATAGTAGAGGCAATATGTGTATTTCGTCTATATCATTATTGACTAATACTAGTCAATTATATTGGTCAACGATCACAGATAAGTTATTAAAATTAGTTTAATAGTTCAAGGTTTAGTATAATTATGGATAAAGTCAAGGAGATTTGTGCAATTTGTCATAATAAAATTATAAATGGAATTAATGGTTGGAAAATAGATCAAATGAATTAAATCTTGCCGCATGAATGAAAAAGAAAAAATTATAAATAAGGGCTTCAATAAAATAAAAATAAGAGTATGTAATCTCTTTTTGGAGTCTTCTATACTGCAGCCTTTTTTTCTTCGACCAGGTTTTATCTTATTGGATTTGACTGTCAAGGTTTTTAATGAGATGGTCTATCTTAAATTGGTGTATATCCAAAGAAAGTGTTATGAGAAGTGGATAAACACCAAAAACAATATTTTATGTATTTAAGTTGAGAAGCGGTGCACTTGATCGACTATTTATGCCTATATAAATATATATATATATATATATATATATATATATATGTTGTTGTGCCTTTGGTTACCGTATGCAATATCCTCTCAAAATCTTTTTAATATTAAACAAAAAATGGATCAATTTCATGAGCTATTTTTCTGCTCTTCTCCATTTCGCTCTCTCTCTCTCTCTCTCTCTGTGATATTCCTTCTCTATTTCAATTTATTTCAGTTTATTTGTTTGTTTATAACAATCATATAATTGACAAGAGAAATTTTAACTAACAATGTAAAATCACTTTTGAGCACAATATTTGTAACTTTCAACTTAATTGATGTTTATAAAATTTTAGGTAACTACGTGTATCCAAATTTTATTTATCTCATGTCCAAGTTTCAATATTTGTTAAAGAAAGATATAAGAAAGTCATGAAAAAGTTAGAAAGGAAGGAAACAAGAAAATAAATTGAGTTGAAAGACTTATAAGTAGAAACTTGCAGCCCATGTCGTAGGAAATTGGAAGGGAAGGAGCAAAGGTAGGATAGTCAGTACAGAAGTATTGTTAAGTGTAAGTGATCCAACTCTAAAATGCTACTCTGTTTGTTGTGGACCCATATATAAATTTTAGCTTACATATTATGTCTTGAAATATTAAAAAGTATTATTATTTTTTTTTGTCATATATTAAGAATTTTACAAATTATAATGTTGTGTAATTTGGTCAAATGGTAAAGAGCCCTCATTTATCTTGACAATGACTCAGTTTCAAGTGGTTACACCATAAATAATCTTTAAAAAAAAAAAAAAATTACCACAAATTACTCTATGATATAGTTTGGTGATACCAAGTTACTTAATAGAACCCTGTACAATTTATACAACTGCAAGAAGAAAAGCCTGTGGACTTAGACCAAAAGCCTTCACACTTGCCTTCTATTTTTCTCGTCCCTACTTTTGATCTACACTAGAGAAGAAACAACCGAAGAGGAAAAAGGCTGAAAGCAAAGATTCCCTTTGCCTATTGACGAGTACTTTCATGAAGCGTTTTGACAAACGTGTGTTGATGACCCACAATGTTATAGCTAGTCACTTGGAGGAAGCTGGAGGCAAGAAAGTGTAATTTCCAGGATGATCTACTTTCCACCCACAAGTCTTCAATCCACTAGAAGAGAACAAAATGAAAAAAAATAAGAAATTTTCAAGATTGTACATGCAGAATTTTTTTTTGCTCCAAATGTGGTTTAAAAACATTAGACTTTGATTTTTTTTTTTTTTTTTTTAATTTGGAGTTTGATTTTAAACAATAATTCACAGTGAACTGAATTTGTACACGGATTTGTGTGGATCCTTGATCTGCTTGTGATTTTGAATTTTTTTAAAGACTGGTGAGTCTTTCTGTTTTTTTCTTTTTTCTGATATTATCAGTACTTTTATGGTTGCCACGACTTTTTGATAAGGACTCTAACATACTATTCAGAACTCAACCTTTTATTTTTACTCTACTTCCTAATAGTAGAGAGAGAGACCCACGCTAAATGAGAAAACTGTCCTCCTATTAGAGACTTATGAGTAATTTATCCGAATATATGGGGGTTAAACGGTATTATCTACTGTTTGTGACTTCGGTACTCTACTATATAGACATGGTTTTATACTCTGGTTATTGGTTAACTCAACAATTTCTTTAAATACAAAAGAGAAAAAGTGAAGAATAACGTAAAAAATGAAAAAAAAAGGAACTGTGAAGAAGACGGAAGGGCAGAAAATCTGAACAAAAGTGCAAGACACCATCAAAAGAAGCACAAAGTGTGTTGAAAGCTTTCAACTTTAGGAATTGTAATTGCACTGACACTGTCATCTGCTTTATGACCGTTTACTAATTGGGTCTCTTTCTCCTACACTACAAGCTGGAAATTGTTTGGAAACCGTAGCCTTTAAAAATATCTTCTTTTTTTTTTTTTTTTTTTCTGTGAAGCAACCTTTAAAAGTATCTTGAAAATTTTGGGTTGTACCTATTTCCTACACAACAAACCATTATGATATGTACACCAAATTATTCTTACTATATACGAGGCAACATCAAAACGTTTAAACGAATAATCTTTACCAAATAAAATATATTATAATAACAATAATGCCTTAATTTAACTTTCAAGGTTTTACTTAAATGATATAAATGATTTTTTTTACATAAATTCATAGTAAGATGTTTGTGCACTTTTTAGTAGGATACGTCTTTTTTTTTTTACTCTATAAGATTAATCTTAAAAGAAATGGTTTTGCTTTGGACTTTGGATGGGTAAGTGGTTTTTTAGAGTTAGGAGATTGAATTTTATGCACATGCCCTTCAAACCAACACAAAAGTTGGATTTCATGAAGGGTATATACGTAAATGTGTAAGTTAACAAAAATAACATATATATAGTATTAGGGTTGGTTTTTCAGCTCGGTTAAATTCTAGATACCCAGAACTGAACTAAACCAAAAAACAATGGTTCTTGTGGTTGAAAACTGAACACCCTTTAAAAAAAAATGTAACCTGAACCGAACATCCTAAAATCGGTTCATTTCGGAGTCACATGTGTTTTGCCCACTCCTAGTTTTGACAAATGTGTGTTGATAACCACCCACAATGTTGTAGCTAGTCACATGGAGGAGGGAGGCATAACATTGCAGAATAGTGAAATATGCCTTTGAAAAGTTGTTGGAAATTTGGAGATTGTTGGAAAAGTCATACTTTAATTATTATTATTATTATTATTATTATTATTATTATATTTTTTTTTTAATGCGGAAAAGTTATGCTTTTATTATTATTATTATTATTATTCTTTTAGCAGGGAAAAGTTGTGCTTTTAAAATCTTCGAAGGATTGTGTTTGCTAATGTAAGGCTTGCACTTCCAATTCCTCTGTTTCTGAAAACAAACAACCTATCAACCCTTCAATGGCAGCTTGCAACACTAAGAAAAAACGAGCTACTGCTGATGCTTCTTCATTATCGGCTTCTACTAGACAGAAATCCTCTCCAGCTTCTTCTTCTGGTGGCAATAGTCAATGGACAAACGAGGAGTTTTTGAGTTTTAGAGTTAAAGATACGCACAACAACTTCATTGATCATCTACATGCTACTTTGAAACAAAAAGGAATTATCACATTTAGAGATAATGAAAGACTTGAGGAAGGAAAAGAGATTTTTTCTGAACTCTTGGAAGCAATTGAAGGATCAATGGTTTCAGTCGTTATCTTATCCAAAGACTATGCTTTTTCTAAATCGTGTTTGGTTGAACTTGCAAAGGTTGTTAAGTGCATGGAGGCAAAGGGTCAGACTGTTTTGCTAGTTTTTTACAAGGTAGATCCATCAGATGTGAGAAATCAGAGAGGAGATTTCAAGATAGCCTTTGATAAACATGAACAAGATTTCAGGGATAACCTGGAGAAGGTGAAGAGGTGGAGATCAACTCTCACATAGGTTGCCAATCTCACTGGATGGCATTTAGATAACAGGTAACTTTATATCTCTAAACTTTAAAGCCTTGAAATTCTATGATTTTTGTTGCGTTTAACGCTGGTTAGGTTACATAGAAAATTTTCACTAATGCTTCTTTTTGACATAATTTTAGCATCTTTACAAGCTTTTCCTAGTTGGGTGGCTTGAACAGATCATGCTCTCAAAATATATGCAACATATAAATTATTATTTCTTATTAGGGTTTAAATAGCATTCATCTTCACTGCAGATCTTATGAAGTTGAATTCATCACTAAAATTGTCGACAAGATTTTGAAACGAACGAATCAAAGTCAATATTTACCAAGTGTCAATCAGGGACTCGTTGGAATAGATTCTCGTGTGGAGGAGATTTATGAGCTTTTAAGACTTGATATTTTAGATGAAATTCGCTTTGTTGGCATTTGTGGGATGGGTAGAATAGGTAAAACTACAATTGCTAGAGTTGTATATGAAAGGCTTTCATACCAGTATGATGTAGATGCTTTCTTGCCAATGTAAGGGAAGTCTCTGAAAAAAAGGGTCTTGAAAGTTTAAAGGAAATGCTTCTTTGTGACGTCTTAAAGGAAAAAGATTTAAATATATGTTGTTATCATAAAGGGATTAGTTTGATTAGAAAGTTGCTATGTAGGAAGTAGATTTTTCTTGTTCTTGATGATGTGGATCAATTAGAACAATTAGAAAGGTTGATTGGAAGAAAAGAGTGGTTTGGTTTTGGAAGCAGAATCATCATTACAACCAGAGACGAATTTGTGCTAACAAGCCATAGAATCAATAATGTTTATAAGATCAAAGGATTAGATTATGATGAAGCTCATAGACTCTTTTGTTTGAAAGTCTTCAAATGCACAGAACCAACAAACGATCATGTTGAGCTCTCAGAGTGTGTTGTGTGTTTTGCAGATGGACTTCCATTAGCTCTTAAAGTTTTGGGATCATTTTTTTCACATCATGGAAATGTCACTAAATGGAAAAGTGCATTGGAAAGACTAGAAGTAGATCTTGAGCCAAAGATTATGAAAATACTTCAAATTAGCTATGATGGATTACGAAGGTTGGAAAGGGAAATATTCCTAGATATTGTATGTTTTTTCAAAAGAAATGATATAGGTCAAATCAAGAAAATATTCAATAGTTGTGATTTTTACCCAGATATTGGAATAGAAGTTCTTATAGAAAGATATTTGATAACTATTGAAAATAACAAATTACAAATGCATGATGTGGTACAAGGAATGGGCTGGGAAATTGTTCGCGAACAACACCCTAAAGAGCCTAGCAAATGGAGCAGACTATTGCGATGTCAAGATGTTCATCGCATGTTGGTTGGAAATATAGTAAGATATTTTCTAAAGAATACAACTAATTATACGTTAATATTTCACAAAATACCTTAATATTACAGTTCAAGTAACTTCTTTCTATTATTTATACACATTGTTCGTTCTTCTTGTCAGGAAGCTCCAGTTGTTGAAGCTATGATAATTGTTGATTATAAAGAGTATATTACCCACGGGAATGGCAAATGCTTCTCAACCATGAGTAATCTAAGACTCCTCAATATCAGTAATGTTCACGTTTGTAAAGACCTTGAATTCCTATCGAATAAGTTATGGTTTCTCAAATGGCGGGGGATACCCTTTGAAGACTTTGCCTTCCAATTTCCATCCACAGAAGCTTTTTGAACTCAGCTTGTGTTATAGCCACATTGAGTATCTATGAATTGACATTAAGGTACACTACCATAATTGTCTTTGAAAACATTATAAAGGTCATGAAAGCTAGTTTTTGATTAATTTATTTTTTGTTTCTACGGCCTTAGTTACTTTCAAAACCTTATTAGAACCCCGGACTTTACAATGATTCCAAACCTTGAGAGGCTGGATCTTCAACATTGTACAAGATTGCTTGAGGTTCATCAATCCGTTGGATTTCTCGAAAGGCTTGTTGTATTGAATTTGAATAAATGTGAAAATCTTGTAAAATTTCCAAGCAATGTTTGTGGCTTGAAATCTCTTCAAATTCTTAATCTTCATGACTGCTCAAAAGTAGACAAACTGCCCCTCCATTTAGAAGAAATGGAGCATTTGGAAGAGCTAGATGTCGCTGGGACTGCTATAAGACAAGTACCATCATCCATTGTGCAATTAACGAACCTTGGAACATTTTCACTGAAAAAATGGATTTCTTTTCTGTTTTCACAGTTCTTGCCAAGTAGAAAGCCTAACTGCATGAGTTTGTTGTTGCCTCCTCTTGCAAGTTTCTCCTCTTTGAAAACATTAGATCTCAGTGACTGCAATTTTTAGGATTGAGCAATCCTGAGATATGTTGGCTCCTTATGCTCCTTAAGAGAGTTAAAGATTGGTTGGAACGACTTTGTTAGCCTACCAGATACCATCAACCAATTATCTAAGCTTCATATTCTTTGCATGCAGAAATGCCATAGGCTTCAGTCATTGCCAAAGCTTCCACTTGGATTATTTTTTGTACGGACAGATGACTGTACTTCCTTGGAAACACTATCAAGTGTACAAGAACTGACCTCTCTAGAGATTACACTACAATTTCTCAGTTGCTTCCAACTGGTTGAGACTCAAGGCAGCAACAAAAAACAGTTTGGCAATTATGTTACTGAAACACCGGCTCCAGCTTTCTCTTTCCTAAACAAGCTTCTGATATCTTTCCTTCAAATTTTCCAGCAGTTGTCTTCTATAGTTTCACTAATCATATTAATTTCTCAGTCCTGTTGCTGTGGCACGTTTCTGTTTTATTATATTGATAAATTCAGATTTTTGAATACAACATTTTCGATTGTAGATAAGTGTTAGAAGCAATTACAAAGGCGATGCTGGTTTTGAATTTTCTATTTGTCTCCCAGGAAGTGAAATTCCAAAATTTTTCAATTGTCAGAAAGAAGGGATTGCAATATATGGAACACTACTTGATGGTTGGTTCAATTATGAATTTATCGGATTTCTTATGTGTGGAGTGGTATCGCGCCGTGAAGATTTAGATGGTTCAATGACAACTGCCAATGATTTTGATGCCCATTTCTCAACTAGCAAGTCTGATAACCTTCTGTTCGTCTATATCCCTCGTGAAAGACTATTGCATGTACGAAAAGGTACTCATGTTGTTGGGGCTTCCTACATTGACAAAAAATATTTGATGAAGAGGTATGCATTCCGTCCACTTTACAAGCACGATGTAGAGAATCTTGAAGACTTATCAGCAACAGATGTTGAAAATTTTATGGTCCCAGAGACTTATGAGGGTGTTCCCCGTGTTTTTTTTAAAATCCCTACGCTAGAGATTTTCTTCTTTATGGAGATTATGAATCTATGATGATGGGCAGCCCAAAACATTTCACTAGTAATAACATTTGAGGTGTGAAAGTGAATTTAGATGTCATGTGCCTCATAGTCGTATTATTCTAAACATGTTGATCACATTCTAGGTTCTATTATTCTAAACTTTATTACTTCTCCTTTTTCCATATATTTTTAGTTTTAAATTTTTTTGCAACCCATTATTTGTTAGCTTTTACATCTGATTTTTTTTTTTAATTTTAATTTTATATTTATTTTTCGCTAAAACGTAGAAGGCTTTGTTTTGTTTTAAACCTAAAACCTCACATACCTTGAGCAAGCCCATATATAACATAATACCATGAATATTACAATAACCTCTATAAAATGAAGTAATTGCATAACACTCCCTTGAGGTATGCTAAAAATTAGACGAAAACATATTTACCATTTTATTACTTCAAACTCTTATACCGTTAGCTAATTTCCATCAATTTTAACAGTTGACTAAAGTTTTTGGTTAAATGATAAATTTGCTCATGAATAAGACAAAATCCTAAAAAAAATACTTTAAAAAAATCCTAAAAATCATCACCAATAATATTTAAAAAACAATTTTTTCAAAAATCATCAAAATAAAATTAAAAAAAAATGAGAAATAATAAAAATTAAAAGAAGAAAAAATATTTTGAAAAAAATAATAATTTAATTTTTAAAGTACAATCACATCCTTTTAATTAATCTTATTCAATCAAACTAAATCAATCTAAACTTCAAATAAATCAATCCAAAAAATTAAACGATTTGCCAAACTAACCATAAGATTCACCACCAAAAACCACTCTCAAATCTACATTTCAGATCGGGTTTTCAACCAAAGCTTTGCACAACATCATTTTCACAACAATAATAATCTTGATCTTAGTTTTAAAAAAAAAAAAAAAAAATGTCAGAGAAAAAAATCTCTCTTCTTCATCTTTGTTTCAGTCCCACAGATGATCATCACCATAGCAATCGAAAACCCAAAAAACTTTTAACTCAACATCAGTTTAACATCATAATCCAGTTCTTCATCTCTAATTTAATTCCATATTAATGTCAATCTGAAAACCCAAAATAAGTTCATTTGTCAAACACACCTCCTCTCTTTCTCAACCATGTCGAACCAACTTCCCTCATTATTTGAAACCCAAACAACTCTCCTCGTTAGCTAAGCAAAGAAATAGAAAAGAGAGGCACCGTGATGCTGTTTGTGAAACGGCCACCATCGAAGGATAAGATCACATATATGAAAGAGAGAGTGCACGTGAGAAAGGAAAGAGAGAGCGAAAGAAAGAGAATGAAGATGAAGAAGAAGAAAACTGCACCGGTTGAGGATGAAGAAAAAGAAGACAGCAATGAACAGAAGAGAGATGGATGGGTGGAGATGGGTAGGCGGGTAGAAATGGAAGAGATGGAGGAGATGTTGGATGGGTGCATGATGAGATAAATTAGGTGAAGATCTGTTGTTCTTCGATCTGGGAAGGGATCTGATTTTTTAAACTTTTTTATTTTTTATTTTTTGCATTAATTTTTTTAATTTTTTTTTTTAGATTAATCCCCACCATCCAATCATGTGATGGATGGTGGGGAATTTTTTTTTCAAAGAAAATTATTGTTTTTATTTAATTCTTAATTTTAATTTTTTAATTTTTAAAATTTTTCATTTTTACAACAATTTTTTTTTTTTAAACTTTTTACTTTTAAGTTAATCTCCACTGTCCATCATGTGATGGACGGTGGAGATCTCTTTTTAAATTAGTTATTATTTTTATTTTTTATTTATTTTTTATAATTTTAAATTTAGGAAATATGATTAAAAAATTAAAAGATGAAATTATCCCTTAAGTTAACCAACCTTAATAGAATTTGACTAACAGAGTGAGGATTTGGTGTAATAAAGGTTAAATGTGTTTCCGTTTGTTTTTAGGCAAACCTCGAGGGGGAGAGGGGGGGTGTTGTACATTTCACTTCTATAGAATATTAATATAGAAATTAAAAGAAACATGATTCTTTCATTAGAATATGATGTTTGATATGAAATGCATTTACTATGAATACTTATGATATGACTGTAGAATTTGTTTTTACAGTACAAAATGGGCATCTTTATACCTTCATGACGTTCCTTTTTTTTTTTTTATGACTGTGACCAGTCTAGAGTACAACCAAACTAGTAACAATAGGCATTTGGGTACGATTCGCAAATCAACTTTTAAGAACGAGAGGGCAACCCGCATACCCACACCTAAATGGAGGGATTGGACAACCTACGTACCCATATTAAGAGGGAAAAGGTGTCACACCTTCATAACATTACTTACAAAAGCATTTTCAATTTTCAACTTAACTGATTTATTGGTTTGAAAATATAATAAAATAGATATCTTAAAATCATAATAAAACAAGATGATGAAATCATTAATTAGTTAGACAAATTATACATGAAATGGAATTGTTGTTTGGCCATTCATGGAATCCCTTATAATAAGATATAACTTAATAAAGTCTAAAGGTTCGTAGATAAACAAATGAATGAGATTCTAATTTCTGATAATTAAGAAAAAGGATGATTTAAAAAAAAAAAAAAAACCTATTGTAGTTTGAAAATATCTCATTTCTACCATCCATAGTTTTATTTTTATCAAAAATATCAATTAACATTACTAAGTTAATAGAAAAGTTAGACAAATTGTAAAATGACATTTTTAACTCTAATAAAAAGATTTTATTTAAAAATAAAATAATTATAAAATACCACCTGCAATAATTATAAAATAATTAAAATTGATTAGATTGATGGTAGAGATCAATACACCAAATTAAAAATAAAAAATTGATACAAATAGAAAAAAATAATATCTTAAAATTAAAAATTTGTATACCAATAAAAAATGTATACTAATAAAATATTATTGACGAATTTATCTCAACTGTCCATCTGGACGGTAGAGATCATATTAAAAAATAAAATTAAAATAAATTTTTAAATAAAACAAAACAAAACTTTAAAAAAAAAAAAAAATAGAGATCCACTAGATTGGATCTCCACCGTCTATCCAAATTCCATCCATATGCAATTTATCACTCAACCATCGTTCATCATCAAACCAACATCTCATCAACACCATCTGCAACTCATCAACACAATAAACACTACTGCTTCTTCGTTAACACCATCTACAATCAAACACCATCTGCAACTACTTCTTCATCAACATCATCTGTAATCAATACCATCTACTATCAATACGATTTGCAAAATCATCAACCCATACAATCAATCAATCTCACACACAACAACAATCAATCCCCACCAAAACCACACTAAAAAAATTAAAAATTAAAAAAAAAAATCACAAAAAAAAACCCACACAAACAACAATCAATAAAAATATTTTATAATAAAAATTGTATACTAATAAAAAAAATTAAATAATATTTTACATTCTAAATCTCCAATGGTAAAGACCATTTTGGGTCTCTATCATGGAGACCCGAACTAGGTCTTTAGCGGTGGAGACTCAGGTGGTCTCCACCATCAGAGACCAAAATGGGTCTCTGATAGTCTTCATTAAGTCGTTATCATCGAACCCACCTATAAATTAGGTCGAAGATAGAGATAGAAGAGAAAAAAAAAGGCGAGAGAGAGGCAATTTTAACCCATTTATTGTCGTCGTCGAAGATAGACCCACCTATTGGAAGAGAGACCAACTATAGCGAACCCACCTACGGTAGTCGTTAAACCCACCTATCAGAGATAGAGGGAGAAGAGAAAAATAAGAGATAGATAGAGCAAGAGAGAGAGAGGTAGTTAAGAGGAAAAATAGATTTTTATTATATATATTTTTTATTTTTTATTTTTAAATAGAATATCTTGCTTTTTTAATAAGTTTATATTTAGTATTATTTATTTTAATTTTTTATATTTTAATTACTTTTTGATTGCATTTCCCATTTGGCTCTTGAAGTCAAACAGTCAATCAAGTCAATCTAATGGATTTTGTGACCGTCAAGGGTGTTGTCGTCCTTTCACACACCTTCAAAATGATGTTTTAAGTGTTTTTATTAAGGTTAAGTGGTATTTTAGATAAAAATGAAATGATGAATGATAAAAAAGAGATATTTACAAACTACAATAGGTTTTTTGGGATTATCTCTTAAGAAAAATGAAACAACATTAATACCTTAGTGCTATTCTGGCTAATATATATTATTAGCCATAGGATTAGTAACATATATAAGGTTGAAGGATTAAACAATGATGAAGCTCTCAAGCTCTTTTATTTGAAAGCCTTCAAACATAAGCAACCCACAAATGATCATTTTGGTTTTATAAACTATGTCGTGTATTACAAAAATGGACTTCCTTTAGCCCTTATAGTTTTGGTCCTTCTTGTGTGATAGAAGTGCCAATGAATGGAAAAGTGCCTTCGACAGACTATAAGAGTATCCAAATAATAAGATTTTGAATATACTTCGTATACGTTTTGATGATCTAAACCAAAATAAAAAATATATAATCTTAGATATTGCATGTTTCTTTAAAGGAAAAGACAAAGATCGAATCATGAAAATAATGAATGGTTTTGATTTTAACATAGATTTTGGAATAAGAGCTCTTATTGAAAAATAATTAATCACAATTTCAAATAATAAAGTGTTGATGCATGATTTATTGTAAGGAATGGCCTAGGAAATCGTTCATGAACAACACCTTAATAATCCTAGCAAATCGAGCAGATTATGGTTGTCTAATCATGTGCATGACGTGTTAGCAAAGCAAACGGTAATTTCTATTTTAGTTTTTTTAATTTTAGCTAAAACATATTTATATATTCTTTATATGATTTCATCAAAAGCAAAAAGGTTTATAGTAGAATGCAATTAGTTAAGCACTAACTCATTAATTAATTTAATTTATTAGGGAATAGAAGTCATTGAAGTTATCATGGTCAAGGTTCCAAAACTCGTTACTTGCTACTCGATCGACAAGATGAGGAGTAGTGAGTTTTCGGTTGCTAAGCGAGTGCTATTCACTGACTGTTAAACTAGGTCAAACTTGTAAAAAAAAAAAAAACTTAAAAAATTTCTATATGATCAAAATACAATCATATGACTATTGACCAATTAGTTTGATACTTTTGACTATTGACCAGTAGGATTTAACATCAACTCTTTAAAGGCAGAAGATATTTTTGTTGAGTTTTTGGAATCTTAAAAAAGGTTCAGGTCATTACAACCAAAACTCAGGTATTGATGTAATTTCATCAAACCTCATGGGGGTTCGTGTAATTTGCCTTAATATATATACATATAAACACAAAAACGTATAAGTCTTTTCTCACCTTACTCTCTCACCTTTCTCTCTCATGCCTCACCCTCATCTCTTACCTTCCTTCTCTCTCAGACTACACCCTCCTTTCTCATTGTCACTTGCTAGTGTTGTCGTCACCGCTCGCCACTTTTAGTAAGTAAAATTTTAAAGAAAAAGTGAAATTGTTGTGTAGGATATTTGATTTTTGAAAATTTTTGTTGTAGGCTATTTGGTAATGAGAAAGTGAAAGAAAGTTTGAAGTATGGTGGTCAGTGGTGATTGGTAAGTTGTTGAAGTATGGTGGTTTGTTATTTTTTTTTATTATTATTATTATTTTATTTTTACATAATCCGAGTTGGGCCAAGTTGGCTGAGTTGGCCCGAATACTAAGCCCAACTCAATGCATACTCGCCGGAGGAATGTTGTTTTTCTAGTAGATTATTCAGTTTTTTTGTGGCGTTAGAATTGAGAAATGTTATTTGGAAAGGAATTTTCTAAGAACCAGTCTTTGAAAACTAGATCACTAAGAAATTTGAAAAAGCCATTTTCTTAACAGTTTGTTAGGAGCTTTAGAAATTTGAAAAAGCCATTTTCTTAATAGTTTGTTAGGAGCTTTGAAAGCTTCAAAATTTTCAACTCCTAGTACAATTCTAACATCTTTTAAACTCAGAATTTTAATCTCTTTTAATTTCCCTTTTGTAAAGTTTCATTTACAAGATTATTTTCTTTTACAAGTTTTGGTATCAAAGCCTATCTCTCTTAAAATAATGAATAGTTACAATGGCAGACTTCATCTTTTATAGATTGCAGCCTTACATTATTGTTGCTTATCTATTTGGTTTATATACTTTCTTTCTTATATGAGTATTAGGCAAAGCTTTAATAGACTCTGAAAAACAACATATGCTTTGAACATCAAAAGCCTGTCTTCGAATGACTCATCGTCCGATCAATGGCAGTGCATGGTAACTGATTATTTAAGGAAAAAGGAATTGAAAACTTGGGAGACTTTTCAAATTGTAAGTGGTGGCTGCTTCTAAGAAAATAAGACCTTGTTTTCATCGAAAAAAGTGTTCAATCAAGCACACTCTTCTTTCTAAAGGATTGTTGGATGCACTTTTGAAGTATCAAATAAAATGTGGAAGATTTTAAGCAGCATGCCCAATTTGTCATTTAGCAAGCAAGTCATGAACATAGTCATTGCAACCATGGATATATATATATATATATACAAAAGCAAACTAATAGTTTAATGGGCTGATGATATTTAAAATTTTACATTCTTACATGATTACATATATACTATATAGTTACATTTTTTTTTTATTACTGTTATATATTGAGGTGAAAATTTTAAATATTACATTTCGTAAAGGAAAAAAAAAAAGGCTATAAAAAATGAAATAAAAAATAGAACTCAAAACTAATTTAGTCAAAAATGTTGATGTGGCTTTGGATTCGAAGCATTCTTTAGTTGGCGTGCGATGGGAGCAGCTCTGAGGGATTACAAAGGGCTTTTTGTGAAGAAAGTGCATGGTTTTTTTCTATTATGCTAGTGCCAACTTTTGTGAAGAACACCAAAAAAATTGGACAACAGTTGATAAACCTCTCACACCTAGCCGTTTGAAATTATGATTCAAGTCATTCCTCCCAAATTCCAAATCTGTACTTGGAAAAAAAATAACAAATGATTACATTCAAACTTTCTCCTGACAATGCACTCACGCTCATTGGATGCTTCATAACAGAATTTCAACTTTTTTAATTGTTCAAAAACTCAACTAGGATGACAACCAAATAACATTAAAAAAAAAATTAAAAAAATTAAAAAAAGTTTGGAGATTAGAAAAGTGTTTATGATCAGTAGATAAATTGTATCAGACCTACACTTATTAAAATTCAGTAAACTTTCTTTAAAAAAATGTTTAAGATTTTCCGAAAAAGACTCAGAAAAACACTTTTAATTCCTAATAAACGCTTGTATATAAGTTCAAAATATGTTAAACTCAAAAATGCATTTGCTACTCGAAAAAAAGGTTTCGAATATCTAAAAAGGCTTTGGACAATGCCGAAAACACCCCAAGTTGAGATAATTTACATCTCATTCATACAATCAGTTAGTGCATTCAAAAGAAAGTAATCTAAGTTTGCATTTACATGAGACAAGATTCTAGATTACAATACACATGCACTAGAGAAACAGCTACGTACCTTATAATAAAAGTTCCATTAGTAAATCTAACTACAGCCTCAAACTATCATCATCTGATATCGTCTCCTCTGATGACGCATCACTGTCGACAACAACCAAGTCATCTGGATTGTTCGTACGATACAAAGAAGTCGTGCTTTGTTCATGGGAAATCTCTCGTTGATGATCACTTCCAGATGGTTGGTGGCAGCTTGATCTTAAATCACTAAATAAAAGGAGTGGCCCTTGGATAAACAAAAGTTCTCCTGATCTGTTCAGTAACATTGCTTTGGAGGTTTGTGAAGTTGAAATGTGGCTTGTCCAAGACACTGCCGTCTCTGCGAGAATAGACATCACCTAGTGAAAATCGGGTTCTATCCATCGTACTTTCTCTCCGTGGTCTTCTTTTGTGATGCAAGAAGGCATCATTACAGCCCAAAGAATTAGCTTCTGCCTCTGCATATTTTAATAGTGAAACACATGCACCGTTCAAAAGTTTAGATAGTTCTTCCTGCCACCGCTCAGAGAGATCTCTGGCCGTCAAGCAACAGTTAGTGTCTCGGCCGTGATCTTTGGCTAAAAGAAGATTGCTGCAAAACATCCTGGATGCACTGTTCATAAAGACCAATGGATTCACTAATAGATTTCACCAATGGTGATGTGGTGCATAAAATCTTAGGAGCATATCCTCAGAATTTTGGCTCTGTGGGCAACGATGGATTTAAGAAGAATGAAGATCCGCTAGAAGTTCTGTTCAGCTGATTACTTTCACTTCCTGAAGTATGATTATTAATTTGTCCCAACATAAAGCAGTTGGTTGCATGTGGAGTTGTAATTGCTAACTTGGAAAAGTCTTGCTTTTTTTGTTCTGAAAACAGCTGGGTTCAAGCAAAAGAAATTCCAGTTTAACTCGAACAGGCCATCATATTGTCCCCAACATTAACAAAACAGAATAATCTTGGACTTTATAAAACTTAAAACGTATCTGTTTAGAATAAGATAAGAGAATAAAGAAACACAGAAAGGACAAAATCAACTTGCCTATAGGCATTTGTTTTCTGATGTAATCTTGGCGGAGCACCCGGGAGAAGATTCAACATTATTTATACAGATCAATGCATCTCCAAGTACGTCTCTGTGGTGCATGCATGTAGATATACCAAAACTTTCAGTTATTTTTTTGTTTATTTTTGAATCAGAGACTTCATGTGATAGAATATTATGACTTCTACTTGAACAGTCTAATGAGTCTGGAAGAGAATTGGTTCAGCATAAAAAGTTTGGTTAGGAGAATCTGAGTTGATATCAACAGTAGAGTCACATGCACCACATGAATCTGTAAAAACACACTCACCACGGTTACTTAAATGGAGTTGAGCAATGAAATCCTGTATTTATGACTTTGTAAAGTATGGAACAGAAACTGCAACCTTATGGTCACATCAAGACCTGTCAAGTAATAGACCTATTGACTCGAGTTGATGCTTATGTTTTTGACAAGCTAAGTAAATAAATTTTACCCAGGGGAGTAACAGAGAGCTTCAAACAGGGTAGCAATTCTTCTTTCATCAATTCAGGAACTATTGCTGACTTCACATCATCACTTGAAAAGACCTGAGACTCAGTTGTAACACATGCCCCGAATTCATGGATCCCAGACTTTTCATCCACAATTATGCTACTAAAGGTGCAAGCTTTAATTGCATCATTTAAAGGTGCATTTTGTACATCCATGGCAACTTTGGTACTCTGGCATGGTACTTGTCCAGCATTAGGAGTTGCATCCGTGGATACGTTCTGATAATCATGTGATCGTTTACTCTCACATGTCAATCTGTTTAAGATAATAGAAAATTTGTTACAATAGTGTTAGGAAGCAGGTTCAGCTTACTCAAGCTGAACATCCATCGATGTCTTGATGTCGAAAGAATCTTTGATTCTTGAAGCTTAAAATGACATCTTGACAGCTAATGAAACATTAACACAAAAGCAAGAACCATCTGTGTACAGATAATTGAATCTAAAACATCTGAAAACTTGTATTTTTATTCATATGTTTAATTTACAACTAACACTCTCTTATATACATTGATAACTCAGCTAACATTCATCACAAGAAATCTATGTATCTCTATCTCTCTTCTGATTGGTCAATGAAGTGATGAGCTGGACCTTTCCTAGCAACCTTTCCTACTCGATCTACAATTATTCTGTGCTGCTAGTCTACTGGAAATGTCCTGGAGACTCATCTTGATGTCTTTGCTCAGCACCATCAGATATTGATGGATGTTCAACTGGAGTAAGCTGAACCTGCTTCCTAACATTCCCCCTCAAACTCAATGGGGGATCTTGTACATTGAGTTTGCTCTTTAGAATCTGAAACCTGGGTGTTGACAAAGCCTTAGCGAAGATATCAGCTACTTGGTCAACAGAAGGCACATGGTTAATCAATAGCTGTTTTTGAATCACTCTTTCTCTAACAAAATACAAATCCAATTCTATATGCTTGGTTCTAGCATGCAGAACAGGATTATTTGACATTGCTATAGTGCGAAGATTATCAACCCAGAATGTGGGAACCTTTGACTGAGGAACTCTGAGTTCTTGAAGAAGTGATTTAAGCCAGTTCATTTCTGCAACAGCTGAAGCAAGACTCCTGTATTCAGCTTCAGTTGATGACCTTGAAACCGTATGCTGCTTCTTTGCACTCCAAGCAACAAGATTTGGTCCCAAATGTATACAAAATCCTGATGTAGACTTCCTGTCCTTTGAGATACCTCAAAATCTTCTCGACTGCCTTCCAGTGTTCATCCAAGGGAGTTTGCATAAATTGACACACCTTGTTGACAGCAAAGGTGATGTCTGGTCTAGTGATCGTTACATACTGCAAAGCTCCCACAACAGACCTATATTTACTTGCATTATCAATTGGACTACCTTTATAGAGTGACAGCTGCCTCCCTACACTCTGCAACCATAGGAGAAGAGAGGTTTTGCATTTTCCATCTTGGTTTTCTTTAACAGATCCTGTATGTACTTGTGATAAATGGAGCCCTTTTTCTATCCTCTGAACTTCTATACCCAAGAAGTAATGCAGCAAGCCTAAATCTTTCAATGCAAATGTTTTATTCATCTGTTGAACCAGCCTTTCTATCTCAGTCTCACTCGAACTAGTGACAATAATGTCATCTACATACACAAGGACGTATAGACAGAACTCATTAGTAAATTTGCAAAAAAGGGACTGATCTGCTCTGCTTGAAGAGAACCCCATCTGAAGAAGAGCGTCTCTAAACCTGTCAAACCAGGCCCTGAGGGCCTGTTTCAATCCATACAAGGCTTTGTGCAATTTGCAGACCAAATGCTGTCCATTCTCCTCCTCAAAGTCTGGTGGTTGTTGCATGTAGACTTCCTTACAAAGAATACCATTAAGAAAAGCATTGTTAACATCTAATTACCTTAAATTCCACCCATTTGTGACTGCAAGTGAAAGAATGACCCAAACAGTTGTAGTTTTCACTACAGGGCTAAACATTTCAGTGAAATAAAAACCAGCTAATTGATGGAACCCTTTAGCTACAAGCCGAACTTTGTGTCTAAGCAAAGTACCATCTGGATTTCTTTTTACCTTAAAAACCCACTTGCAGCCTATAATCTTCCTTCCTGCAGGTGGAGGAACTAAAGAACATGTGTGGTTGTCCTTGACTGCCTGAAATTCAGTCTTCATTGCAGCAAACCATTGTGGATGGGCTAAAGCTTGTTGGAAAGACTCTGGTTCAGTATCATCTAGCCGAGCAATCCAAGCTTTTGGCTTAAAGATTCCAGCTTTAGCTCTTGTCACCATAGGATGATGATTTTGAGATTGTAGTTCTGCTTGAGACAGTTGTTGCATATGTCTAGTGGCAGTAGGTGCAACATTTATGCTATGTAAGTCATCAGAATGCTGCAAGACATGATCATTAGTAGCAGTTGTAGCATGAGCTTCAAAAATATTGTTAAAAACCTGTGAAGTCTGTTGAGTAGGACAGGATGATGAAGAAACCACAGATGGAAGCAAAGATACACTGTTAGGCCTCAGGTTTCCACTAGTAAATGTGTTTTAGCAAAGGGAAACACATTCTCTTGAACACTTCATTTCTAGCTATGTATAACCTGCCCTTTGAGCTCAAGCATTTTTACCCTTTATATTGATTACGATATCCTAGAAAGGTGCAAGGCTCACTTCTAAACTGCAGCTTATGTTGATTATATGGTCTGATATGAGGATACACAAGATAGCCAAACACTTTAAGAGTTAAGTAATCAGGATCTCTACCATATAGACAAGTAAACGGACTTTTTCCTTTCAAAACAAGTGTTTGCATATGGTTTATCAGATATGTAGCAATGATGAAAGCCTCAGACCAAAAACGAATAGGTAATGAAGCTTGTGAGAGGAGGCTTAGACCAGTTTCAACAATTTGTCTATGCTTCTTCTCAACAAGTCCATTTTGTTCATGTGTGTAGGGACAAGAATGTCTGAAAATAACACCACATTCTGCTAAGAAAGATGATAGAACTAGGAATTCCCTTCCATTATCAGTCTTGAGGGTCTTTATTTTGGAAGAAAATTGAAGTTCTACTTGAGTTTTGAACGTTTTAAAAACTTGAGCAACTTCTCCTTTGGTTCTAAGCAAACAGATCCATGTGTACCTACTATAAGCATATAAAAAACTAACATAAAATTTTGAACTATTTGTTGATGCAACAAGGGCAGGACCCCACACATCAGCAATGACTAACTCAAGAGGACAACTATAAGATGTATTAGAATGCTGAAAAGGTTGAGTGTGAGATTTACTCACTTGACAATCATGACAAAAGAAAGAGTTGGAGCTAGAAAATGGAATTCTGCATTTATTCAATTTGGTTTTTACAATAGATGAGGATGGATGTCCCAACCTCAAATGCCAAAAAAACAAACTAGGATCGTTTGGGATACAATAACCATCAAACATATCAACATTATCTACATTTGTTGCTGAATTACTAACATTGACAGTAGGTTGTTTGTACAATTTGGAAGCTGAAAAATAAAATCTATGATCAGACGTTGAGGAAGAATGCAAAGACTTTGAGAACTCCTTTTCTTTACTTGACCACTGTAGTGGTAAATCAAACACATACAGGCCATTTTTAAGGACCCCTTGAAGAAGAGCTTTCTTTGTAACTTGGTCCTTCACAAGACAAAAAGAGGGGTGAAATTCAATAAAGACATTATTGTCTTTAACAAATTTAGAGACACTAAGCAAGTTCTTCGTGATGTGTGGAATATGAAGAATATTTCTAAGATGAAAAGCATGTTTATCAAGAGTGAATGCATTAGAACCAACAGAAGAGATGATCAAACCTACTCCATTACCCATGTAGATTCTCTCCTTTCCTTGATATTCAGACTTGTTCATGAGATTTGCAATGTAGGAGTGCAATCTGGATACCACTGTGTGTTGCCAATCGTAGTGCCAAATGAGCTAGTATCTGGTCCTGCAAACATTGCTGCCATATTTCCAGGATGTCCAGTACTAGTATTGCTATTTCCATTGCCTCCTCTTAACTGTGTGTTAAACTGTGGCTGATAGATTTGATCAAACCTATAGTAGCATCTCGAAGCTCCATGTCCTGGCTTGTAACAAATTTGGCAGGGAGGTCGATTATTGTTATACCTTCCTCTACCACGACCTCTCCTTCCACCAAAATTGTGACCAGATTGCCTTCCTCCAAATGCATTTGTATGCACATTTACATTCTCCTTCCCTGAACCACTAGGCCTGATGCTACCACTTCTTTTATTCATGGCCATGTTAACACTTAGACTCTCAACCTGAGTATGCCTTTCAATTCGAGCCTCATGAGTGAGCAACAAAGCTGTAATTTCCGCCATTGTGTGACTAACTGGAACTAATGTAATAGAGACCACAAAGGACACATATTCTGAACCTAAACCACTCAGAATTGCCATTATATTGTCCTCCTCACTCATTACATAACCGGTGAAAGAAAGAGGATCTATAACACCTTTTTCCTTTGTCAAGTACTCTATCCTTGTGAGACCATCTTTCTTCAAAGTTTGAAGCTGCAACTTGAGTTGCATGATGTTGGCTTTAGACTGAGACTTAAACAGTCTTTCAATGTTCAGCCATGCTTCACAAGAAGTCTCACATCCAATCAAATGAGGCAAGATTTCTTGACTCATCGATGACAACATCCAACACAACAAGATTTGATCTTGTTGTTCTCAATCCAAGAACAAATCATTAACAGAACCATCTGAATGCACTGGACTCGGAGGAGAAAAACTGGGATCGATATAGTTTCCATGCCAATTACCTTTGATTGCCGCGAGAATTTGCTGCCTCCACAGAAGATAGTTGTTGTGATCCAGCTTTACAGTCAGCTTCAGTTTCATTGGTGAGAGGAATCTTGATCCACCAAGTGAAGAGTTGTTGATTCCTGAATTCGAAGCAGAAGACATGGTGTGTTGAAGCTCTGATAC
The DNA here is from genome assembly GCA_021234005.1 of Nephelium lappaceum. Classification (NCBI taxonomy): domain Eukaryota; kingdom Viridiplantae; phylum Streptophyta; class Magnoliopsida; order Sapindales; family Sapindaceae; genus Nephelium; species Nephelium lappaceum. The sequence continues at coordinate 13,932,144 of CM037998.1, read as the reverse complement.
CATGAAAGAATCTTTGATTCTTGAAGCTTAAAATGAAATCTTGACAGCTGATGAAAGATTAACCTGAAAGCAAGAACCATCTGAGTACAGAGAATTGAACTAAACACCTGAAAACTTGCATTTTTATTCATATGTTTAATGCACAACTAACACTCTCTTATATACATTGATAACTCAACTAACATTCATCACAAGAAATCTTTGTATCTCTATCTCTCTTCTGATTGGTTAATGAAGCGATGAGCTGGACCTTTCCTAACAACCTTTCCTGCTCAATCTACAATTATTCCGTGCTGTTAGTCTACTGGAAATGTCCTGCAGACTCATCTTGATGTCTTTGCTCAGCACCATCAGATACTGATGGATGTTCAGCTTGAGTAAGCTGAACCTGCTACCTAACAAATAGCATGTTGAGAAATTTGATTTATGGATTAACTTGCCAGGGTTTATCTGATCATACATCTCAGTTTCCAAAGCTGGTCCTGCATCAGCATTTACAGAATCAGCCTTCATCTGTCACAAGATAAATAAATTGAGCAATTCCCGTACAAAGCAAGAAATAGTAGGTTTGGAGTGTCAATACAATTTTGGAGCATACACTGCTATATTACTAGTGAATCCAGCAAAATGGAAAGTGGCTGGCTCTGCCATTTTACAAGTTTCAAGATTTATTTTCTAAAACTTCTATCTCACATAAATATGAGAAAGGACTGGAAATACGCTCACTTGCTACATAACACCTACACTTCACCAGACATTATAGAATTAATCTACAACATGAAATTGATTATTGTCGTACAATTTTATGTGGCTTTAGCATGATAAATTCAGGAGAGAGTAACAGCAGATTTTCGGGTTTGTTACTTACAGACGACTCCTTTTGCCAGTCTTGATGAATAAATTGTTAAGCAATAATCCAAAGATCGTGATATTTAAGCAATGTTTATTAATTTTATTGCTCATCTTAAGCCCTTCACCTAGATGATAGTCTAATAAGCACCTAACCACCAACGTAAGAAGTCTTCATTCAAATGTTTATCTGAATCATACCTATTTTGAAAAGGTTTTACCCTCTGAATACTAACAAGAGAAAAAGAGATATTCAACCACATTTGTTTAGTTTCTTTATCCTCCTTAAGTTCCACGCTAGAAGGCAGCCTCTTAAATCAATAAGACACAGGTCTATATTACAATATTACGATTAACTTGCATAAAAATAATAAGAATAACACAATAGTAACATAACAACCACAACCATAATAATTCCACAAAGCTTTACCATCGGACAACATCAGATGGAAAGCCAAAGAAAATTTTCCTTATTTGTCATTTGTTTTTTGGAATAAGTAAAAGAACCAGGAAACCATTTCAAGTATGCATTCCAAGAAGTTTTGTAACAGAGAAGAAATACATACTTTATCTTGATTGTGACGGTGCATAAGTTTTGTATCCGGATTTTCCCCTTCCAGCTCCAGATCTGTTAAAAGATATGTTGAGCTGTCTTTATGATATGTTGCTTCACAATAAAAGGTATTAGAATGTGCAACACCACTGCTCCAGCTAGTAAGCTGTGAACAATCGTTTTCCTCAGTGAATGATCTTTTTGGTGCATCAGACTGATCTATATGCTTTCTCTTTTTATATTTACGACTGAAAGTAATCAATGGAGTGGTCATTTTGGTTTGCACAGGAATTTCACCACAAGGGTTGGTGAACTTATCTTTGGGAATTTCCAAGTTTGAACTTTTTGACAAGTATGAACTATCATCAAGTGGCCAGCTACATTTGTTTCTATCAGCTAAATTTGTGCTAACAATGTCTGAACTCTTTGCAGTTTCCATTGCCACTGACCGAGAAATCAATCTCCTTTTAAAGCAATTCTCATCACTTTCAGAACAAGAGTTTGCATTGGAACCTGAACAAACCTGAATGTGGTTTGTGTTACTTTCCAATGAGACATCCACAGAAGATGATCCACCCATGTCCTTACCAGACATATCTTCTCCAGACTCCTTACTATATGTATCTTCTGAGGCCTAACTATCCTTCAATGCGCTTCTTTGCCTTCACTCTGCCATATTTCTGGACAGGATGGGAAGTTGAACCACCATGCTGTTCAATGGAATTGCAGGATAGCCTTTTTCCATGTAGAATATGCTTTGACAGAGGGAGAGAAAGACATAAGCAAGGAAAAAAAAACAAGCTAAGTCGATAAATAAATATGGATGCAAACAAGGACTATCCTTGCAAAGTTGATGGGAATACCTTAACTGACTGATTAACGCACTGAAGGTGGTAAGTTTGATGGCAGTCATCACACTGCAACGCATATATCACCCCTGGCTCCACATGCAGCACAATCGAGGCATATCTGTTGAAAGCAGCAAAATGAGCAGAGAAGTAGAAACAATAAATATAGTCAAAAGAAAGTGAACAGAACAAAAAACAATAATGTAAACCCTTCATCAAAATCCTTATTTGCAATTTACGAAATTAATAGAAGCAATGAAGTGAAACCAGTAGAAGCAACATGACAACAAGCAAAAGAAAGAACAAAGAGAGTACAAAATAGCGTGAAAAGAAACCAAAGTAATAAGTTCTCTCCTAGTAACTTCTATCACCAATACAACACAGGAATAAGAAAGAAAATAATGTCTCGTAAATCGTAATATGATCTCTCGAAAATAGTACAAAATGACAATTTCTATTTTTAAATTGTTCTCTATCAAAAAACACTGTTCTCTGTTTCTATCAGAGAGAATTCTTAGGAAGACAAATTTCTTTCCACACAGGTAAAATAAAATATGTTAATATACCTTAAAAAAAGAAGTTAATGAGCTTCAATTTATCTATTGCTAAAACCCTCAATTAATAAAAAATCTTAATCTAATGTATAGAAGTAATGGTCACCATGTGCACAGAGCAATATGTAAGTTCATATAACTGTAGAAGAAAACAAGAAGTTACTGGTAAATCCAGGAAAGCGTACCCCTGCAGGACCAAAAACAACAGCAAGTGGTGCAACATTCATCATAAACCAACCACTATCGAGATTCATGAACAAAAATTTATATATATATATATATATATATATATAATCATATCATACTTTTTATGTTTTCAGCAAAAGAATCATCCCATTTTCTTTCCTTCACATGCGAAACTTTCTAACATTTCGTCTCACAAGTGAGCTCAAGTAAAAATATGAAAAATAGGTTACCTTTAAACTTAGCCATCCATTTTTCATCTTTTTTTAGTTGTCACAGCTTTTATCTTTTTTTTTTTTTTTTTTTTATCAAAAGCTCTAATATCTTTTTAAACTTTTATGATTGTTAATTTTTATGCATTTTTAAAAAGAGATGCATATATCATCACATTTCAACTCAAAAGACTAGTTCAATTGAGTTGGGGCTTCCCTTATATATATACACTCCATATAATATGTTCTTAGAATTTTCAAGAATCAAGGAATATCAGACCTACAATGGAGGACAATGATAGCTTATCTACTCCTTTTAAAAAGTATTACTATTAAAAGGAAGGGTTGTTGTTGCATGTGAGGTACTCAAACTTCAATAAATAATTTACATTTATATTTTAAATATATTAAAATAAAACTTTAAATTTTGCATTTTAAAATATAAATACAATCTACTTTATTATTTTTTAAATCTTTATATGTGTCTTTAGGACACATATCAACTTTTTCATAATACAAAATAATATTTTAATCATATATGTACACTTAATATAACAAACTCATTTGGTAGAGTATTAGTTAAAACAAACTTAACAATGTATGACAATATTCTTTATTAATTAAAATAGTTAGCACTTTTTAATACCAAAAATATAACTAAAAAATTATAAAAAAATTTGTGACTTTTCACTTAATTCTAAATTACTACATTGAAGTAAAGAGGCTAAATGGGTTGTGCAGCCATAATTTAGGGGTTAGTGTAAGATTACCAATTCAACCTTGAATTTTTTGTGAGATCCTATAAACCAAATCCAAAGTGGGTTTTGGAGGCCCACTAGAATTTAACTTATTTTTATCTATAATATTAGTATAAATACATGTTTTAAGCTTACTGGCATTAATAAGTAAGCTCCATTCACCTAACCATAAGACTTTTTTGAGAGACCTAACCATAAGACTTGAATGCAAGTCGGGCCTTGAATTTGTGGGCTAGGCTGGGGTTGCCTACCCCATTTTGACACCTATATTTGGAGAAAGATAGAGATAACGGAAATGAATCAAAGACGACAATGTAAACTCGTTAACCATATTTAGGATTTAAAAGTTTCCCCTACATTAACTATTCTAGAATCATACATAGGAAGAAGTTACCTAAATACCTGCATCTTTCCTCATATATTTAATACAATGATTTATACGTATAATACCCTTTGACTATTATCCTTTTATGCCGTTTGACTACCAGGCAAAAAGGGTTGTGATTGTATAATAACAAACAAATGAAATCTAAGTGTAATTAGGCTATTAGTGAGAGATGTCAAATAATTTTATTTTGGCCCAAAAAATAAACATTATAAATAGGAACACAGAAAATATTTGTCTACTAACATATTTCAAAACGAGCTCTTGCTTGTATTTATCTATAATACCCTTTGACTATTATCCTTTTACGCCAATGCCAGAGGAATAGTGGCAGGACAAATTCAGTAGCTTATCAAAGCCATGATGATTGAGGAAACAGGTATGGAGATGATGATGGGCAGCCCATTTCAATATATCTTCCAGCCCAAAACATTTTATTAGTAATAACAGTTGAGGTGAAAGTTAATTTAGAAGTCATAAGGTGAAAGTTAATTTAGAAGTCATATGCCTCATAATCTTGTAGGTATGGATTTTGTGAAACAAAAAACTGTTCCTTAATTAAGGTCTAGTTATATAACTAGTTAATTAAAAGCCTACAGTTAATAAATTGATTAGGAACTATTTTTTCTTTTTGTTTTTATTAAAAAGAATTAATAATACAAAAAAAAAAAAGATCAAAGCTTTCCAGGTCAGATATAAGAAATTTAAAAGCTAATAATTTTAGCAATTCTAATATCCGTCAAACTCCATTAAGACTTGAGGTAACCAAAAAAAAAATCTCTCTTACTCTTTATATTCTTGGATAAATAATATATCTTCTATATTCAATCAAAATCTCTCGATACTTGTGTACTTTTTATCACAATACTACTTATTGATCATGTTCTAGGTTCTATTATTCTAAATTGGGCAAATTGCACAAACCTCCCCTGCGGTTTAACGAAATTGCATAAATATTACGATGTTTGAGTAACTCGCACGAGCACTACCTGAGGTTTCAAAAACTCTGCACAAACCTCCCCTATCGTCAGTCAACCGTTAATCAACCACGGCTAAATCAAAATTTTGAAGGGTAAAATGGTCCATTCACATATAATAAATATTTTAATTAAAAATATTATATTAAAAAAAAAAAAAAAACCAAACCACCATCTTCTTCTTCTTCTTCCTCCCTCATCTCCATCTTCTACTTTTATGAAAATCATCAAATCATTCATCATCATCAAACCAACCAAATCAATTATCATCATCAAACAACCAAATCAAACAAAAATATATCAAATTCATGAAAATTGAAAATATTAACCAAAAAAAAAAAAAAAGAAAAATTGGTCTCCATCGTTGGAGACGGCGGCGTCTCCAGCGATGGAGACGGCGATCTCGCTGGTCTCTACCAGCGATGGAGATCCATCGCTGGAGTAATCTCCAGCGATGGACGTCTCCATCGCTGGTAGAGACCAGCGATGGAGCCATGATTTCCATCGCTGGTCTCGACCAGCGATGGAGATCCATCGCTGGAGTAATCTCCAGCGATGGACGTCTCCATCGCTGGAGACCAGCGATGGATCTCCATCTCTGGTAGATCCATCGCTGGAGATTACTCCAGCGATGGATCTCCAGTGATGGAGACATCCATCGCTGGTCTCGACCAGCGATGGAGATGCCGTCTCCAGCGATGGAGACGGTCGGTCTCCATGGGAGACCAGATCTGGTCTGATCTGATCTCCAATGGAGACCGGTTTTTTTTTTTTGTTTTTTTTTTAAATTAAATTAAAAAATGTATAATATATTAATTTTAAATTTATTGAAGGGTATTTTAGTCTTTTTATACTTTTAACCATTGACCATAAGGACTTAACCATTGTTGACTGACGGCAGGGGAGGTTTGTGCAGAGTTTTTGAAACCTCAGGTAATGTCTGTGTAAGTTACCCAAACATCGTAATATTTATGTAATTTCGTCAAACCTCAAGGGAGGTTTGTGCAATTTGCCCTTCTAAATTTTATTATTTTAACTTTTTTTATATTTTAAGTTTTAAATTTTTTTAACCCATTATTTTTTAATTTTTATATCTTTTTGTTTTTTCTTATGACTTCTAGTTTATGTGTATATATATGATCATATGATCATTAACATGTCTAGTATAACATTTTTTTTTTTACCTTCAACATGGAAAAGGCTTTGTTTTAAAATTTCAATTGAAACCTCAGATACCTTGAGCAAGCCCCGTATACGACATGACACTAGGAGTATGACAATAACCTTTATAAAATATTAACATAGAAATTGAAAGAACATGATTCATTCATTAGAGTATGATGTTTGATATAAAATTCGTTTCCTATGAATACTTTATGATTGTAGAATTTGCTTTCACAGTAGAAAATGGGCAGCTTTATACCTCCATGACATTACTTGGCAAAAAACATTTTCTAATCTCAACTTAACTTGTTTATTGGTTTGAAAAGATGACAAAACAAATATGTTAAGATCATAATAAAATAACGAGAGGATGAAATCATTAATTAGTCACACAAATTGTACATAAAGGTCTCATTCAGCACATAAGATTGGATTGAATTATTTTCATGGAATTAGATTTGATTGGATAGGATAAATTAATGTTGTGATGTGTTCGGTATAGTATGGGATTAGATAAACTAGTGTTGTGATATATTTGGTATAATATGGGATTGAATAAAATCAATTTTAAATAATTAAATTATTTTTAAAAATAAACAAATATATTTTTTGGTCAAATCAAAGTCAAAGCAAACCCGATCGTCACTCTCTCTCTCTGGGCCAAATCAACATCGTCGATGTTGTGACTTTGTCCAAGCTTTTTCGTGCCCGTCTCTGATCTCTCTCACCATCGTCGTCTCATTCTACCCAACCAGATCATCCCTCTCCCTCGAATACGATTGTCTCTCTCTCTAGAATCCTAGTCATCTCTCTCCCTCTCCTCACTTGATCCTCCTCCGCGTTTCTCACCAATGACATTGCCACCTCCATTCATTCTCCTCTCCAAACCTGGGCACTCTGTCAATTGACTCTGCACATATAATGCCTCTACCTCAACTCCTCTAGACACACAACACTGCCTCCATTTCCTCCACTACCCATTGGTAACGCCTCCATTCCCTCTGCTTTCTCTGCTCTCGATTCTTCTTCTTTTTCTTCTGATTTTTGAAAGAAAAAAAAATAATGAAATAAAACCCTAGAGAATTTTATCCTACCTGTCTGGTGGGTTTTGTTTAACCCACTAGAGCGGGATGAAAAAAGGGTGATGGGATTGATTTTTCTAATCCAATACTCTTATCAAACTTGGGTTTAGACTGGATTTAATCCAAACCCATATAACAAACATGACCTTAATTACTGCTTGGTCATTCATGGAATCCCTTATAATAAGACATTACTTGCTAAAGCCTAAAGGTTCGTAGTTAAACAAACGGATGAGATTCTAATTTAAATAATTAAGAAAAATAAACAACTTTAATATCTTGGTGTTATCCTGTCTTATCTTAATTATTTGTTTTTCTTCTTTTTTTACTTGCATGGCATGATTGATGAAATGACCTGTTTACTATGTAGTACCAATTTTTTATTAAAGTTATAATTTTTAAACCAATGTTATAACACTCAACTCTATGTTGTAACAAACTTAAAATGTTATAACATAGAAACTAAATGTTGTAACACTTAAATATAAAAGCAGTAAAGTAAAGAAAAAAAAAACCATGTTTTTAACATAATTCAGTATTACCCTACATCCACGAGGTCTTTCCTAAAGATGTCAACTCATTGATAAATAGTAAAGGTTACAACTTATGCTTGACTTATTTAATCTAAGACTCCATTTTGGATTTGACACAAGAACATGTTCACTAAAGATGTTACAGCAAGCTCCCCTTGTTTTTAATGGTTGATAGTTGCTAGGATTGATTTTTCACTTCATTGTGGTGTTATTTTGTGTTTGGAGTGACGGTTTAAGTAGCTAATTGATTTTGAGTAAACAAATTCATAAGTTAAACGAATTAACGAATTGATGGGTTAATGAGCTAATGGGTTTGAATCCTTTATAATCTAAGTAATAAATGAATTAGTCGTGTCATATCATGTCACATGTTTATAAACGAATTCATGTCGAATCCAAAAATGTTGACCTGTTCATTAAACAAAATTGTGCAATGTTGGTCGAATTTATAAATGAATCGAATCGAATCGAATCCTGCTCAACCCAATACGTGAACCCTTTTTGCCACCTCTACATGTGGGTATGGATTGTGATGTAGGACAACTTAGGAAAATTGTTGTTTACTAAGAATTATAATTTAGGAAAATTGTTGGTTTTTTATATCGTTATTAGGATTTAAAGTAATTTTATTTTATAGGATTTGTTTCCTATTTAATTATCAGGAATTGTTTAGATAGTTTTCTTATTTAATGAGTCGTTTAGATTATTTTATTTTTCAGGAAGAGATGTTAGTAGTACTAGGATTAGATTGACATAAATAGGCTTAATTATTATTTTAGTTTTTGTAAATGTTTATGATTAATATTGATAAAATCATTCCTTTGGCAAATTTTGTCATGGATTTGATTTTAATCACTTTCACTTTACCTAGCTAGACTTGAAGTCGTCATCTCTTTCATCCAAATATTCAAGTCTTGACGAAACCAAAGCTATAAGTAGTTGAACCCACCATAAAATTTTCCCAAAATAAACTATTTTATTAATAATATTCAAAACTATATTCATAAAATAAAATCATAAGCCTATTGATAACGGTCTAATCTAATACTACTAAAATACTTTCCTAAAATTCAAAATAAGCTAATCTAATTCTTATTTATAATAATCTAATCTAATTCTAAAAAAGAAAAGTTGATGCACAACCTGTTGTGCATAGAATATTGGCATTTTATTTAAGGCAGCATACTATAAGCAACATAATTCATGGACTGTTGAGATGTTGTAACACTAGGCTTGAAAAAGTGTTACAACATTATAGCACAATTTGTGTTGCAACACTTTTTGTTAACAATGCTCAGTGCAAAACTTAGAGTGTTTATCAAGAAGTGACTTGATTGACTTGATTCTCATGATTTATCTTTCTCAAGTTTTATCTGATAAGTTTTCATGTGATCTTGTGTCAAAATAAATGTGTAATTAAGTTTCTAAAGATAAAAGATAATTTTCTCTTTATATTTCTTGGAATTTATCTTTAGGAAACTTTTTATGTGAATATATATCTTTAAGTATTTTTGTAAGGCTTGAAATTTATCAGCTGATGTGTAGAAACAAAATGTACCTGGACAGCTTCTTGACCAAGTTCGGAAAAGCAAAATGAAAGGATGTGATCATTGCTAAAAAATAGGACCTATCTATTTTTTTAGCAAATATTGTTTTTTCTTTATTTGAGATATTTATCTTTTGATAAATATTTGATTTTATCTAGTTGATAATATTATTTTATTCTATAAGTTTCAAGCTGCACACATCTTGTATAAATTGCAGATTTTATTTTTCTTTATTTTGAGATATTTATCTTTTGATAAATATCTGATTTTTTCAGTTGATAATTATCTAGTTTATAACTTATTTATCTATGTTTCTTTTACAGGTAACTATTACACATTTCTACTATAAATACAGAACACATCAGTGCAAAATTGAACAAGGAAGCCATTGAGAGTTAACATGTAATTTTGAGAGTTTGCTTGTAATCCTTAGAAAGTTTGTTCTTTAAGTTGTTTTTATTTCTAAACTTAGGAAGTAAGCCGACTAGGTCTACGTTTATGTTTAGATGCTTGTCAGAATGACAAGTCATTAAGTCTTCAAGAGAAAATCAATCCATAATCCCTGAAAGGATTTCAAAGAGCATAAGTTCTTTAGGAGGAAGAACGTTTTCATCCTCTGGAGAAAGCGACTTAAGTCTTGAAAGAAGTTCAAGCAACAAGTGTTCTTCGGGAGGAAGAATCTATTGGCTTAGGGAGAAGGTAGGTTTGCAATTGTTGAAGGGAGTTTAATGAGTTGGCAACCATTGAAGGCAAGGAGAGCTTGTTGCAACCTCATTGATGAACTTAGACTTGCATCAACACTAAGAGGGAGTCTTAGTTTGTATGAGTCAAGTATAGGTTGTATCTTTGTTTGTTCATTAATGAGTTGATATCTCTGAATGTGATCTCGTGGATGTAGGGTAAAACTGAACCATGTTAAAAATGTGTTTATATTATTTCCTTACTTTACTATTTTTATTTTTCTGTTGTGTTGTAACATGTTGAATTGAATGTGTTGCAACATTTTGGTTCTAAATGTATTATAACATTCTTATATTTTTGTATTACAACATTTCTACGAAAATTTGGTACTACACAATAAATATGTCATTTAAGAAAAAAAAAGTTCAAAATAAGGTTAACAATTCTAATAATTGAATACACCCCCTAAATAAAATAAGAAAACTAAAACAACTCCAAATAAATAAGAAACAAATCCCATGAAATGAAAATACATTAAATCTTAATAAAATTGCAATTCCCTAAATATAAAATCCTAGTATAATAGCAATTTTTTCAAGTTGTCATACATAGATAACCTCCCGTAAAAAATTTAAAAATAAGAAAATAAAAAAATAATCATTCTCAAGTTTGACATGATAGTATTTAACAGATAAAATTGGAGATAAACAATATGTCACATATGAATGAATAGCTTTAACTTGTTAATAATAATGTAAGATCTTCAAAATCCAAATAAACAAAAATTAATCTTCCCGGTCCTTTACAAAACACATGTGGATCTTCGAATCTCTTTGAAATTGTTCAAAATCAATTGTTTTTCCTTCCACTTCTAAACCACTCGTTTTATCCATTTTAAAGTTACAAACTAATTCATCTTTGGGCATATTGCAGTCTTCATCTCTTTCAAATATCTAAATCTCAACTTTTTCAATTCCCTCGACAATTTCCTCTTTATAAGAACTATCTTCTACATTTTGGGTGCCACTCAATACCGCAATGTATAGGATGATATTGTTTTCCTTATCAACTTGGGCTCTCATGCCAACGTCAGATATTTAAAACAATTTATTACATCTCAACATTGTTCTTTTCCCCTTTCAACAGTTTACATCTCATCATTTTGTTAATTAGGGGAAATTCTGATCTTAGCTTGATTTAATAGAAGTATTTCTGATATATGTGTATTCCAAAAATATTTCATTGCTTTTGTTTTTAAAAGAAGAATAATTTATTATTATTTTATATAATTAAGGATAGTTTTATCATGAGTAATTAACTGATTGTATATACTTATATATATTTGCATAATAGTCATTGTGTCGTACAGCTGTTTATCATTGGCTATATATAATAAATTTTCTTAATTCAGTTGTCCAATAGAACTACAAATTTTAAAAGTACAGCCGTGCACGACTATCCGTTAGAAGAAATAGTCATCTTTAAAATATTGCTAGGGTCTTTATAATTTTTTTTTTTTGATTAATTATAAAAGTTATTGTTTCATCACTGTCATTGGCATCAGTAAGTACCTTACAAGGGCCGGCTTTTCTTAAAAGGTATCGAGTCAAAAAGTTGCTTTACCATGGGGTTTGGTTGGGGACTTAAGGTTACCTTATTTATTTATTTATTGTTTCTTGGTTAGGTTACAAGCTCGTATTGACCCAAACTTATAAAAGCATAAAAAATTATAAAGGGAAAGTTTTGAAAAATACGTACAACCAGAAACAAAATAATTATATATATATATTTCCTGCTTTAATAAGGACAGTTTTTGTATTATATTTCAAAGACCATTAATTATCATTATTTATTTTCAGTAAATTCCAATATAATGGTAGAACTCATTGAATATGAGAGGCCAGAATTAGTGGTCTCAAAATTTTATTATTGGACAGTCCTTATTAAACAATTATATTACTAAAATGATAGGTTAGGTAGGATGTCATGTTTTACCTTGGGAAAGTTTTAATGTGTGCTGTTGAAATTTAAAATTAATTTGGTATCATAGGTGCAAATCAAATTATGTGACATTGATTACTTATTTCATTTAAAAATTATTGTAATTAAAATTATTAAAAATAATTTTATATATTAAATTTGGCATTAATCTAATCTTATTTAATGATACACCAATCAAATATCGCATAAATCCAATCCACTTCAATATGGTATTACCCAAGATTCAAAAAATCGTTGCTTGTTAATCGATCGATGACTCAACGAGTAGCGAGTAATCGACGAGTACTATTTTGGGAGAAAATTATTATTTTTGAAATATGAGGTCATGAACTGTTATTTCTTTAAATATCAAAGGCAATTGGTTTGATACTTTTGGCTATTCACAATTAGAATTTAACAACTCTTTAAAGGCAATGAGTATTTTTGTTGAGTTTTTAGAAGCTTAAGGGAGATTCATGTCATTATAGCTAAAACTCATATATTGGTGCAATTTTATCAAACCTCAAAGAAGTTTGTGTAATTTACCATAATACACACACACACACACACACACACACATACATACAAACCCGCATCAATCAGCCTCCTCTATCTCAACTCCCATGCCACCTCTCTTCCTCTCATCAGATTTCCATTTTCTCAACCTCTTCTCTCACAGTCTCACGCCTCCTCTCTTACTCTCCTACACAAATTATCATCATCGCCCTAAAGAACCCGATCTTATCCACTCATGCCTCTTGTCGTCTCTTTTTCTTTTTTGGTGGTGTTTGACCCGATAACAAGTTGCTAGAAATGGTGGCAATGGTATGTTGATTAATGCTCATTTGCTTTCGTCTCTCTCTCTTATATTTTTCTCTTTTCTCTCCTCCCCCTCTCTTCTTTGGTTTTTCTTTTTTTGCTTTTTTGTTTGGTTAGTTGGGCATTGTTTTATTTAGGTGCAGAGGTTAGAGGTGATTTATGGAGTTGTTGGAGTTCAATTGCAATGGTATGAGTGGTTTTCGTTTGGCCAGATTCTAGCTAGGGTGGTTTGAATTATGTGTGGGTGGTTTAGGTGACGCAAAGGTTAAGGGTGGGCGTTGCCAATTTGAAAAAGGAAAAAAAAAAAATTAGACTAGACAAGTTAGGTTGAGTTGGTCAAGTTGGCCTGAATACTTGCCAACTTGGCCGAGTATTCACTTGGTTCAAGTAGGATCCCTGATTTGGGGCTAACTGGACTAGCACGATGCTGGTTACTGATTAGCCAACAGAAAATTAGTCAGTTTTTGGAACAATGGTATTACCAAACAAAGTATAAGTGACCCCATGCAAAGAATTTCACCAACAACTGCCAATAAAGAGAATCAAACATTACCAAACAAACAATAAGTGGCCCGATGCGAAAAAATTTCTCCAAAACTACCAATAAAGAAAATCAAGCATAAGGACTTTAAAGTAAATTAATCAACTCTATAAACAAAACAAAAATGGTGGGTGTTGTTTTCCTCCTCTTGTATAAAGCTATCACTCGCCACAACTTATTTGTTCTCTCTTACACAAGCTCTCCTTTCTTGAAGTTTCTTGACAACTTTAGAGCATTTTGATCAATCTTCTCCTCTCTGACTTCAAACCTTAATCTTCTTTTTTAATGGGTTTGTTTTGTTCTGCTTCTTTGGTTGTTCTTTTATGATATGGGTTTTGTCTTTGTATGATCGTAACATTTTTCTTTTGGGCTTTGTTTAGAGTGGTTTTTGGGTCTTTTGTGTGGAAATTAAACTAATAGTTTATGGTGGGTATGGTTTTGGATGATTACATATTTTAATTTGAGATGTCGTTTTTGTGTCTCAAATCGAGTTGATAGCCAACTCAGTGAGTACTCACTAGAGGTGAATAAAACCCCCAATTTGGAGGTTTTTTGATGGAAACCAAGATAGCAATCATGGAGGACAACGAGACAATTGAAGGCAATTAAGCTTAATCTTGAAGGTTTTGGATGCTAATTGAAGGCAATTGGAGACAATCTGAAGTTAATTGAGTTTTAAATAATTCGGGCTAAGTTTATTTTAATTGTAATGGGTTTTAAATTAAATTAGTTTATTTTATTTTAACTAATGTTATTTGGGCTGAAATATTTAATTTAATTTAAGCTCATAAGTGTGTTTAGTTGAGCTTAGTTGTTAGGGGGCTAGGGTTTTATGTTAAGTTTTATTTCTTTGCCTATAAAAAGGCTTGTAAATGTTGGAGATAACTTTAATAGGCATAAACCTATACCAAAATCTAAAAACTCATATTAAATCATTAAGAATTGTTACAGAGAAGACATACCTGAATTCATATTGATAAATTCGAGAAGGATTGAGTCTTCCACAGCCAAATCACCTTAGTAGGCTCTGTAGTTTTCTTCTTGAATGGGAAAGGAGAAAGAGAGCAAAATATTATGTATCTTAATTTGACTTGGGGACCATAACCCATTATAATATTCTTTATATACTAACCTAATTAGGTTCCCATTAACCCTAATCCCATTAATATTAGGTTTCTACACACTTAAGTCCAGCTTAATTAATAAATCACTTATTTGGCCCTATTAAAATTGATAGTCTATAATATAATTGTTATTTAATATGTAAGCCCACAATAAGAAATATTAAAAATACCCAACAATCTCCCACTTAGGCTACATATGTTTCTTGAAACAATTATATTATCTATAATCTTGAGTGCGCATTGAAAAACTATCTGTTCTGAAATATCCCCTTAGTTACAATCTGGTCCATCTACTATATTAGTATGGAATCAAAGCGACTTTTGTTACATATATTCGTAAATAGACCCATGAATGGTCACCATACCAATATATTCAATGACATAGATCGAGTATGGATGTGTAGCATGGAAATTACATGCAATGTGATCTTAAACATGCCTATTTCCAACTGGTCCTACTTTAATCTTTAGTGAGATCAAACACAAATAATATTCAAAGTTTATAAATAGACCATATACTTTATTCTGCAGAAAATAAATATATCCATAACAAAAAACATAAAATACCAACTCCCACTAAACATGCACATCATCACCTAAAACAACACCCATATGAGCAGTGTGCTCATGAAAGACCTTGGGTGGTAATCCCTTAGTAAGCGGATCCGCAATCATGGAGTTTGTCCCAATGTGTTCTATAGCCACCTGATTACTCTGAACTCTTTCTTTAACAACGAGAAACTTGATGTCTATGTGTTTTGACTTTGTAGAGCTTTTGTTGTTATTAGAATATAGCACAGCCGAAATATTGTCACAATATATCTTTAATGGTCTTTCTATACTATTCACAACTCGCAGCCCTGTGACAAAATTTCACAGTCATATTCCATGATTGGATGCCTCAAAACAGGCTATGAACTCAGCTACCATAGTAGAAGAAACTATGAATGTCTGCTTAGCACTCTTCCAAGAAATAGCTTCTCCAGCTAGCAGGTAAATATAACCTGACGTGGATCTTTTACTGTCTTGGCGTCCAGCAAAATCAGAATCAGAATATCCAACTGTCTTGGCGTCCAGCAAAATCGGAATCAGAATATCCAATGATCTCTAAATGATCTGATCTCTGATAAGTGAGCATGTGATCTTTTGTTCTCTGTAAATAACGCATAACCCGTTTGGCTGCTTTCCAATGATACATCATTGGGTTACTCAAATATCTGCTCAACATTCCTATTATGAACGCAATATCCGGACGCGTGCATACTTGAGCATACATTAGACTTCCTACAGCTGACGCATAAGGAATCTTTTGCATTTCTTTCTGTTCCAACTCATTCTTAGGGCATTGATTGAGACTGAACTTGTCTTCTTTAGCTACAGGGGTATCGCCTGGTGCACAACTTTTCATGCCAAATCTATCAAGAACTCTTTCGATATAGCTCTTTTGTGATAACCCAAGGATACCTCGAGTTCGATCTCGATGTATCTGTATGCCTAATACAAAAAAGGCATCCCCAAGATCTTTCATCTCAAAATTCTTTGTCAGAAATCTCTTGGTTTCGTGCAATAAGCCTATATCGCTGCTAGCAAGCAGTATGTCATCGACATATAACACCAGAAATATGTATTTACTCCCACTGAACTTATGATATACACAATTTTCAACCTTATTTACCTCAAACCCATACGAGATAATAACTTGATGAAATTTGTGATACCATTGACGGGAAGCTTGTTTGAGACCGTAGATGGATTTCTTTAGTTTGCAAACCATTTTCTTTGGGTCACCGGATACAAAGTTTTCTGGTTGCATCATATTTATTGTTTCATCAATGTCACCATTGAGAAACGCTATCTTTACATCCATCTGATGTAGCTCCAAATCAAAATGAGCCACAAGTGCCATTATGATCCTAAAAGAGTCTTTCGTTGAAACCGGAGAGAAAGTCTCTTTATAATCAATGTCTTCCTTTTGAGTGAAACCCTTAGCAACTAGACGAGCTTTATATCTCTCAACATTGCCTTTTGAATCCCATTTGGTCTTAAATATCCATTTGCAACCAATGGGTTTCGCACCTTCAGGCAATTCAACGAGATCCCAAACGTCATTATCCTCCATGGATTTCATCTCATCATTCATGGCATTAATCCACTTTTGAGAATTAGAACTTTGTTTGGCTTGATGGAAGTTGATCGGATCATCTTCCACCATTCCTATATCAACCTCATATTCTCTCGAGGTTGTTGAGTTTGCACTATAGATATAATTTCTTCATTTTGCACAAGGAGCTCTTCTACATTGTCTTGATATTCCGGATTTGCATGTTGAACAATGTCAGGAATAAAAGCCTGATCATTATCAATAGCAATAGTAGGAAGAGAAATAAATTCCTCTTCAAAGACAATGTCTTTAACCTTATCTCCCCCCACAAACTCAACTTCCTCAAGAAATCTTGCATTTCCCGTCTCAAAAAATGTTCTAGTAGTGAGATCGTAGAACTTAAAACCCCTTGATTGTTCAGAGTACCCAACAAAGTAACAACTTACAGTTCTAGAGTCCAGTTTCTTTTCATTTGGCCTGTAAGGCCTTGCCTCAGCTGGACAACCCCAAATGTGTACATGCTTAATACTAGGCTTTTTGCCTGTCCATAATTCATAAGGGGTTTTAGTTACCGCTTTACTTGGAACCCTATTGAGGATATATATTGCAGTCTTTAGTGCTTCTCCCCAGAGGGATTCTAGTAAAGAAGAATGACTTATCATACTTCTTACCATGTCCTTAAGCGTTCTATTTCGTCTCTCAGCAACACCATTCATGCTAGGTTTGCCTGGCATTGTGTATTGCGGGACGATGCCGTATTCCTCTAGGAATTTCGCAAAAGGTCTTGGACGTTGTTCACCAGATCCATCATATCTACCATAGTATTCACCACCACGGTCAGATTTGATAGCTTTAATTTTCTTGCCAAGTTGATTTTCAACTTTAGCTTTGAAAGCCTTAAATACATCCAGGGATTGAGACTTCTCATGTATCAAATCTAGGTACTCATATCTTGAATAATCGTCTATGAACGTAACAAAATACTATTGACCATTCTAAGAGGCTGTAGGAAATGGTCCACAAATATCAGTATGTATTAGTTTTAAGACATCAGAACACCTGTTGGCACCTAATCTCCTAATGTTTGTCTGTTTCCCTTTTATACACTCAATACAGACTTGAAAATCAGTTAAATTAAGGGAATCAAGAATTCCATCAGACACAACTCTTTGAATTCTCTGTTTAGAGATATGACCTAAACGCTTGTGCTATAGTGTGGCGGAATCCCTGTCAGTTAATTTTCATTTTGTACCTCGTGAATTCGTATGCAAGGTTTCATTAATTGAGGCAATTGTATTCAACAAATATAGGTTATCATGCAAAGACAAAAAATCAATACCAATAAGATTTGAATCTTGAAAAAGACTAAATTTATTATTTCCAAATGAACAAGAATAACCAAATTTGTCCAAAATAGAAACTGAAACCAAATTCCGTCTAAATGACGGCACTACATAAGTCTCTTCCAAATTCAAAAATTGACCAGTCTTTAATAATAACCTAAAAGTTCCTATAGCCTCTACTGCAACTGTTTTGCCATCGCCCACATAGATGAATCTTTCAGCATCACTTGGCATTTCGCTCCACAGGCAACCCTGCATAGACACACTTATGTGAGTAGTAGCACCAGAATCTATCCACCAAGTGTGTTTAGGTACATAAGTTAAATTAACTTCAGAACAAACCAAATTAAGAAGCATACCTTTCTTGACACGCCAATTGGCGTACTTGGGACATTCTTTCTTCATGTGTCCATCTTTTTTGCAAAAGTAACAGGTAAACTCCTCATCCTGTTTCTTTTGCACCTTATGCTGTGATGCCCCAATTGCAACTTCTTTTCCTCTTTTCCTTTTCTTGTCCTTAGAGATAGTTGCTAAGTGAGCACTTTCAAGACCTTTTCGCTTTATTCTTTCCTCTTCTTGCACACAGTGAGATATGAGCTCATTAAGAGTTCATTTGTCATTTTGAGTGTTATAACTCACTTTAAACTGACTATATTGTGTAGGAAGAGAAATCAAAACTAAGTGCACCAGCAAGTCCTCAGACAACTGTAACTTTAGTGCCTTTAGTTTGGAAGCGATATAAGACATCTCTATGAGGTACTCCCTTATGTTCCCTTTTCCTTTATACTTAATTGAAATTATACTTAATTGAAATAAGGTTAGCCAAAAGGGTACTTGTTTCAACCTTTTCATTTTTTCGTAAAACGTTGTTTTATTTCCTTAAGGAACTGCTTAGCATTTTTCTCTTCGGACATAGAGCCCCTAAAAGTTTCCGGAATAGAACGCTTCATGATCATAAGACACATGCGATTAGAACAGTCCCACTTCTCCATGCTCGCCTTTTCATCGGCAGAACTATTCTCATTAAGAGCTGTAGGTCGTTCTTCCCGAAGCGCAAGGTCAAGAGCCATGCAACTGAGAACAATCATAACGTTTTCTTTCTAATTCTTGAAGTTCATGCCATTAAGCACAGAAATAGAATTAATATTGGCAGATATTGTTGAAGCAGAAGTAGTAACTTAATCGAGAACAAAATTAAATACAAGCTCACAATCAATAATCATGTCATAATACAAAAATAAATAAATAATTAATTAATACATGACATGATTAAATAATTCCTATAATAGTGGGCTCTAAAACAAGATACCTAACACAACATTGACATTTAGTCTTTGGATAGAAATATCAACTGTAAGTGGTACTCTCCGTGCAGTAATCAAACATTGACAATTAATTCGGTCAAACAATAAACCTTTCTTTGGACCGATTTATTGCTTACATGGAAAACCTAATAATCGTCACACATTTATTACAACAAGTATGCCTATTGTTTGGCCAAATAACAACCTTCCTTTGGGTCGGTCATTATTCACATAAACAATATCCATACACATCTTTATATTCCAAAAATAAATAAATTTACATTATAGAGGTTACTTTGGCAACATATAATTTCAATTCAATTTATTTTGGAAACATATATTCATAGATTTTTATTTCCGAACCAAAATAAAATTGCCATTAATATAATTCTCAAGATGTATGTTAAGTTTTATATACGATGGCACTAGTTTATATGTAATTGAATTTGCAAGCAAAAGACCAATTATGACCACATACAATGTATATATATTCATGTCGCTGTATATATACAAGACGCAACATACAAAAAACAAAAGCAATTCAATATATATATATATTCATGCCACTGTCATCGTTTTTTTTTTTTTTAAAAAAAAAAAACTAACATAAAGAAAAACAAAAGCAATTCAATATATATATATTCATGCCACTGTCATCGATTTGCAAAAGCAAACATAAAAACAAAAGCAATTCAATGACCACCAAAGTCAACCGCATAAGACAAACACCATCCAAATTGCAAAAAGAAAACAATTTAATGGCCACCAAAGTAAAACACAGAACATAAAAAATATATGTATGTTCATGTCATTGTCGTCCTTTTCTTCTATTATTATTAAAAGCATGATTTGCAGCTATTGTGATTTGCAGCCATTGTTAAATTAAACAATATCTATACATATATATATATATATATATATATATTTCTATATCCTTCAATTAATCTCAACCGGACACTAAACTAAAAAAATACGTAGAATTCACCTGAATTCAATATATACACATATATTTTTCATCATGCTTCCATGACAACAACAATAATTAAATCAATTAATTTCTCAATGATTCAACATGAGTAGGCTCTGATACCACTTGTTGGAGATAACTTTAATAGGCATAAACCTATACCAAAATCTAAAAACTCATATTAAATCATTAATAATTGTTACAGAGAAGACATACCTGAATTCATATTGATAAATTCAAGAAGGAGTGAGTCTTCTACAGCCAAATCACCTTAGTAAGCTCTGTAGTTTTCTTCTTGAATGGGAAAGGAGAAGGAGAGCAAAATATTATGTATCTTGATTTGACTTGGGGACCATAACCTATTATAATATTCTTTATATACTAACCTAATTAGGTTCCCATTAACCCTAATCCCATTAGTATTAGGTTTCTACACACTTAAGCCCGAACCCAATGGATATTTGTAGAGCCTAATTAATAGATCACTTATTTGGCCCTATTAAAATTGATAGCCTATAATATAATTGTTATTTAATATGTAAGCCCACAATAAGAAATATTAAAAATACCCAACAGTAAACCCTAAGCAAATATAGGAGGAATGAAAGATGTAGCCAATTATGTTTAATTGAGAGATTTGTTTCTCTTTTGTTCATTAATGAACATGTGATCTTATCAAGCTATGCTTGTAGTGATCGAAATCATGATTTATCTCTCACCTTCTCATCTATGTCTTGGGAGTGGGGTCAATATCATTCTTGTGATAATTTTGGTTCTTGATTATCATATATTCAATGGGTCAAAATTCTTTATAATTTTGGTTCTTGAATGACATAATTAATGGTTCAAAGTTTTCGTTATAAACCTGTTTTAATCTTTCTTAGGGTTATTGATTCAATTTGATTGTGGGTGTCGTATCTTTATATATGGGGTTCGCATCATTTTCGGATCTGCGGAACCTATTAACCGAATACTTAGTGAGTAGTGGCACCAACTCTCCAAGTTTTACAACTCTCATTAAGATACGGTTTTTTTTTTTTTCTTCAGTACTTAACGGTCCAATCTTACTAATTGTTGATAGATCCAAACCCAAATCTAATTAGTGTTCAATTTTATTTATCATCCTTTTATTATTAAGTGTGAAAAGGCAATAAAAAAGAAAAAAAAAAAAAAAAAAAGAAGACAACGGTTGATATCCATTTTTCAAATTTAAAAAAGTTGATCAAAAGAAAAAACAAAAATAGCTGATCTAATTAGATTATGGTAGACTCTTAATGCAACTAATATTTAAAGGAGAAAGCAATAGATTTGTCATTCATTTTTATGTTTACGAAAGCTCATCATAAAAACCAGAACAACAAACCATCTAGATTCATTGAAAGAAAAATGATTGACTGAATATTGCATTTTTTGATGGGCTCCAAACGCTAATGATTGTTTGTTCTTCTAACTTCATCAAGTTCCAAGAGATGTCTCCCAGTACCCTTTCATGATAAATATTGACTTGTTACTCTATAAGATTAATCAGAGGAGAAATTCCGTGAAATTTTATAACTTTATAAGAAATTTAATAATAATAATAAACTTGGTAGTGGACCGGCAGTGGGGAGGGGCAGGGCATATTATTTTTAATTTTTGAAAGCAACTGGTATAGTATTGAAAATGATTTTTTATGCTTTATTATATTATCATAACACTGTAGGAAGAACAGTAAAATTATTTTGGCTTTCTTATAAAATAAAGAGCCATAACTTTGTGAAGACTAAAGAAATTATTTTTAAGTTTGTAGCTTTGAAGGACTTATTAAATTATATATATATATATATATATTTTTATCATGACTTAAGACAACTGCAAGAGAATAAAAAGAAAAAAAAAAAGAATCTTCATGAAACATGTAGAAACTTTAATTGATTACTCATAATTTTGTTATTTTATCTATTCTAATATGATATTTCGATGGAAATCAAATTTAAAGATAAAATAAATTAATTAAAAAAAGATCAAAAGTCAATCCAATTTAAACCTACTCAAATGAAATTATCTAATCATAAATTACTTTTTTAAAAGAAGAAAAAAAAAAAAAAAAACTATCAACGATGTAGCCATCAAGTTGAATGATTCAATAACCACCAATTATTGATTGGTTAAATTTTTTTCTATACACAGTATAAATTTCCTGGACAGTGCAGCCTTCGAAAAGTTGTTGGAAAATTCGAGGTTGTTTCTCGGTGTTATGCTTTTAAAATCTTAGAAGGACTGTGTTTGCTACTATATGGCTTGCATCTCCAAGTCCTCTGTTTCTGAAAACAAAGAAGCTATCAACCCTTCAATGGCAGCTTCCAACTCTGAGAAAAAACAAGCCACTAATGATCATTCTTCATTATCGACTTCTACGAGACAGAAATCCTCTCCAGCTTCTTCTTCTGGTGGCGATAGTCAATGGACATACGAGGTGTTCTTGAGTTTTAGAGGTGAAGACACACGTAACAACTTCACTGATCATCTGTATGCTGCTTTGGATCATAAAGGAATTTACACATTTAGAGATAATGAAAGACTTGAGAGAGGAAAAGAGATTTCATCTGAACTCTTGGAAGCAATTGAAAGATCAAAGGTTTCAATCATTATCTTATCCAAAAACTATGCTTCTTCTACATGGTGTTTGGAAGAACTTGCAAAGATTGTTGAGAGCATGAAGGCAAAGGATCATATTGTTTTGCCAATTTTTTACAAGGTACTTCCATCAGACGTGAGAAAACAGAGAGGAGCATTCAAGAAAGCCTTTGAGAAACATGAACAAGATTTCAGGGATAACCTGGAGCAGGTGAAGAGGTGGAGATCAGCTCTCACACAGGTTGCCAATCTCTCTGGATGGCATTTACATGACAGGTAACTTTGTATCTTTAAACTTTAAAGCATTGAAATTCTATGAATTTTGTTACTGGTTAGGCTACACAGAAAAATTTCACTAATGCTTCTTTTTGACATAATTTTAACACCTTTACAAGCTTTTCCAAGTTGGGAGGCTTGAACAGATCATGCTTTCAAAATATAATGCAAAACATAAATTATTATTTCCTATTAGGGTTTAAATAGTTAGCATTCTTCTTCACTACAGGTCTGAAGCTAAGTTGATCACTGATATTGTCGACAAGATTTGGAAAAGATTTAATCAAATTCAATATTTTCCAAGTTTCGATGGGGGACTCGTTGGAATAGATTCTCGTTTGGAGAAGATTTATGAGCTTTTAAAACCTGATATTTTTGATGAAATTCGCTTTGTTGGCATTTGTGGGATGGGAGGAATAGGTAAAACTACAATTGCTAGAGTTGTATATGAAAGGCTTTCGTACCAATATGAAGGTAGTTGTTTTCTTGCCAATATTAGAGAAGTCTCTGAAAAAAAGAGTCTTGAAAGTTTAGAGGAAATGCTTCTTTATGAGGTCTTAAAGGAAAAGGAAATGAATATATGTGACTATCATAAAGGGATTAGTTTGATTAGAAAGCGGCTATGTAGGAAGAAGATTTTTCTTGTTCTTGATGATGTGGATCAATTAGAACAATTAGAAAGGTTGGCTGGAAGGAAGGATTGGTTTGGTTCTGGAAGCAGAATCATCATCACAACCAGAGACGAACATGTGCTGACAAGCCATGAAATCAACAATATTTATAAGGTCAAAGGATTAAATTACGATAAAGCTCATGGACTCTTTTGTTTGAAAGCCTTCAAATGCATAGGACCAACAAACAATCATGTTGAGCTCATAAAGCATGTTGTGCATTATGCAAATGGACTTCCATTAGCTCTTGAAGTTTTGGGATCATTTTTGTGTGGTAGAAATGTCAATGAATGGAAAAGTGCGGTGGAAAGACTGAAAGCAATTCCTAACCAAAAAATTATGAAAATACTTCGAATTAGTTATGATGGATTGGAAAGCATTGAAAAGAAAATATTCTTAGATATTGCATGTTTCTTCAAAGGAGAGGATGTAGGTCAAATCAAAGAAGTATTAGATAGTTGTAACTTTTACCCAGATATTGGAATAAGCATTCTTGTTGAAAGATCTTTGATAACTATTCAAGATAACAAATTGCAAATGCATGATCTAGTACAAGGAATGGGCTGGGACATTGTTCACGAACGACACCCTGATGAGCCTGGCAAATGGAGCAGACTATGGCTGTGTCAAGATGTCCATAGCATGTTGGCCAGAAATACGGTAAGATATTTTCCAAAGAATATAGCTAATTATGTATTAATATTTTACATAATGCCTAAATATCACAGTTCAAATAATTTCTTTCTATTAATTATGCACATGTTTAATCTTCTTATCAGGGAACTTTAGTTGTTGAAGCTATGATAATTGTCAAATATAATAAGGATATTACCCATGCAAATGCTAAATGCTTCTCAACCATGAGTAATCTAAGACTCCTCGATATCAGTAATGTTCACATTTCTAAAGAACTCGAGTATCTATCAAACGAGCTACGGTTTCTCAAATGGCAGGGGTACCCTTTGAAGACTTTGCCTTCCAGTTTTCATCCACAAAAACTTTTTGAACTGAGCTTGTGTTATAGCAACATTGAGTATCTATGGAATGATAGTAAGGTACACTAGTAACACTATTGTAATTGTTTTTAAAAACATTATAAAAGTCATGAAAGCTATTTTTTATTAACTTTGGTTTTTGTTTCTACAGCCTTTCAGAGAGCTAAAAACTATTAAGCTCAGTTACTCCCAAAACCTTGTCAGAACCCCAGACTTTACAATGATACCAAACCTTGAGAGGTTGGATCTTCAATATTGTACAAGATTGCTTAAAGTTCACCAATCCGTTGGATCTCTCAGAAGGCTTATTGTATTAAATTTGAATAATTGTGAAAATCTTGTACAATTTCCGAGCGACGTTTGTGGCTTGAAATCTCTTCAGATTCTTAATCTTCATGGCTGCTCAAAACTAGACAGACTGCCTATCAATTTGGGAAAAGTCGAGCATTTGGAGGAGCTAGATGTCACTGGGACTGCTATAAGAGAAGTACCATCATCCATTGTACAATTAACGAACCTTAGAACAATGTCATTCCGTGGATGTAAAGGAGGACCACCGGAAACATGGAGTTCTTTTCTGTTTTCACTGTTGTTGCCAACTAGAAAGCCTGACTGCATGGGTTTGTTGTTACCTCTTCTTGCAGGTTTGTCCTCTTTGCAAAAATTAGATCTCAGTGACTGCAATCTTTTGGAAGGAGCAATCCCCAGAGATGTCGGCTCCTTATACTCCTTAAGAGACTTACATATCGATGGGAACAACTTTGTTAGCCTACCAGATACCATCGGTCAATTATCTAAGCTTCAAATTCTTTGCTTGAAGAAATGCCATAGGCTTCAGTCATTGCCAAAGCTTCCACCTGGATTAATTTTTGTACAGACAGATGATTGTACTTCCTTGAAAACAATATCAAGTGCACTAGAGCTCACCTCTCCAATGATTGCACTATACTTTCACAATTGTTTCAACCTGGTTGAGACTCGAGGCAGCAACAAAAATAGTTTGGCAATTATGTTGCTGAAACATTGGCTTCAGGTTTCTCTTTCCAAAACAAGCTTTTGATATCGTACCTTTAAATTTTCCAACATTTGTCTTCTATAGTTTCACCAATCATATCAAGTTCTAAGTCCTGTTGCTATGGCCATTTCTGTTTTATTACATTGATAAATTCAGATTTTTTAATACAACATTTCCTATTGCAGATAAGTGTTAGAAGCAATCGCGATCCCATTTTACCGAAGCACTCTTTTCCTTCTCAATTTTATTGTCGTCTCCCAGGAAGTGAAATTCCAAAAATTTTCAATTGTCAGAATGAAGGGAGTGTAGTAAATGGAAGACTACTTGATGGCTGGTTCAATGATGAATTTATCGGATTTGCTGTCTGTGTAATGTTTTCACCCATTGATCATTCAGATGGTTCAATGACAGCTGTCAGTGATTTTGATGACCCTTTCTCAACCATCACGTCTGATCACCTTTGGTTGGCCTACTTACCTCGCGAAGGACTAGGTGATCCACATGAAGGTGATATTGCTCACGTTTCCATCATTGCTAAAAAAGGATATTTGGTTAAGAGGTGTGGCATTCGTCCATTTTACAAGCATGATGTAGAGTATCTTGAGGACATATCAACAACAGATGTTGGAATTTCTATGGTCCAAGAGCTTTATTTTGTTCCTCGTTTTTTGATGGCCAGGGCTCCTAGGCTTAATTTACGTACAGCGGAACGTCATATTATCCTGATTATGGATTTCTTTTTGTTCTTGGGTGTGTTGACACCAATTCAAGAGGAACAGCAGCAGGAACGTATTCAATAGCTGATCAAAGCCATGATGATTGAGGAAACAGTTATGGAGATGATGATCATGGGCAGCCCAAAACATTTCACTAGTAATAATAGTTGAAGTGTGAAAGTGAATTTAGAAGTCATGTGTCTCATAATCTTATTGTTCTAAACTTGTTGATCACATTCTAGGTTCTGTTATTCTAAACTTCATTACTTCTCTTTTTTCCATATATTTTAGTTTTGAATTTTTTTACAACCCATTATTTGTTAGTTTTTACATCTGATTTTTTTTTTTTTTTTTTTTTTACCTTAAACATAGAAGGCTTTGTTTTGTTTTAAACCTAAAACCTCATATACCTTGAGCAAGCCCATACATAACATAACACCATGAATATTACAATAACCTCTATAAAATGAAGTAAATGCACAACATCCACTCGAGGTTTGTCAAAAATAAGATGAAAACATACTTATTATTTTATTACATCAAACCCTCATATCGTTAGTGTAAACCCTCTATTTTAATTTTACGGATTTCTCTAGAAATAGTCCCTAAATAATTATTAGCGACCCTAAATAGTTTATGAAAGTGTCTAAGGGTATATGGAACCCATAGAAATCGATTTTGATTCGATTGGAGATTAAACGGAAGAGTAGAATGGTAAATGAAATCAAGAAATTTTTAAGGTAAAAAGGGACTAAATTGAAGATAAGTTTTACTATTTGTGGTCAAAGTGATATTGAGTTAAAAGCTAAGATAAGAGAGTGAAATTTAAAGGGGCGAAATTGGCATTATAGGTTTTATTGGGGAGGAAACTCGAAGCCAAAAAGTTGGTTGGTTGACTCACAAAATCAACCAAAGACAGTGTCGCACGAACCAGAAAAGAAGAAAGAAAGAAGAAGAGAAAAGAAGAAGAGAAGAGAAGAAGAAAGAAGAAGACCTCGCTGCCGACACTGGACCAGCCACCGCCGACCGGCCAAGCTCGCCGACCAGACGCGACCGACGACAGCAGCACAAACCGAGGTCGAACAATTGCAGAGGCAGACCAGATTCGACGCAGAATCGCTGAGCAACCCGAGCGGAACAGCGCCATCGTCGGAGCAGCTCGAAGCAGTCCTCCACGCACGCGCAGAACCGAGCAGATCTCGTCGAACTCCATGGCCGAAACAACGAGTAGCTGAAACGAGGTAGAACCAGACCTTCACGCACGCAGAACCGGCGACAGATTGAAGGTAGATCGGACCAGAACCGGCGACGGCAAGCTGCGATAGCGACCACCACGAAGACGCGACGCGAAAACAAGCCCAGCCATGCCATTTGCAGTTGTAACCGACGCCATTCTGTAGCTCGAAACCAGTGTAGCGTGTGACCAAGCAGAACCAGAACAGAGGCGGCTGATCGGAGAAGAAAAAGAGAGAATCCGACCGGGGAAGAGCAGCTCGCGCGTAGGAGAAGAAAGAGGGAGGAGATCCAGTTGAACCAGTCTCTTTTCGCCACCAAAAACCAGCCCCAAATCGAGCTCAACGTGTAGAGGAATAGAGTGATTTCTGTGGGGAAGAAATCGGGTGAGTTGTTAAAGTTTAAAGTTAGTGATTTTGTTATTGATTAAGTTGATTTTGAAGTGGGTTTTAATACGATTCATTATTGGTTGGTTTTGAGTAAAAATGAGTTGATAAATAAGTGGATTAATGCTCATTAGAAGCTTAGGGAGCCAAAAGAATAGTGAAATGTTAAAGATAAAACGAATCGCGTGCTAAACTACTTTGAAGGGCGATTTCGTAAATTGACCCTTATGGCATCCGTTGAGTGTTCGGACGACCCTAACAAGTTTAATTAGGAGTATTGAAGCTATTAAAAGTGAAAGATTTAGATTAGAAACAGAAAATAGAGAGTTACGCGTAAAAAGGGTCACTTAGGGGCGATTATGTACTTTTAATTATTTCGAGTTTCCAGAAGTTGACGCGAACGTAAATTTTACGTATATATATGTTGTGTAGGTGACGAGTAAGCCGGTGGAACAAGGGAAGAGTAATAGGGAGCATTTTGGAACCTTCCGGAAAGCTATTCGGAAGTGATAATTAAAGGTGAGTGTCAAAATGATTTTTAATATGTTTTGTTGATTTGATTTATGAATGAATGTTTCATACATATTTGGATATTTTGATGAAAGTGAAATATGAGTTAAATGAGAAATTGCACGGTAACAGATAATATGGTTTTGTGTTTTCGTTTAAACAATGATTTTTCATTTTAAATTGTAAATGAGATGGATTTTAGTTTTAAAAATGAGAAAAGTAAAACCTATGGCTTACCCAGAGAATATCAGATTATTACCGGTCTGAGTTGAGTACTCGAAGCGTGCGTTGGTAGAGTTAGTAGTGTCAGTATGTCACTAACTAAACTAACCGTGAGAGGTACCCGCAATGAGTCGTGTCAATCAGATGTCGAGAGATTAGCCTAATGCACACAGACAGTATATTATCAGCTAGTTTACTCGAGCGAGACAGAGTTCCGCTCTGTAGCAATGTAGGATTCCGTTACATGAACCGGACAGAGAGCGATGTAGGATTCTTCTCTATACTAGGGTGCCATGTGGTACGGGTCACTATAGGTTGACGGGAGCCGAATTGGTTGGCAGGACACTTTCGAGCGGAGTCGGATCATTTCCGGTTTTATAATGATGAAAGTGGCTGGTTGGCAGGACACCTACGAGCGGAGTCGGACCAGTTCGTTTCATCAAAAGAAAAATGGTTTTAGAATAAAAACCCCGCAACCATGGATGATTTGTTTATGAAATGGAAACCGTGCAACATATGTTTTATAATATTAATGCATGAAACTAAATTTAAAATAAATGGATTTGAATGATTAAAACTGTTTTAGGGAGGTTTTTATAAAAATGTGATTTCAAATATATTATATGACACTCACTGGGCTTTTAAAGCTCACCAAACGTTTTCTGTATTTTTAAATAAACCCTCCCCAGGCACAGGTACCATAGCTGCGGATTACCCCGGACGACACTAGGCAGTCACGGCGAAAGTGCTCATGTGATTTCCTACTCTTATTTTGTTTGATGTTAAAAGATATTGTATATATATATTTTAGCATCTCCATATGGTTTTGTAAATATCCTTTTGTGGATTTAAATTATGCTTTGAGAATAAATTGATGCATGACATGTGAGTTTGTTGATAATAAGTTTATAAATTGAGATGTGAAATTGTAGTTGTGGTTGTGTTGAGAAATGAGAGCCTGAGGCTCCGTAGTTTGGGGAAATTGCTTTTATGATTTTTAAAAGTGTTAAATTTTATAATTTATAGGGTGGCAAAGTCCGAAAAACTGGTGGAATGCTGTCCAAATTTTTATAAAATATTTTGTAAAAATTTAAAATAAAAATAAAAAATTTCTCCGTGTTTCCACTGTTTTCAAAAAGGTTATAGAAAGAATATGGCTTAGTTATGCGGGAATCCTTTAGTTGAGCGCAAGGGCTAACTAAAGGGTCACCGTAGGGTGTCAGCAGATCACCTAGGGAAAGTGGTTTGTCAGTTAGTCAATTTCTATCAACTTTAACAGTTGACCAAACCAAAATTTTTGTTTAAATGACTATTTTACCCATGAATAAGACAAAATCTTAAAATATTCCTTTAAAAAAAATCCTAAAAATCATCACCAATAACATTTAAAAAAATAAAGTTTTCTTTAAATCATCAAAATAAAAATAAAAAAGGAGAAATAATAAAAATTAAAAGAAGAAAAAATATATTGAAAATAAATCATTCAAGTTTTAAAATACATTCACAATCCTTTTAATTAATCCTATTCAACCAAACTAAATCAATCTAAAATTCAATTAAATCAATCCAAAAAATTAAACGATTTACCAAACTAACCATAAGATTCACCACCAAACACCAAACTCAAATATAATTTTCAGATCGGTTTTTCAACCTAAACTTTGCACAACCCAGATCATTTTCACAACAATAATAATCTTGATCTTAGTTTAAAAAAAAAATGTAAAAAAAACCCCTGTTGTTCATCTCTGTTTCAGTCCCAAAGATGATCATTACTAACAGCAATTGAAAACCCAAAAAACTTTTAACTCAACATTAGTTTAACATCATAATCCAGTTTTCCATCTCTAATTTAATTTTATATCAACGTCAATTTGAAAACCCAAAATAAGTTAATCTATCGAACACACCTCCTCTCATTCTTAACCACATCGAACCAACTACTCTTATTATTTGAAACCCAAATAGCTTTCCTCATCGGTCTAGCAAAGAAAGAAAAGAGAAAGGCACCGTGATACCGTTTATGAAGCAACCACCATCAAAGGATAAGATAGCATATATGAAAGAGAGAGTGCGTGCAAGAAAGAAAAGAGAGAGCCTAAGAAAGAGAATGAAGATGAAGAAGAAGAAAACTTCAGTGGTTGATGATGAAGAAAAAGAAGACAGCGATGAACAGAAGGGAGATGGATAGGTGGAGATGGGTGGGTGGGTGGAAATGGAGTAGATGGAGGAGATGTTGGATGGGTTTGTGATGAGATGAATTAGGTGGAGATCTGTTGTCCTTCGATCTAGAAGGGGTAGCTTATTTTCAAGTTGAAGAAGTTGAAGATACTCAAGTTGAAGCCCAGATCTATCTAATAAAATATATATATATATATATATTTGCAATTATTTTTTTAAAAATTTTATTTTAAGATTAATCCCCACAATCTAATCCTACCATCCAATCATGTGACGGATGGTGGGGATATTTTTTTAAAAGAAATTATTGTTTTTATGTAATTATTAATTTTAATTTTTTAATTTTTAAAATTTTTCATTTTTACAATTTTTTTTTTTTTTTTACTTTCAAATTAATATCCTCCATCTATCATATGATGGACGGTGTAGATCTCTTTATTAAATTAGTTATTATTTTTATTTTTTATTTATTTTTAATAATTTTAAATTAAAAAAATAAGATTAAAAAATTAAAAGGTGAAATTACCCTTAAATTGACCAATCTTAACATAATTTGACTAACAAAAGTGAGGGTTTGGTGTAATAAAAGAGTAAATGTGTTTTCATTAGTTTTTAAGCAAACCTCAGAGGGATGTTGTACAATTTATTTCTATAGAATATTAACATAGAAATTAAAAGAAACATGATTCTTTCATTAGAGTATGATGTTTGATATGAGATGCATTAACTATGAATACTTATGATTGTAGAATTTGTTTTTATTGTACAAAATGGGCATCTTTATAACTCCATGACATTTTTTTTTTCTTGGTGACTGGGACCAGCCTATGATACAACCAAACCAGTAACAATAAGCGTTTGGGCACAATTCGGAGATCAACTTAAAAGAACGGGGGGAAGTGGGGTGGCATGTGATGCGACCCAACCCGGATACCTCTAGCTCTGATTCGGTAGGTCACGCCGGACACTCAAACGGATCCCTCAGACCTGACTCGTCGGGTTAAGCGAAACCCGTGAAGCGAACCCTAAACTCTTTGATACTTTCTAAAATATCGTTGTGTTGGTTTTCTTTAAAAACTTAAAATGTGTAGAATTTGTTTCAATTTTTTTTTTATTTAAACCCATTTTCTAACAAAATTTTGACAGTAAAACGACTGCATTTTTGACATTCCGGAAAAACCTGTTTACAAAAAAAAAAACAACACTTCGACTAAAATTCATCACCAACCCAACTTCTGGTTGTCCGTAGGCCTCAATCATGCTTTTCATTCTCAAATCAACTTAAATAAATTCAAGCACAATTTAATAAACCACATTTAAATAAAAAACCATTTAAAAACAGTTACGAATTAATAATTACAAATTCAAATTACTTATACACTTCAAAAAGGGATTTACATGAAAATCTAACTGATGAAACAAAATGAACTGCTTAAATGATGTCGTGTCGCACTGGCTCGCCTGTTGGAAGTAATGCTACTGCTCGGCTACCTGCTGAGAGTACCTGAAGAGGTTTTTGTATAAAAACAGATAAATAATGAGTTAGAAGCTCAGTGAGTGATAATTTTTCTTTTCTTTGAAAATCTGATTTTTCTCTAAACGTCATCCTCAGAAAAACGTTTGAAAACTATTCTTTATTTCTAAATCATTTCAAACTTAAATCACTTAAACATCAACTTTAATAAGAAAATTTATATATAAACACAGACATACTTTTAAATTCAAAATTTGTAACTGAAAATCATAAATAATTGGAATACTAATTTTAAAACTTCTTTTCTCTCAAATCTGTTTTTTTTTTTTTTTAAAACTGTTTCTTGATATCTTTTAAAATTACCATAGTATCCCTAAATCTAGGGTCTCTCAAATCTCACGACTATGTGCTGAATTTGCAGCGCTAACCATAGCTCGCCTGCTCTGAGACATCTCGCGGCTATGTGCGGAATTTCCCAACGCTAATCATAGCACGTAAAACACTACCCCACATCAGTAAAGGTGACTCAATTGACAGACTCAGACACTTGTCCCCCCAGGTTAGTGACTTATCCCTCCTCAGAACTGTGTCAATTGATGTGGGATAGACCGACCGGGTTTAATCTGATCTGGAATCTTTGAAAATCTCTGAGGATATACTTATGGTTTTGAAAACACTTTTCTTTTTCTTTTCTCAATTCAAACTGGAAAAACTTATTTTCTGAAATTTCTTTTCAACAATCTCATATATGTATATAAATCAAAATTCTCATTCAAACTGTAAATCATGCTGATATCAACGCATTTAAAATAAATTTACAATCACTTATCAAATCAATTTAATAATTTGAAATACTTTTAAAATCTTTAAATAAACTCACTCACAAAATTGATGACTGAAAATGGCGTGTGCGGAGCCCCTACTCCTCTCACCTCGATCCTCGAGCGTCCTCATCACCTACACAATATATGGAAACATAAATTTTCATTCGCGTCAACTTCTGGAAACTCGAAATTACACAATCGTCCTTAAGTGGCCCTTTTTACGCGCAACTCTTCATTTTTTATTTCAAATTTTAATTTTTCACTTTTAATGGCTTCAACACTCCTAATTAAACTCGTTAGGGTCGTCCGAACACTCAACTGACGCCATAAAGGTCAATTTACGGAATTGCCCTTCAAACTAGTTTAACGCGTGATTCGATTTCTCTTTAAATTTTCGATATTTTTATGGGTTCCTAAGCTCCCAATAAACATTAATCCACTTCTTTCTCAACTTATTTTCGCTCAATATCAATCAATAACGAATCGTAACAAAATCCGCTTCGAAATCAACTTAATCCATAATAAAATCATCAACCTTAACTTAAACGACTCACCCTCTTTCTTCGTTGCAAAATCACTTCCTTCCTCTTCGCTTCGTCTTCATTCTATCGTTTGCTTTTGTGCATCCACTGGTCTCTGGTTCGAGCTATTTTTGGTGTGATTTTGGACTGGTTTGGGTGCGAAAATGGATGGGTCTCCTTCCTTCTTCTCCTCCCTCATGCAGCCTCTCTTCCTCTCAGCCGATCTCCCTTTGCGACACTATTTCAGGTCTGGTTTGAAGCTGTTTTTGGTCGAGATTGCGGTTGGGTAGAGATGGGTTCTGCAGGTGGTCGGGATGACAGCTCGTCGATGTCCTCTTCCGCTCCGATTTGCCTTCAATCCGTCGTTTCTGCCGTCG